>CM042851.1:35992019-36341993 GCA_023653725.1 Bungarus multicinctus
CAGGTTTTATCCTTTTATCCTTTTTTACTATTTATAACAAGAGCTCTTCTTGTTGTTCTTTGTGTTATTCCTGTCGTATTCCTGCAGTTTTGCATTTACCTGCCATTTTGTCCATTCTGCAGCATCGGCTGGGCATACACCTATGGCTCATATTCAGGCAGTCCATCAATTATGTTTTTAGTTGTCCTTGGAGTTGCCAGCCATCTGGACTTAGTGCAAGTGCCTCCCTCGTGATAGATTCAACATCAGCACTGACTACATGTTCCTATCACTGCAGCCTCACTTCTCTCATTTTGTCTGGAATTGGGGTGAGTTTGAAGGCCTTCCGGATATATTTGTTCATAATATGTTCCAACCACATGACCTCATATAATTGTGAGAGGGATCTTGGAGTCTTAGTGGACAACCAGCTAAATATGAGCCAGCAGTGTGCAGCAGCAGTCAAAAAAAGCTAATGCAATCCCAAGTTTCATTAACAGAGGGGTACAATAGAGATCAAGTTATAGTGAGATATAGTGATATATGCTAATTTTTGTGCTGATACCACTTTATAATGCCTTGGTAAGACCACACCTAGAATACTGCATCCAGTTTTGTCACCACACTATAAAAAAGGATGTTGAGACTCTAGAAAAAGTACAGAGAAGAGCAACCAGGATGATTAGGGGACTAGAGATAAAAACATATGAAGAACAGGAACTGGCCATGGCTAATCTAGTGAAGAGAAGGACCAAGGGAGATATGGTAGCAGAGGTGGGATTCTACCAGTTTGCACCTATTCACTAGAACCGGTTGTTAACATTCTAAGCAGTTCGGAGAACTGCTTGTTAGAAGAAATTACTGGCCTAATCCTGTAAAGAAGGCAGGAAGGAAACATCATGGTGTTGCTTGCAGAAACTGCCTCTCCGTTAACCCTTATTACGTTCTCGGCAGGACTAGACTTCCTGTCTCAAGAATTTCTCTGGAGTTTTTTTCCCGTCCTTTGCTGGTACTTTGCTTGTGTGGATTGACCATTCAAAGTTACAATGGCACTGAAAAAAGTGACGTATGACCATTTTTCACACTTATGACTACTGCAGCATCCCCACAGTCATGAGAGGCCAGGCGAAGAGATGCGTGCGTCGATGTGAGTAATATTGAGTTGGTCACACCCAGCCAATAACATGATCACCAAGCCATGTCCACCAACTAAGCCACGCCCACAGAACTGGTTGTTAAAAAAATTGAATCCCACCCCTGCATGATAGCAGTCTTCCAATATTTGTGGGACTGCCACAGAGACGAAGAGATCAAACTATTTTCTAAATCACCTGTAGGCCAGACAAGGAATAATGGATGGAAACTGAACAAGGAAAGATTCAACCTAGAAATAAGGAGAAATTTTCTAACAGTAAGAACACTCAATGACTGGAACAGCTTGCCTTTGGAAGTTGTGAGAGCTTTATCACTTGAGACTTTCAAGAAGAGATTGGATTGCCATTTGTCAGAAATGGTGTTGGGTCTCCTCCTTGGGTAGGGGGTTGCACTAGATGACCTCCAAGATCCCTTTCAAGTCTGTTAATCTGTAATAAACATTCAATGATTATCTGACATATGCATTTCCATTGTACAATGCCTGCTCATGTTTCTGTTCTATGCTCAGCAGATCCTTTTCCTGGATCTCTTGCTACTGATGCCTACTATTTTTTTGTTGGAGAAAGAACCTCTCCTGGGGTGTTTTTGTCCTCTACTTCCCCAGAAACCTGGGCTTCCCTACTGACAGCCAATCCCCTCCTTCCTTTTTGGGGTTTTGAGTGGAGTAACCCTCCGGACCTTCACTTACCATGGATGTTTCTTCATGACCAAAGACCATCAAGTTCTCTATACACTTAACTTTTTTTTCTTTAGCCACTCTGTACACTCCATCTTCTGCTGGCTTTCTTCTCCTTTCTCTCTCTCCATTTTTTTAGTCAGACCATCAGTATGTTCCCCAGCAAATGAGAAGGTGGGTGTCCTCCTGAGCTCTAGTCCCCAACATCTGTGTACCAGCCAAGGAGACTGTTTCTTGATATCTCAGTTTATCAGCCCTTGTGACAGTGCAGCTGACCATCAAGGCTAGAATTGAGCTGTTTCTCCCCTTCATTCACTCAATTGGCTGGCTTGTGCCAAGCCACTAAAACCCATATGCCATAGTTAATTGCTTGTAAAACAGGGAAGAGTGGATTTTTGTCACTGGCAGAAGCACACTGACATTTGAAGATTTTCTGTAGATCTCAGATTTTTCGATCAGTATTGTTGCACTTGTACAAAAGTAGCTAAATTAGAGTCACCATATTTAAACAAGCCCTTTCAGCCTTACCTCTTGTTCTGACCTAGGCTTCCCCAATAGCACAAAGCCGACTCCTCATCCTGATAAACCCCTTTGATTTAGTTTACAGTGAATTCCTCTCCAGCAAAGTCCTGGCCAATAGTCTTTCAAGATATTCCACAATTACAGATCTTTATCAGGCTTGGAGAGTTGCCAGGCTGGTATCTTTCAGATGCCACACTGTAGCAGACAATAATTAGCAAGAATTCAGGAACAGATTTTCACCTAAATGAACTAATTGTCTCCTGCAAAAGCCCACTCCCCTTTCACTCCTCTTTTATTCCCTATGGGAGAGGCCATCCACCATCCACCTGTGGCTTTACTCCCAGTTGACCCTTGTTCCTTAGCTGTTCCCTTCTTCTGGCAACTCTGTGCATGCATACACTGGGAACAGGCTCCAGCTGTTCTTCTGCCTCACTGATGTCTGACTCTAAAGGCATCTGATAACTGTCAGATGGCCCTGGCCCCATCTCTGCCACCAACGCAGAGCACTCATCAGAGCCTTCCCCAGACTCCAGGATTGGCCCATGTTCCTCCCCAACCTCCTCACTGTCCAAATCTGCTGCCAACTCTGCTGGCTGCTGTTGGCTACAACACCTCTACATGGCTGAACTTCTTCAGTTTGTGAACACTATTTTGAAACCTGAAAAATTATTTTCCTTTTGTTATTTAGAGATTATTGTCATGAACAATCATGTTTTTCTTCCCAACTCTCAATATTAATAGAGAATATGAATAAAATTTCCCCCATTCCCCAAACACACGTTCATACATATGCCTCACAGTTTATATTTACCATCTGGCTCAATTTCTTATGAATGATAATTATTTAACAATAACCCAGAGTGGAGAAAATTGTGCTAGTAAAAAGTAAATAAATAAAATTATTTTACAAATAAATTATTTTTAAAAGTATATAAATAAATTCAACAAAATGCAGTTCAGTGGCAAGAAAAATAAGGTTTTATGCTTATGCAGGAAAAACCAAATTCACAGGCAAAGAATATCTGATACATGGGCTTAAAAGCAGTAACTGTAAGAGGGATCTAGGAATCCTAATGGACAACCACTTACATATGAGTCGGTAATATGCTGCAGCTGTCAAAAAAGCCAGTGCAGTCCTGGGCCACAGCAACAGAGTAATAATATCATGCAAACCATCAGTACTGCTATATGACTTAGTAAGACCACAGTTGGACTACTGCATCCAGTTCTGGTGTCCAGGATATAAAACAGACATTGAGATGCTAGAAAGAGTGCAAAGAAGAGCAAGAAAGATGCTTTGGGGCCTGGAAAAGTGATTCAAATATGTTTACCACCGGTTTAGTGGGCATGGCTTGGTGGGCACGCTTTGTGTGCGTGTACACACTTTGCATGTGTGCACATGCCAAACGCGCACTTTGCACAGGTGCAGAGGCATTTGCACAGGCACAGAGGTGTTTGCACAGGTGCAGAGGCATTTTAACTTAGCTCCTGCAAGCCTGCACTCTCCCGGTTGCTTCAGCAGCTGCCACATGGCACTCTGCTGTGCTGCACAAACTAGCTGTGCTTCAAATTCAGAGGATAAAAGTGAATGTAGGAGCCCGGGTGGGAGGGTGGGCCCAACAGCAGAATGGCGGAGAGGACTGTTCGGTCTCTGCTGCTGATTGTCGCTACCGGCTCAGCAGAACCAGGCTGAACCGGTAGAATACTACCACTGGTCTGGAAGCTAAACCATATTATGAACAATTGCAGGAATTGGGTATGTCTAGTCTAATAAAGAGAAGGGAACACCTAGAGGTGATATAACAGTCTTCTGATATTTGAGAGGCTGTTACAAAGAAGAGGGGAACAATCTATTCTTTAAAGCACCTAAGGGCAAGACAAATAGTAATGGATGGAAACTTATCAAAGAGAGATCCAACTTAGAACTAAGGAAAAAAATCCCAACAGTGAGAACAATTAATCAGTGAAATGGCTTGCTTCCAGAAGTTGTAACTGCTCCATATCTGGAGGTTTTAAAGAATAAATTGGACAGCCATTTGTCAAGAATGGTATAGGGTCTCCTATTTGGCAGGAAGTCAGACTAGAAGACTCCAAAGTTCCTACCAACTCTATTATTCTGTATTATTTTCAGTCAATTGAGAAACCTTATTGACCAAAATGTACTTGGTGGTGTACATATATTACTTTTATTTTATTATTCAACCCACCAGAAGCAAACTATTTCATACTTATTTATTTATTACATTGTTTATTCAATATTCACAGAGTTGCTTAACTTGTTCAAGTTACATATCGATCCCAATAAAAGAAAACTAATTGTTTTCATCTTATATATCCTTCTATCCTAGAAGGAATCTATTCTTTCAGTTGTTGCCGTTGAATCTTGCTTCAAATTTCTGTGAATTTTATTTCACAAATATAAATAGCAGTTTTTAATAAATAAACATAAATACATATAATAGCTCAATTGATGGTTTATTTTTGAAGAGCAGAGCTAGGTCTTGTTAGCAATGTAGACAAAGCTACAGTCTGGCATTCTATAGTTTTGAAAAATCATTACATAGTATTTGACATGTAAACCAGTGATACTAATGAGTTCTAGAAATGCTTGTAAGATATTCATGGACTCAACCACACTTTCATATCAACAGGCAACAGTGAAAATAAGTTAATAAGTAGTGAAAACCAGGAAAAAGAAATGTAGGCAAGAGGAAGGGAAGGGAAGGGAAGGGAAGGATCAAAGACTCATATCAACTATTTTTTTTTTTAAAAAAAGGACATATAGTGCAGATGCAGTGGTGGGATTCAAACATTTTTTACTACCAGTTCTGTAGGTGTGGCTTGGTGGGCATGGCTTGGTGGGCGTGACTTGGTGGGTGTGACAGGAGAAGGATACTGCAAAATCTCCATTCCCACCCCACCCCACTAACCTGCTTTCCAGCTCCGTTCTCCTGTGTAAGGCAACAAAAGAAGACCCAGCGATCAGCTGGGACTTTGGGGGCAGATAATAGATGGAGGCAGGACCAGTCAGAGGTGATATTTTCTGGTTCTCTGAACTACTCAATATTTCCGCTACCGGTTCTCCAGAACTGGTCAGAACATGCTGAATACCACCTCTGTACAGATGCCTCTGAAGCAAGATAGAGAAAATTAGCTGTAACTGTTCCAGTATTACTCTGGGTGACTCAAACATGGCTTTCTTCTTGTTTTAATTGTCAAACCTATGAAAATATTTTGAAATAGAGAAATATTTGTGTATCATACCACATATATATTAATGCCTAATCCAATTTGAATTCTGTTTCAAAACAGTGCCTAAAGACCTTTATTAATTACTATCATTTGCTAATATAATAAGGGCAAAACCTTACATAAATATTGCAGCAAGGTAGCACTACTAATATAATTGCCAGGCTAAAAAGCAGCTCATTCTGCAAGTGGCCCCATTATCTTCATCAAAGCAATTTCTGAAGTGGAAAACACACCTTGTACCATGTGTACCATTTAGTCCATTACCAATAATTATTATATGCATCATTCCATTAGCTTAAAATAATCCTTGGAATAAATGAGTAAATCCTGTTTAAATAAGCTTGAACCTTATTTTGTCTTTGAAATAAAATGTGGAAGGGGCAAGCAAATCCAATTGAAAATGGAAGGGTACCAAATAACAGTCAGGAAGAGAAAATTGGGGGTGATTGTGGTTCCATTTCTAGAAGTAAATTCTCACTCTCTTGATGCTATCTGGTATCACATTTTGAAACTGGAGAGGGGTTTTGTTCTTTAAAAAAATGCATGGCATAAGTAGGAAAGGAAATGCCCCTGAAAAGAAGACACACAGTCATCTTAAAATGAAATCCCAGCTACCGACACATCCTGAAATATATAGTATCATATTTTGTTCAATGATATGATATTGAGAGTTGAGCCGTGTGGTGTGGTGGCCTAGAGGTGGAACTCTTGCCTTACAATCAGGAGGCTGTGAGTTCGATCCTAGATAGAAGCAGATATTTCTCTCTGGGCACAATGAGACTCTATCTGCTGAACAAAACTCCACATTGGTGACAGGAAGGGCAACCGGCCAGAAGTGGTATTCATCAGATTCTGATCAGTTCTGGAGAACCGGTAGAGGAAATTTTGAGTAGTTTGGAGAACTGGCAAATACCACCTCTGACTGGAGATTTTACAGTATCCTTCCCCTACCACTCCCACAGAACCGGTAATTAAAAAAAAATTGAATGTCACCACTGCATCTGGCCATGAAACACTCTCCTAGTTCCATTCAGTTGCCCAGACTCCACCCCGCAAGGGATTATGAGATCATTAAAAGAAGATGATATGATATTGAGAGTAGCCCTTATTTCTTAAGTTTTAACCGTATTAGTCCCTGGAAGTTGATAGACTATAACTCCCAAATTAAAGGGATTAAATTTATTGTGAATGAAGAATTATATCAGTACTACACTTGTGTGTTATATTATATATTAAGTTCTTTGCTCCAGCCCTATCTCATCTGGGACTGCACAGTAAACTAACTAAACAGGCAATGGTCATTTATGATTTTTTTTAACTTGCATATCATCCTGAAATACACACAAGTGACTTTCAAGCCGGGAAGATTTCATCCCCCACCCCCAACGATCCTATACTGGCAATTAGGATGAAGACAGTGACATGTGCCATTTTCCTCCCACCGTCCGGTGTGCTCCCACAGGTAGGGTCTCCTGGGGGTCCTGTCGGCATCTATGTGCCGGCTGGTGACCCCGAGGAGTAGGGCCTTCTCTGTGGGGGCGTCTGCCCTCTGGAATGGGTTACCCCCGGAGTTACGGACAGCCACGGACCTGGGGACCTTTAGGCGTGCTTTGAAAACCTGGCTTTTTGACCAGGCCGGCTTGGGCTGATTTTAGTTTTGGGGTGTTTTGTTTTTATTAAATTTTAGGGTTTTAGAGTATGGTTTTAAATTTGTTTACAGCCAGGGTTGGGTTTAATTTATTTATTGTTTCACATATTTATTGTTTTAATCTGTACGGCTGTGCACCACTCCGAGTCCTTCGGGAGAGGAGCGGTATATAAATAAATATTTTATTATTATTATTATTATTATTATTATTATTATTATTATTATTATTATTATTATTATTATTATTATTATTATTATTATTATTATTATTATTATTATTATTATTATTATTATTATTATTATGTACAATTCAGCAGACTAGGAATCTCAACACACCTACAATGTATCCCACACATTATATTAGAAATGAAAACTTCAACTATGATCTAATGTAGATCTGGAAATTTCATACTGATAGGAGAAACCTAGAAGGAATGTGTAAACTTCATTGGTTTCTTTAGTAAGAAGGGGGATTCTTCCTTTTAACCAATTTTTTCTATTTCTTAAAAGTTTTTTTTTTAAATTGTAGTTTTATTTAGGTATACTTCACACTTATTTATGTATCTGACAAAATATTTATTCAATAATTAAGATTTTTTTTTTACAAGTGCTGATGTGACATCAAAATGATGTCCTCAATTTCTCATCCCATGTTACGCTCTATTAAGAGAGGGGAAAAATATTGTGGTCAAAGACCAGTATATATTAAAACTCAATGACCCTACTGAATGAGTTAGAACAGACAATTCTCTTGGATCAAAGTATGGGCTATTGTCGGGCCCAGGATTTAACAATGAAGAAAAGATCTTGAGTTTAACAATCTCATAAACTAAGAACAAGCAGAAGGAGAGATGAGGAAGGAACACAGAAGCAGATATTCCAACTTTCTACTTACACTCTATTGTTTCTTCTGTCAAACAATTATGGGATGTTAAGAATTAGTACATCTGAAATCTTGTTTCTAACCAGAGATGGTATTCAGTAGATTCTGACCAGTTCTGGAGAATCAGTAGTGGAAATTTTAAGTAGTTCACAGAATCGGCAAATACCACCTCTGACTGGAGATTTTACAGTATCCTTCCCCTGCCACACCCACCAAGCCATGCCCACAGAACCAGTAGTAAAAAAATTTGAAACCCACCACTGCTTCTAATCATCTATTTTCCCCCCCCTCCCATTTTTAATAGTGGTGTTTAATAGTGGTGGCAGAGGTTATTAAGGAGATACAGTAAAAATACAAAATAGACCTTTTGATGCAATCCAGCTCTTATGAAGAATTCAGCTGCTTTCATCTATTTGATTTTGCTTCTGACATGACAAATCTTTGAACCATAAACACAATTTGCAGTCTGACAATTATAACATAGGCAATAATTTGGTCTGCTACTGAAAAGATTGGTAAAATGGGAATTGATTCCATTCACCTGTCGGTTTGTTCATAAATATCAACTTTTAAAAAACTGTAGTCATAGCAAAACTCAGCCCTTTATTTTTGCATATATTTCTACTAGCATTTCTACTAAAAACATTTTTTTCAATACTGATTTAGATCATGATTGGGCATCCTATTGGTTTCATCTGATTTTTACTGTGAATTAAATTCTTCATGATAGCCATCATGCCAAGTAGATTATGCATTTGCCTTGAACATGCAGTTTAAATAATTACAGATAGTTTCTGTATTTTTCTGGTTTTGTTTTTTTTATGATAGAAACATTGAAAATATTCTGCAATGCAGAATATTTGGGAACAAATATGTACAGAATTAAAGAACACTTGAAAGATGGGTCATATGATTTCTTAGAATCATTTTTGTTATGAAATTTATTTCCAGAATAAATAAAATAAAATGAATGTAAATTTAAAGTATCATAAATTGTTCTAGCCTACATACTTGTGTCAGCTTTATAGCACAGGGAAGACTTTGCTTTCCTGGCATTATATTATCAGTTTCAAATTACAGGTAGTCCTTGAGTTATGATGACAAACGCGCCCAACATTTATGTTGCTAAGTGAAATATTTGTTAAGTGAGTTTGTCCCATTTTAGGACTTTTCTTGCCACGTTTGTCAAGTGTATCACTGCAGTTATTAAGTTAGTGACACCGTTGTTAAGTGAATCTGGTTTCCCCCTTGGCTTGTCAAAAGGTGATCACATGACCCCAGGACACTGCAACCATCGTAAGTGTGAATCGGTTGTCAAGAATCTGAATGTAAAGCACGTGACCATGGAGGTGCAGCATCAGTTGTAAGTGTGAAAAGGGGTCATAAGTCATTTTTTTCCAGTGCCATTGTAACTTCAATGGTCATTAAGTAAACTGTTGTATGTTGATGGCTATCAGTATTTATATGTTGCAGTTCTTGTGCCTGAAATTATAACCATCCACAGGACCAGGGTAGAATGTTTTCTTGCCTTCGGTAGAAAAACAAATCATAGATAATATTCCCAGCTTGGTCAATCTGCTTTCTTTGGCAGCTATCCCATTCTCTCTAATGGTGAAGTAGCAATGGTTCTGATCTGACAAAAACAGTAAATCCAAGAAGACTCTCAAATTCCCTGGGGAAAAAAAAGCTTTTATAAAGTCCCCCGGTAGAGGTTCAGTGTGCAAGTGCTATCTTCTCTTTGTTTTGAACAGAGCTCAGTAGTAGCACAAATTATGAGTAGATGTAATTATGTTCTGCTCCAAGAGCCGTGAATAATAGTGAAGAAATTTCATCCAGCATTTGTGTTCTCAATAAACCCTGATATTCAGATGCATTTGTCAATGCTGCAATTTAAATTTCTAGAGCCACTTGAACAGCAGCAAATGAAGCTGCCAACAAAGACAGGAAAACAGTATTAGCACCAAAAGAAAATACAAGTAGCTGTCATAGAAGCATATGAATCATCTTCAAGTATTCATTCTTAGCTGCAAGAATACTCTTTTTTGTAGCATGATATTATTTCTTACAAGCAGCTTTGGTTCTCTTTTAGAGAATAACATATTTTTCTCCTTAGGTAAATAACTGTAGAACCATCCTTACTCCTCAATCCTAATTACTGTGCATTTCTCTAAGCACCATTGAATTTAATGGGACATAATGAATTTCCACCTCAGCCCACTTTAATAAATTATAATAATTTAAATTCCATGTGTATAAAATTAATTTTCAAGACAATTTTGGAATTGAAGATTTTACATGCAATAAGTGGATGATGATGATTTTAGAATTGTTGCAAAGTTAGAATCCTATATGCCCTTACAATTCAGATATAATAGTAATCCATCCTGAAGAAGGGATAGTAGTAAGGAAGTAATAATTTTGAGCCACGAGGGAGCTTCATTTTCCCTATCTCTGAAATTTGAAAGGGGACAAAACTTGTTTGTATATACAAGTATTTGTGCGTGACCATGTGTAACTCCCAATTCTGCTGAAAAAGGTAATTCAGTTTTGCTTGATTTAATTATGTGTCTGAAGGGAACTACTGCAGCAAAACAAAATTGCAGAAGGGTAGATAATGTTTATGTTTCCAGCCTTGTTTGTTTAAAACCTATTGTGTAAATGCAATGAAGCTGACAAATAATGCAAGTTTTTATCATAAACACGTGAAGAGCTTGAGTCTGGATTTTGTAGATACCTCCTATCAATCACTTTTTAATTGCCCAGTTCAATTGCTCTCTAAATGTAGAGAAACCTCAGAGCAAAGCCACATACATGAATTACTGCATAACCCAGGGAATTACGATATCCTCTTCCTACTAGAAACTTTTATTACATGAAATTGGGGCTTATCTTACTTCAAGGACTGTGAAAAATAGTATTATTGAGTCTAATGTGTACAGTTGGAAAATGTAGTACAAAATTTAGTGCAAATATATTCACTTGCAATCCTTAATTAATAGAGTTGGAAAAGCTGGAGTAGGTGGATTGTGAAAGACAGGATTGTGTTTTCAAATGTATAATTTGAGAGAGAGGGAGATGGAGAGAGAGAGACTTTTGGCTTCATGCAAGGAAAGCAGCAGAAGCAGCAGAAGTCTTTCTTTCTCTCCTCCAAATTCCACCAGAAATGAGTCTTTGTGAGACTTGTCGCAGAGATTTTCAAAATAATTTTATAATGTTTTTATAACATATAATTTAGAATAATTTTTTAAAAAAGGAAAAATGTGCAGTTAGAAGCTACTGATAAAGGGGCAGCACCAAGCAACTACAGACCAATTACTTGCCTAACAACAACTTTCAAATTGCTAACTGGTGTGGTAGCTGATGCAGTCAAACAGCATCTAGTTGAAAACAAGCCTTGACCAGAAGGGAAAACTCCAAGGAACAAGAGATCAACTCCTAATTGACAAGATGATTATGGAAAACTGCAAGAGAAGGAAGACCAACTTAGATGTCACTTGGATTAATTTTAAAAATGTATTTGATACTCTGCCACATGCTTGTATAATCAAGTGACTAAAAAGGACAGAAGCTAATAGAAATATCAATTTAAAAAATAGAGTAAGAAGCTTCAGTGAATATATTGAAATAGTGGGTACCTCACCCTTTCAGAACAATTAACAACAAAGGAATCATGGACTTTCATAGAGCAGTAATGAAAGTATTGGAAGGGATATTCAGATAGTGGAATGCTCTACAAAGACCAGAATTGTGTAGGCACTGATTCTCTAAAAGCAAAAACTGGACTTTGAAGAAGTGAGTAAAAAGAATATTGACACTTTTGAACTTTGCTTGTTGGAGTAAACTGAATACCATGGACATCCAAGAAAGCAACAAATGGTTCATAGAATAAATCAATTCAGAATTCTCAGTCAAGGCATAAATGTTAAGACTTGCTCAGTTTCTTTGAGAAGACCAGTTGAGAAATGTGAAAGGAAAGAGAAGAGGATTAACAGCAGAAAGATGGGTGGACTTAATTGAAAAGGCAAATGCACATTGTTGGGAGACAGGTTGGGATCACATCATCCTGGACAAAGAAGATCTGTGTGATTGTTAAGAGTTGCAGCTGACCTGATGGTACATAATCAGAAACTTTCCTAAACTATAAGGAGAGTTTTAGGTTTTGAATTTTAGTGCAGTCTAATGTATGCATAATCTAATTTAAATAGATGCAAAGTTCTAATTCCAATTTGTCTACTATGCTGTGATGATATTAAGAGAAAGGATGAATATTAAGAGAAAGGAAGTAGCCTTGATGTCAGATCCGTGTATCTGTCATTTCTTCAGAGGAAGAAGAAAAGGGGGGGGGGGAACTGATAAAGAAATCCTTTCTTGATGTAACCTGAATATATTTAACCTTATATTGAATATGCCCACTCATACATGATACAATGGGGGGGAGAGAAGCCAGATGGCCAGAACCTAGCACCTCGGAGTGGCACAGCCAGGAGATGAGAGGTCCATAAAACTCCACAGTGAAGTGCTCTGGGAAATCTCCAAAAACAGTCCGTTCAAAAAAGGGGGTGGGGGAGGAAGTTAGGTACGTCTTGGGAAAGCTACGTGAGAAAAAACCTTCCTAAAAGGGAAGGATCCCCTCCCAGAGGGGCTGGGAGGGGAATTAACATATTGGCTTTTGTTTCCCTAAATAAACATTGGGATGGGGGGGGATTCTAAACTCCCTTATCTATCACTGTATGCCTGAGGGACCTCAGACGCTGCTTTGAATTCCTATCTGAACTGTCTCATCTCAATAAAGGATTCCTTTTGATACGTTCGGTTCTCAGAAGTTCATTCTTATTGTTTGAATGGGAAAAAGTTCCGTTAGCCTGACACTTGATGGAATTGTGGGAATTGAGCAAAAAAGGAAGAACATGGGGGTGGAATCAATGGAAGTATTATGAAGGGAGGTGTCCTCCAATTTGAAAATTAGTTTATCATGCAAGAAAGAATAGTTTCAATAGCCAATGTAATTTGAAGGAAGTGATATTTGCAGCTTCCACAGAATTAATGGTGAACTGAAGAAGGCTCTGCTAGAAACAAAACCAAGAACTATAGTAGGAATAAAAAGCTGATGCATAGATCAGCTTTTCATAATTCATCTCCAGACAAGGAGAGGACACAAGATCACCCACAAGTGCTCTGTACAATTGCTTTGTATAAAGAGACTGCAAGAGAGTGGGTTTAGAGCTCTGGGAGACAAAATAACAGCTGTCATGGTGTTCTGACCCACGCCCTTTTCCAACAAATCAAACAAAATCCAAAAGGAACAGAAATCTTGTAATGTTTTTGCAAAATAATTAGCTGTGATAAGCACAAGCCTCGCCAAACTGTGTGAGACTTGCCAAAAGATAACAGACAAGAAATAATTTGCAATACAAAAATCTTCAAATACAAACTCAGGATACTGGAATGTCCACGAGGCTGGAGTTTCAAAATGTCTTTGCCTTCTGCAAAGCACGTTCATTTCATAGCTGGCTTTTATCTTCTTTTAGGAGGGGCCATTACCTTGCAGCCTTACTCCCGAGTCGTCTGTGCTGTTGTAACTGCTCTTTCCTATGAGCAATCCTGCACGCATGCACACTTGGCATAGGCTCCTTGGGAACCTCCTCATCACTGCTGCCAGCCCCCACAATCTCTGAAGGCAGCAGTCCACTCTCTAATGATCCTGGCTCCTCATCTGAGTCCTCGTTCTCCTCAGCCATCCACACCTGCTGCCGGCTAACCACAACACATGGCCTTGTTGGAACCTGAATCCACAGAGGAGGATGAACAGGAGCTGGGGCAAATTGAGGTCATGGGGGTGGTCTTGTTGCCTTCAGAGGAACATGGGAGGAACAGCCCTAGGCCCCTTGGGCTTGGAAAGGTTTTCCAGCAGGGAGGAATGGGGGCAGGACAACTGAGAGAAGGCAGTCAGGGGAAATGAAGAAGGACCACCACTCCTGATTCCCAAGCACAGAGAGTGGAGAGAAGGCAGGAACAATACAGGCCAACCCAACAACTCAGGAGGAAAATGCCTCGCTCCTCTTCACAAGGCACAACTGGGGACTGAGACTTAAGGAGACCCTGTGGGGAGGAGCATTTGTCGGGAACAAATGCTGAATTTGTGGAGTTTTTTATGCCATTGCCAACGTCTGGCATTTGCTTCTTCTTTGCTTCATGGACTCATTGCTTATTCCTTGCTTCATGGATTAATTTCCTTGTTCCTTTGCCTTACTGGACTTCTTGCTTTGAAGCCATTGTGCTAACAGCATTTTGCTGGACTACTTGCAGTCAGGGACTGCTGAGTAGAGAGAGGTGTGTGAAAGAGAGGGCTTTGCTCTGAGACTTGCATAATGTGGGAGTGTTTGGGGGAATATTGGAGCATTAAAGGCGAATTTGAACTCTCAGCTGGCTGTGTGGCCTTCATACCTTGTCCCAGGTCATCACAACAGACATCTTTTTGTTGAAACTGTGATTAGTACCTTCAAAAGGACACCAGATTTACATTTTCTAATCACTTTCAAAAATTGCTTATGACTACTTTTCAGTTATTTGAATTGACAGATTTCATAGCACTGGGTGAGTTTCTTTTCATTCTGAGGGAACAAAGTTTTAAATTCAACTTTAAAAAATGTACTGAATTTTGCAACCTGATATCAATTCTGTGAGGATACACAGTTCCATCTTTGAGAGTTGACAGACTGCCATGTATTGGATTTCTATCCTATACAATGTACCTTTAAAGAAGTTGATGCTTTCCGAATATTCCACAACTTAATGCAAAAAATTGACTCCTATAGATCCATTTGATTCTTCAACTCAATGAAAACTGCTCCAGACAATAGCAATGTATTTGGTGTCTGCAGCTAACATGATTTCTAGCATCTCAAGTAACTTCTTCCCTATTCTGAGTTATTGAAATGTTTAAAACTAATTTGACAAGGATGGATCAATTGATGTTCATTTTGTTCCTTTCCAATGCTGTAATGCTTTAATACCCAAGTTTCTCAGAAACAGTTTGATCAATGCTACAAACTCTGGTCAGGAGATTGATAGAAGAAGTTGTGTCATATTGTTGAACTTTTTCCAATTTATGAAAAATTATATAACTCCCTTCAATAATTTTAGCTCCCACAGTTTCTTTGTTTCAATCCCATTTTTAATCTTACTAGGATTCTTGGATATCACAGGTGCTGCTTTCCTTTAAACTTTATGTACATGAGTAGATTTGTTCCTCTCATAGTTGGCCAGTTTACTCAAGAAGTCCATGGTGCTCTGGTTGGGTTCTTCTGGGGTGTTCATGGCCCAGGATCCTTCTGTTATGTTACTAGCAAATGCCTGATACCATAATACTGGATTTCACTGATTAATTGCTCTTATCATCAGAAAATTTCTCCTTAGTTGTAGATTGGATTTCACTTTAACTTATTGTCCTGCCCTTTGGTGCTTTGGAGAATAAGTCAATCCCGTCTCCTTTATGACAGCTCCTTTAAATATTGGAAGGCAGCTATCATGACCCCTCCCCCAATCCTTCTCTTCAATAAGTTAGTGGCAGATGTTTCTCTCCTAAAACACAAAGAAAAAAAAGTATTGTGAACTCCATGTGGTGTCAAGAATGGCATCAATCAATAAATGCTGAGCTCTATCCAGTTGCCCCAACTCTACCCCAAATTAAGGGATTACAGAGTCATAAAGGGGAATTTATGGCAGTAATAATTTCTCATGTACTATTTCTAATGAATATTAGAAGATACAAAGGCCAGTGGCATTAGCAAGAAATCAGGAACATTCAGTTTTGATTTTGATTTTGTGGCATTTGGAGAAATTCTAAATTGTAAAGGACTGACATATTACTGGATTTTTCAGCAAGTATTTTATTCCATCTCATATGCTATGACGACTTTACAAATCAGGATTAATGCATTCACAGTTGCTTTAGTTTTTGGGATAAAATTGGGGGTCAGAAAGAATGTGTGCAGGCAGACCTTCAATCCCCTCAAACCCTTCACAGAGATGGCTTTGAGGAATATCTCTAAAGGCATTCTGATTCCTCAAATTCTTCTTATTATACAGTACTAATGGTTCCTCTCTTCTAAGAAACCACCAGCTTTTCTTGTACAAGTCATGAACTGCTGGGTTACATTTATTTATTTTCAGGGCAGAAAAACTGGACAGATTTCTTTCTGTGCAAAGATTAACATGATAATCTTGTTATACAATACCATATATAAAAAATTCTACACAAAGATCAAAGAGATTTTATTTATTTATTTATTTATTTATTTATTTTGTCAAGCAATTATAAGATAACAGGTATAAGTATAAACATAGTTATGGATCCATGAAATGGATCTGTATAAGAAAAATAAAAAAAGAAACAATAGGACAGGGACGGTAGGCACTTTGATGCGCTTATGCACGCCCAATAATCCCTAATAATCCCTAATGAGTTAACCCCCAACAATCCCTAATGTCCTGATTATTGAATTAGAGAATCTGCCTATTCTCTAATAAAAGCCAGTTTCTGGTTTTCAAGATCTAGCAGTGAATAAACTGTGCTAACAGCATAAAGAAGGAAGAAGGAATGCTGAATTCTTTTTCATCTCTTCTGGATTCTAAATTATTGGTACACTAACTTCTGTAAAGGTAAGGGTGATGATTTGTAGCTATGCCAATGTATGGACTTATTTGCTGCCGAGTAAGAGGAAAGCAAAGGAACACAGTGGTTCAGTGGCTAAGACACTGAGCTTGTTGATCAGAAAGATCAACAGTTTGGTGGTTCGAATCCCTAACATCATGTTATGGAGTGAGCTCTCATTACTTGTCTCAACTTCTGCCAATCTAGCAGTTCAAAAGCATGTAAAAATGCAAGTAGAAAAATAGGGACCACTTTGGTGGTAAGGTAATAGTGTTCCATGTACCTTCGGCATTTAGTTATGCCAACCACATGACCACAGAGATGTCTTCGGACAGTGCTGGCTCTTCAGTTTTGTAACGGAGATGAGAACCGCCCTCTAGAGCCAGACTAGCATGCATGTGCGAGGAGAACCTTTACCTTTACCTTAAGAGAAAAGCAAAGTAATATTGTACTGTGAAACCCCCAAGTACTATGTCAACTTTACATGACACTATATTGCCAAACCCTAAAACGAAGCATTTGCAAGTACTTGGCCTGGTTCATTGCAATCCTTCAGCATGCATGATATCACAGAGAAACATAACATTTTTAAGTATCTTTTTGCACTCCTAAAATTATGTGGATTTTAGTAAGGCCTGTGCCTATAATTTATTCTTTACAGTTCCCTAGGCTTCTGTCTTGAGAGATTATGCATATTTTTTATAAATATTTTCAGACAACCGAAAAGCAATTTTTTTTATTTTTATTTGTTCATATATTCATAGCAACTTTGTTTTGCAATAGTAAATATCAAACAAGAAGCCCTGGTCTACTCCTGTAGTCAATGCAATATCTACTTTTATCTCTGTAGAGGTTATCCCCAGAATAGTACTAAGGGTTAGATCAGCAGTGGTCTTCTTGGTCTATTTTCTGTCCATGTAAATGAGAAATCTGACTTTTGGAGAATGAATTGTTGTTTCTCTTTGATCTTCACAGAAGCTGGCACACTTTGGATGAGATCTAAAATGAAGTAATAGTTTAGAGGTAGAGGTTGCTTTAACAATTCAAAATATCCTTCTCGGTGTCTTCTGTAGCCTCTCTTTTGAAGATGTATATATACTGAATAGAATAGAAGCTTGTTACTTTGTTTTCACATGCTGATACTTTTTAAGGTTGTGCATTTTAGCAGCGTTCCAAAATCTAAGGGTCTGTCACAAAGAAGAGAGAGTCAACCTATTCTCCAATGCACCTGAAAGGCAGAACAAGAAGCAACAAATGGAAACTAATCAAGGAGAAAACCAACCTAGAAATAAGGAGAAATTTCCTGTAAGTGAGAACAATTAACCAATGGAATGGCTTGCTTCCAGAAGTTGTGGATGCTCTACCACTGGAGGTTTTAAGAAGATATTGGACAACCACTTGTCTGAAATTGGTATAGGGTCTCCTGCTTCAGCAGGGGTTGGACTACAAAACCTCCAAGGTCCCTTCTAACTCTGTTATTCTGTTATTCTCCTGGCATATATTTATTTCCTGGTAAAGAGATAGGAGCCACTCTTTCTAAGTCCCACTCTCTTTCCCCCAGCAAAACTCCACCGTGAATCCATCTTCATCACAGCTGACACAATAAGGGGGATAATGATAAAACAGAAATGGAGTATGAGAACTAATTCTGATAGCCTCATGCTGAATGTTTTAGGGGACTGAAACAAATTCTGTGCCAAAAAAAAATTGTTTTTCAGCTTTCTGAATTTTTTTCCTCTTATTATGAAGTTACATTATAAGTTTCTTCATAGTGATTCCCATAGGATTTAATTGAATTAATATGCCCTCAGGAGGATGATTATAGAGTGAAAAATGGGACACTCAAAAATCCCTTTCGGCTACTTTCAAGTTAAAAATATGTGCAAGAGCATCACATTTCAGTGAGTTGAGTAGATTATATTATTTCACTATCTCGGTGTTATATTTCCTGCTACAGCCACTTATAGAATGCATAGGGAAGAAGTAAAGGACTCACAAACTCCCAAACATCTTCCACAGATCTACATATTTATTAATTTAGCATATGGCATATATCATATATGGACTAGCAATATATATTAACAGTTCATCTGGATTACTAAAACACAATAAAATATAAATGTTAAAAAGACCTATGTTTGAATAACAATGTCTGAACCAGTGGTCACCAACCAGCGGGCTGGGGACCACTGGTGGTCTGTGAGAAAATTTTGGTGGTCTGCAGAGAAATGTCACTCCCAAAGCACCCCCCAAGGCACCCCTCAAAGCAATTAATCCAGGCTGTGTGGGAACACAAGGCTGTGCCACCCACATGGCCCGTGGGAACACAAGGCTTGCATTGATCACATTGCAAGCAACACAAGGTAGTGAGGGGAGGGGGGAAAGGGTGGAGAAGGGAACTTGCCCCACTTGCCCCACATGCCTCACCTGGCCACCGGGCTGCTGCTTTCCACTTCTTTCTTCTTCTGCTTTTGGCTGCATTCAAGGAAAGCAGCAAAAGTCTTTCTTTCTCTCCCCCAAACTCCACCAGAAATGAGTCTTTGGGACCCTGCAAGGCATCCTGCTCCAAGAAGCTGTGCCAGCACGACAAGTCTCACATTTCTGGTGGAATTTGGAGGATAGAAAGAAAGACTTCTGCTGCTTCTGCTGCTTTCCTTGCATGAAGCCAAAAGTCTCTCTCTCTCTTCCTGAGAACGGAGCTGGATATGGTATCCTGCAATCTCAAATAAAGAATAATCGATTGGTAGGAAAACTGGGTGGGAATTTTCCTGCAGAGTTTTTTTTTAATTTTTCCCAGGGTCTTCCCAGGGATTGCTACATTCTTAAGTTATATTACTGCCTCCAAATTTAGGAGAGGGCTAATCCTGATATAGTTTGCAGTGTTCCCTTTGATGGGTGCAGAGAAAGGGCATTTCATTCAAATCTGCACCATATCTATGCAGAGAAGCAGCCACTGAAACTGTCAGAGATGCAATATGGTATTCATTATACTGATGTCTTCTGTAAGTTGATCAAATTCTGACCAAATTCTAAAGTCACTAATAACAATACATTTAGATTTATATACCACTTCACAGTGCTTTACAGCCCTCTCTAAGACGTTTTTAATGCCAGTATATTCATGCCCGTCCTCATTTTACTGACCTTGGAGGGATGGAATGCTGAATACTGTAGTACTGCATTCTAACCACTGCGCCACCACGACGCTGATCAGTTCCTTTTTTATAACTCTTACTTTCAGTGATTCTATTTCTTCAAGTATGGACAAATTTGGTCATGCAATATATAACATGTAAAACAGTTCAATCAAGATGCTTTATTAATCAATTCATATTAGACCTACTGTATGTACATAATGTGCTTTATGGTTAGAGAAATGTATATAATAAAGATCTCTCTTTCCCCCTCCCCCTCCCTCCCTCCCTGCTTCCCTCCCTCTCTCTCTCTCCATGATAATTTCACCCCAAAACTTTTCTTCCTTGAAAACATAATTCAGAAACATTTTTCCTATCAAGTTGAAAATGAATATTAAAAAGCAGAACTATCCAGCATACTACTCATTAATTTTGAATCAAGGGGCATAGCTTCACATCCTGCTTGTTGTGATATCAAGATGCTTTACTAACTGTTTAGGGAAAGATGTTTTCATGACATGAAACCTTTACCTTATCCACAGCCAGTCCTAAGACAGCCTAAAGCCATCTTAACTCATTCCAGTGTGTAATTAGTATTTTCCTTCTTCTTCTGATATAAACCTCACTGGACTACCTTGGAAGCAAGAATAAGGATTTGGAGTCAGGAAGAACAATTTGTTCAACTTCAAATTTGTTCCCAAAAATTTGTAGAAATGATTTCTCCCTGCCATTCCTTGATCCTTTGCCTCCATTGACATTTGACCATCACCATAAGGGAGTTTGGGTTCCTGGACCTTTTCTTTTTACAATGCATTATTGTCCCAGATTACAGAGATCTGTCAGCAATAAATCATGCATCGTGTGGCTTGGTGATCATGGTTTGGTGAGCATGCAGGGGAAGGATATTGCAAAATTCCCTCCCCACTCTACTAACCTAATTTCCATCTTCATTCTCCTGTGCAGGGCAACAAAAGAAGACCCAGCCAATCAGCTGGGACTCAGGAAGCAGCGAATAGATGGGGGTGGGGTCAGTCAGAGGTGGTATTTGCTGGTTCTCTGAACTACTCAAAATTTCTGCTACCGGTTCTCCAGAACGGATCAGAACCTGCTGAATACCACCTCTGCTCTATATGTACTGGGATATTATAAAGTAATGAAAGAATGTGAGCCTCACACATGCAGATATGAGATGTGAGATGAAAGTGATAAGATGCTTTGTGTAACCAAAAAATATTTGTAAGAAAAATTGGTTTTACAGCCAAGAAAAAAAAATGATCCAGATGCTCAACAGATCTGAGATCTCTCTGGTATGGCCTTCTCTGCTTTGTATATCAAATCATTTCTGATTTCCCACCCAAATCAAATAAAAATCGTACTTACATATATTTATAATGACTGTAATCCACCTTATGGAAGTCTGTGACTGAAATAAATATTTGATTTGATTTATATATTCAATAAGTTCTGATCTCTCCTACAGTCTTTTTTCTTCTTTGCCTGTCATATGTAAGGTGGGAAGTTAATATCATACTATTGAATTTGCATTTCTGTCATGGGGGAAAATGATCAAATTAGTGCTAAGTCATATATAATTAAAATGTATCATTGTCTCATAAAGGGGAAAACCCCTCAAGATTAAGCAAGAAATTCTGCTTCCTTTCAATGTGCTACATTCCATCAAACTACTTTTTTTGTTTTGCTCATCTTACTTTCTTTGATTTTCTTTTTTCTTTTTACTTCCCTACAGACTAATATGTTTACATATTGTATATGCATAGAGATGATGGAAAACACAGATGAAATATCAGTTAATAACCATTTGGAAAGCTGTAACTGGAGATGTTTAATATCAAAATAAGCCTTTTTTTTTTTTTGTCAAACCCAGTATTCCTCTGAGTCTTTTTTTTCTTCCTTACCTCTGAATGAGTAATCATAGTTGAGTTTGGGTTCACTCCTGGTAAATAAATCATTTTCTCCAAGATCTATAAATTCTTAAATAAGTCTGTATAAAAAGGCTTATGTACACATTCCTTACTGAGGCTTAAGGTATTCATTTACAAAATGGATGGAAAGGAAGAAGAGTTTTCATTAATATCCATTCCAATCCTATTGCAGAAACACCAAGGATATAATTTAGTCTTGCTCCTCAAGCAATATGATGAAAATAGACATGTGCTTTTTGCATATATGAAGGCTTTAATGGTTTTTATATGGAAAGCTTATATATCCACCAGTTGTTGCCCTAATAGGTAGCACCACAATCTGAATCAAAGAAAACAGTCTCCCACATGGAAGCTATATGTTACAGAAATATCTAGGGACAGAGTATGAATAAACAAAAATTGTGCTATAAAAATGACATGAGACCTTGGATCTATCATTTTGGATATCTTCTAAAACCTCTACTTCCGTTCAGCCATGATTTTATCAAGTCCCAAAGCAGGCACTGCTATCAAGGTAAGACTACAATATGTCATTACTTTGTTTCTTAGGTTGGAAGAGAATCTATCCAGCAATATGAGATGAATTAAAGAAGTTCCCCATAGACTTGTTTCAGGCAGTATCTAAGACACCAAAGACTTAATTGGGCCTCATAGGAAATGTAGCCTAATTCTAAGTCATGTTAGGGCATTCAAAGTTGAATAAGGAACTTATAGTTTAGATTGTTTCTAAACTAGGAGAATCATTATGAAGAGTAGGAACACAGTGCTGAGCACTATATAGTGTCATATTCACAACTTTGTCTTTAAATAATTTAATAGATGCTGAGAGATAATTAATTACCAAATGAAAATAACTACCAAACCGATCTGCAGATTTAATAATTGTAAGAACTGTTTGGGGGATTTTATTAAAAGCTCTCCTTTTTGGGTTGATGAGCAGGTAGGAGATTGAAAGCAGAGACCTAGATATTTAAATAAATAAATGAATAAATAAATAAATGAATAAAAATATTTCCTTCAATGAAGTGATATTCTTCCTACAGTGGATTGATTCAGTATGACATCATTATTATCATCATCCTGGAAGAAGAGAAATAAGGAACATTAGCAGGATTTTAAAGAAAAAGACAAACAAGGGAAGCTTTCTTTCTTTTGTGATGAACTTTCAGAATCTAATAATTAGAGTTTTATTCCAGTGCTGCACCACAAATTTCTTAATAATTTTCTACTCTTACTTTAATTCATGTGGACAGAAAGCAATTGATTCTGTCTGGAAAATTGCACTGGTTAGATCTGATCTTTTGAATTGTTTCAACAACTGAAACTGATTCATTATAAGCATTAGAATCAATACAGAAAAAGTAGATTTATCCATGTGAACAATTCTGAATAAAATTCTAAATAGGAAATGTGCTAGTTGAAATATAGAATTAATAGGGAGTTTGATTCCAAAAGTGGTTCCACTTTAGAGATTTAATCAAATTGGCTTTGAATCTAAATGTCTCAACTGAAAATTGAATGGTAATAATGTCAAATTCATTCTAAACATTTGGGTGACTGTGTGGCCAACCACAATAACATGAAATCAAGGATTCAAACAGAAGCAAAATCAAAACTTTGTATAGGAGATTTTGTTTTATTTATTTGATTTATCAATATAAGTATAAACATGAGTAAGAATACAGGACATAGGTATGAATAAATGGGGACAATAGAACAGGGACGATAGGCATGATTTTGCACTTATGCAGGTCCCTTACAGATCTCTTAGGAATGGGGTGAGGTCAATAGTGGATAATTTAAGGTTAAAGGAGTTGGCATTAGAGGATGTAACAACAGAGTCAGGTAGCGCATTCCAGGCATTGACCACTCTGTTGCTGAAGTCATACTTTCTGCAGTCAAGTCTGGAGCGGTTTACATTGAGTTTGTATCTGTTGTGTGCTTTTGTATTGTTGCGGATGAAGCTGAAGTAGTCATTGACCGGTAGGACATTGTAGCAGATAATTTTGTGTACTACGCTTAAGTCCAACTGTAGGCGGCATAGTTCAAGGTTGTCCAAGCTCAAAATTTCAAGCCTGGTGATTCTGTTGCGAGCAAAGGAGTGTAGTGCTCTTCTTGTGAAATATTTCTGGACTTGCTCAATTGTATTAATGTCCGATATACAGTGCGGATTCCAGCTGTATTCAAGTATTGGTCCAGTAAAAGTTTTGTATGCCCTAGTTAGCAATTCTATGTTTCCAGAGAAGAAGCTTTGTAAGATTAGATTTATAACTCTTAATGCCTTTTTGGCAATGCTGTTACAGTGAACTCTGGTGCTTAGGTCATTAGATATGAGTATTCTGAAGTCCTTGACAGAGTAAGGCTCGTCAACGAGGTCATATCCGCCTAGCTTGTATTTGATGTACTGATTTTATTTTTTACCAATGTGTAGGACAGAACTTTTGTTGATCAAGATTTGGAATTCCCAATTGTTTGACCATTCAAACACACAATCAAGGTCATTTTGAAGGACAGTAGCATTGTCAATGGTGTTGAATAGTTTTACATCATCCGCGAAGAGGACACAGTTGCTTATAAGGTGATTGTAAAGATCATTTATATAGAGTATAAAGAGTGTGGGTCCTAGAACGCTGCCTTGGGAAACACCGCTGTTAATTGGATCAGGGTTTGATATAGCACTCCCTATTTTTACTATTTGTTGCCTCATTGACAGGAATACAATTATCTACTTATCATCCAAAATGCCATAAGAGTTTAGTTTTAACAGTAATTTGTCATGTACCACTGAATCAAAGGCTTTGCAGGAGTCTATGTAAATTGTGTCTATTGCTTTGCTCCGGTCAAGTAGAGGTCCATTTTTGCAGTGTAGGAGTTGTAAATTGCAGGACAATTTTTTCCTGAAACCAAATTGTTTTTTGGAGAGTAGGTTGTTTGACTCTAAGTGGAGGGTGATGAATTGGTTAATAGTTGATTCCATGATTATGCACATGACATAACACAGTGAGATTGGTCTATAGTTTTCAACCAGGCTGGGGTCACCTTTTTTGAAGATAGGGTTGACCTTAGCTAAGGAGCATAGGTTCGGTAAGGAGCTGGTTCTGAATAATATCTCATATATAGTGCTTAGGGGTTCTGCTATGGCAAAGGAGAGCTTTTTTAAGAAGTATGCACATAATCCATCGGGGCCAATAGATAGGGATGTTTTTAGGTTTTGTAGTGCTTTCTCTATGTTATCTTCTGTAAAGTCAATATGTAGTAGATCATTACAGTTAGTTGATCATGAAACCATGCACCACATAATTAATGGAGGTAACAAAATTGTTCAAATTGACCATTAACTATGTCATGGCAAAACAGCCACTGTTATTCATTGGCATATGTGTAAAAACTATAATTTACAAATTTCCCAAATGTGGTATAACCGTAAAATTAAGACAGCTGTTGAAAATAGAATTTTCAAATATACACTGATCACCATTTAGCACACAACACACAGGAGATATTACTGCAGATATAATTATCCAAGGAAAGGTAATTTTTGTAGATATAACAATACCTGTGGCCAGCAGAATTGAGAAAAGAATTAGAGAAAGGGAGAGAAAGTAGCACAGTGAGAACTTTAATATTTGATTATAAAAGTAATATTACAAAGCCATCATGTTCCACTGCACATTAGGTGGATTAAAAATATTTAAAAGTAAAATTAAATATTTGTTATATCAATTGTGGATTTGCAAAACAAAAACAAAAAATCCTCACTTTGTTTGGCAGATAACAGATAATCAGAGTTGGAAGGGACCTCGTAGAGTATCTAGTGCAACCCCCCCTCCCAAGTGGGAGACCCTACACCATTTCTGACAAATGGCAGTCCAATTTCTTCTTGAAAGTCTCAAGTGATGGCGCTCCCACAATTTCTGAGGGGAAGCTGTTCCATTGGTTGATTGTTCTCACTGTCAGAAAGTTTCTCCTTATTTCCAGGTTAAATCTCTCCTTGTTCAGTTTCCATCCATTATTCCTTGTCTGGCCTTTGGGTGCTTTAGAAAATAGCTTGACCCCTTCCTCTCTGTGGCATCCCCTCAAATATTGGAAGGCTGCTATCATGTTTCCCTTGGTCCTTCTCTTCACTAGACTAGCCATGCCCAGTTCCTGTAACCATTCTTTATATGTTTTAGTCTCTGATCCCCTAATCATCCTGAATATTGGCATATATTATATCTTGCACCTTATTTGGATAATTCCTAGGTTCCTAACCTGGGCTTGAATTTCTAAAGACCATCAGTCAAAAATGTGATTGTTTCTGCTTGTTCTTATCTGAGTATGAATACAGAACATAATCACATAAACAAGCATTTGGGCTGGACCAGTGATGTGATATACTATCTGTAACTGTTCTTTTTTGGGGAAGTTCCATAGGTTGTCCTTTTATCATTTCTATCAACCAGAAAGCCATAAGTTAACAAAAAGAAAGGAGAGAGATTACTCCTTTGGCTCCAGGATTGTAGGGTGATGTATATGAGGCCTGCCTGTGAAGACCATCCAGAAGTTATACTCAGGGGTGGGATGCTGTCAGTATAACAACCAGTTCGGTGATTGTGTGTTTCGTGCATGCACGCGCCTGACACTCATTGCAGACGCATGAACAGCAATGTAAAAATCTGTACCTGCTATGTTACTTCAGGGGAGTAACCAGGGATGGGATTCAATCTTTTTAACAACTAGTTCTATGGGCGTGACTTAGTTGGTGGGCATGGCTTGGTGACTGGCTGGGCGTGGCCAATTCAACATCACTCACATCAAGGCACGCATCTCTTCACCTGGCCTCTCATGACTGTAGGGATGCTGCAACAGTCATAAGTGTGAAAAATGGTCATAAGTCACTTTTTTCAGTGCCATTGTAATTTTGAATGGTCATTCCACACAAGCAAAGTACCAGCAAAGGAGGGGAAAAAAACTCCAGAGACGTTCCTGAGACAGGAAATCTAGTCCTGCCAAGAATGTAATAAGGGTTAACGGAGAGGCAGTTTCTGTAAGCAACACCAGAATGTTTCCTTCTTGCCTTCCTTACAGGATTAGGTCAGTAATTTCTTTTAACAACCGGTTCTCCAAACTGCTTAGAATGTTAACAACCGGTTCTAGTGAATAGGTGTGAACCTGTAGAATCCCACCCCTGGAAGTAACACAGCTGAAGAGCAGCAATCCGCTATACTGTGCTAATCAGCTGGGATACTAAATGTCAGTACAGTGCTGGAGCAGGCCCACATGATCATCAAAGTGAACCGGTTTGCTCCCAGCTGAGTTTCGGAGCTAGGGGTTCACCTAACTGGTCAGAACCAGCAGAATCCCACTCCTGGTTATATTTTATAAATAGCAGCATGGTGAGTAATGGATGTTCCCAGTACATTCAATGCCATTAAACTTGCAGATGAAATTCAAGATGATAGTTCTTACCTATAAAGCCCTCAATAATGTAGTTCCTAGATGTCTGTAGGATCTTTAAATCCACTAATTTCTGCTTATGTATCATGTTCCTGAACAGTAGGTATGTCCTAGTTCCTCTATTTAATGTTTTTTGTTTGTTTGTTTGTATGATCAAGGATACATGCCTTCTCTATCATGCCCCCTGTGGCTATAACAAATTTAAATAAAATAATAATATAAATGGTTAACACCAGGTGTAACAAGTTAAAAATGTGATTAACAAAGAATATATGCAAAGAATACAACATTGCTAAAGATAAAACTGAAGAGCAGAAACACCATCCAAGCCATCAGTACCTGTACCATATCATATAATAAATATATTTCTTATGAACTGAACACAAATTGAACTGGACGATTTGGATCAATAAAACCTCATTGAATATTCAGTATGCATTGCATCCCTTTAGGGATACTGATAGAGTACACTTCGCTTGCAGGAATGGGGGCAGAATTTACTTCAGATGAAACAAATTGTTGAAAAAGAACACCATGCTCTGGTGATTATATATGTGAATCTAAGGCTTGATTTTGGTTGCTCAAGAACAAACTACTTGAATTGATGTAGTTGAGGCCAGAATTGGAAATATTTATTTGTATTCCCACCTTTATTATTTTTACAAATAGCTCAATGCGGCAAATAAATTGAACACATCTTCCCCCTACAATGTTCCCCATAACAATAACCCTGTCAGGTACATTGGGCTGAGACACATTGACTGGCCCAAAGTCACCAAAATCATCAAATGATTCAAAGTGAAGTTTGTGCAAGGAAATAGAAAAGACAGTATATCATACATACTCAGTTCATGCAAGAAGATTGCACAAACTGATTATAAACAATGACATAACCTTGTCACAAAAATGATTCACTGGAAGATTGGAGGGAAATATAAAGTTGAAAAAAATAGTAAAAATGAGTAGGTTAAAATATTGTGGGATCTCTGAATACAAACTTATAAAGTATCAGGTTTAATGGTGATTGAAAAAACAAAAGTGTGGACAATTGATATGGCAATATCAGGAGAGAGTAGAATAGAATTGGAGATCACAAAGTACCAAGATCTGAAAACTGAAATTGAAAGATTATGGCACAAAGTAGCCGTAGTGATTCCAGTGGTTATCAGCTCACTGAGTACCATACCAAAAAATTTGGATGACATTTAGAAAATCCATGCATTGATAAAATTTCCATCTGTCAATTACAAAAAGCCACACTGCTTTGATCTACATATATATTATACTGATACATTATGACATCCCTGGCTCTTGGGGAAAACCTGATGTGTAAGAAGGGCAACACCAGTTAAAGAACTGACAGTGTGATTTTACATTGTTGAGTATATAATAGCAAATAATTGCTCACTCTGTAACTGTTTTACAGAATTGAGTACATAACACATCTATCAGAAATGCGTTTCATCTTCATTCCATTCAACATCTTAAAGATTTCAGAAGCACGGTTTTTACAGCCAAAAGAATTACATAGTGGCCTCATTAAATATGTATGACAATGATTTTGTTCCCTATACAAAATTTAATTATAAAGCCTTTTAATCAAGGTAATTCTGTTAATTAAAATTGATAAAGTTAAGGTAATTTAAAAATCTTGCTAAAGTTTTAGAAAGTAACCAAGGACAATTAGTTGGGCAAACTTGAAGCTTGTCTCCTGAGATGCTCCTTCCTTATGAATTGTATTGTAGTCAAGCATGAAGGCAATGGCATGGAGCCATGTTTCTTTGTATTACACAGATTTTTGTATGTTCCTATAAATATCTAGTTGTTTGGACACATTATTAGACATAGTGTTTAGGGCATCCAGCTACAGATGATGTAAGGTATTCTGTTTAGTTTAGCTGGATAGAAAGATCTTGGTTTACTTCTCTTTGAGAATGAAAACCATATTGGGACCATGTGACTTTGTAAGTCAAAAACGGGCTTAAACTACAGGGGAAACTAGGGCTCCCTAAGTTCATCTGTATTTCCAGCAATTTCATTGTGGTCTCTCTTTTTTGCATTCACACATTTCGGTGTGATACATTGTTTTGGAATAGATTCTTAACAAACAAACAAAAAGAATTAACGAAGAAATGAATGGATAAATAATGTTACACAACTATCAGTTTACTACACAAATCTGCTGTGGCTAGCAATTGCAAACTTTATCCTTAGAATATTGAACATTTTAATTTGTATACTTTTTGTGGTCGCCATACTTTTAAAAAAAAAACAGCCAGCAATCAGGATGAAACTGGTAACTGATATAGAAGGTAAGCAACCTACCCAAAATTTCAGCTGTGCTGAAGTCACTTGTGGATATTATTCACAATTCATACAGTCTTCAGAATCAAGCAAAATTTGCCATTCATGATCTAAATAATTCAGTGCTTTTCCTTTGATATTCTTCTATAGAGAAATCAAACTCTAACAGGGAAGAATTCTGTATCTATTTCCTAGCTGTGGGAAACTCATTTATTATGGACTCTTATCATTTTGAGGGCCAAAATTCACTTTTGGAATTGCATGCTGTGACTGTACTCTCAATGGTAATTAGTAGAATTGGCACAAGTTTTTTAACTTGGGTTTTTAATTCCATTTATACTTACATTTAACTGAAGACAACTTTATTTAACATATTCCATCTCATTAGTATTCCCATCATATACTTGTGTTGGAAGATTAAAGAACCCCTATCCCCCCTCATTTTTTTTAGCCAAGTCACACATCAACCTCAACTATCTCTGATCTACTGGCAACCTCAAATAAAAATACAAAGAAATTGCTTAAACCTTTTCCACCCTCATTGACACATGGGCTGCAATTGATTGAGTGTGTATATCCAGGAATTCACATGGCGCCAGAAAACAGACATAAAATGGAATGAGCTCAAGATAGGGAAATATTTTGTCGTAATATTGCACCCTGACACTGGACCCTTCATAAAATTTCACGCCTAAGAAATGATCAAGACATTCCACAGAACAAAGAACAATTTTCCTGTCCAGACTTCACAGGTCCCCAGGATAGGAACATCTCAATCTACACATCTAACATGTCTCCCAAAGTCATTATCAAAGTCCATTATTATTATAAATACTGCCACTTTTAGCATTCTAATTTTGTAGCCTATGTTTGATTGTTATACTCCATGTTAATCTGTTGAATAAAAGTACCTTCCTCTTCAAGCAGCTGCCCAATGTGCTTATTTGTGACCCATTTGAGAGTCTAACCAAGACATTTTTTCCCAACACTTGCTAATTTCCCCTTCTGTCCCATAAAAATGTTGGAGGCTTCACACTACTGCAAATACTTACAGGAATCTGGTTTAAAACTGGACTGTCATGTTTGTTCATCTCAATCTTATAGATAATGGAGTCACATTGATACAAGCTTTGCTGGACATAATAGTAAAACTGAAAATAAAAGATGGAGCTAGTTTAAATTGACATTTAATCCTTCTTTTGGGCATTATTTTTTTAAAAACGTTCTATGCTATGGCAACAGTCAAATAAAAAAAAAACAACTGATGGTATGAAAACTCCATTTGGCAATATTGAATGTACTGTGACATTTGCCTGCTTCCAGAAATTATATGAAGTCCATGTCATTGGTTAGTCTTTGTATCCTAATTTCATCCTCATTCTCTTCTAGATGAGAGATAAATTGGAAAGGCAGCTTCATTGTGCCAAACCTCATTAGACTTAGACATCAGAGGCAGAAGTATGAAGATGTTCCACACAAAAAAAAAGTTGTGTGTATGAATAGTCCTAAATATACAGTATAATGAGTTCTGGATTTCATTCATGTTTTTGAATCTAAGTTGATGATATAAAGAAATAAACTTGACTTCGAAGGAATGAAATTTTCTGCTTATTCTGCTGTTGTTTTTACTGCATGGGTTTCAGGGGCAAAGAGCCAAACCAATTCTTTAAAAGCCATCAGCCATCTGATTCTCACTTTCTGAAGTTGGTGTAGATAAAAAATATAGAATGCAGAATAACAGAGTAGGAATGGACCTTGGAAGTATTCTAGTCAAGCTGGCCAAGCATGAGATTCTGTACCATGTGTCCAATCTCTATGTGAAAACCTCTAGTGTCAGGTGCAAAGAATCAAGACCATTCATGTAGCACACGTTTATTCAAACCTATACCCAAGAATCTGGAAACTAAAGCTGTTAATTAAATTAGCCCCAGATAAGGATCAACCGAATTGAGGAGGGCTTGAACTAAGAGCATTTGTGGGAATGTGTGGACTTTAAACTGATAATGCACTTAAGTTCATCTCCCAACTCTGCCTGATGTACACTAGAGATGGAGCACCCACAGCTTCAGGAGGCAAGCTGCTCCACTGATTAATTGTCCTCACTGCCAGGAAATTTCTCCTTAATTCTAGATTGGGTCTAGTTTTGGAGAGATTCTCTTTGGACAATCTGTCTACCCCTCTTCTCTGTGACATCCTTCAAATATGGAAAGACTGCTAGCATGTTATCCCTATTTCTTCACTTCGTTAGACTTCGTTAGACTAGATATATCTAGCTCCCACAATTTAGCCTCCAGTCCTTTAATCACCTTGTTGCTCTTCTCTGCAATCTTTCTAGGCTTTAACATTAATCCTTTGGATTCATGGAGACCAGAACCTGATGCAATTTCTCAAATGAGGTCTTGAAATCTTGACTATGTGCATGTAATATACTAAACCCATCTGGTTTATGACCCAAATCTTCAAAGTGTATTTATCAGGGAAAAATACATGTATATTTCATAGAGTGGGTTCTTAACAAATTTAAGAGCAATTAAGCCGTCTATAGCTACAACTGGTTCATTTTGTTGTGTCAGTGTGTGGGAATGTATACTCAGGGCTTATGTTTTTACAGAATGCATCAATAAAAAAGGAGCATTATTTGAGTCCACCTTAACTCCTATAGCTTCATGGATATGTCCATGTTCCAAGAAAATGGTTTTGCATGGCTTTCTCCTGGGATGCTTCCTTCCCCCCTTTTTTTTCCTTTGCAACCTACACACCTGTGACACCTGGTCTTCCATTCATATATTAATCATATCCAGTTTTGCTTAGCTTTGAAGGCCATCGATGGTCAGCTTAGGGCTGCTGCTAGTTGGATTGTATGGTATGTCGTGGGGGTTAGACAGTATTGCTGGTAGATTGGTGTCTTACCAACTGTTTTGACTTGGTATATTTATCAATCTAAAAAAGTGAGGGGAAAACTTTCTTAGAATACCACATAGATGGAATCTGTTTGATGCATTCATAAAAGTTCTCCAGAGTCTTTTATCAAACTCTGTCACTACAATGGGAGTTAAATTCATGAAAGCATTGCTTTTTCATGCTTGACCTGTACATTGCACAGCACAGATTCTTCAAGGGAAGTGAAGGAGAGAACTTTCACTTGCTCCAGAGACCCTATCCTTCCTTAGCCATAAACCTCACAGCCCATCCTGGATTCTTTTTGTTCTGAAATATTCTACAGATGAAAGGCAGGATAAGTTAAGAAAGAACATTAAAAGTTCATCTGTGCAGTACTACCCCCTGCTTTTCTTTGTTTGTTACTTTTTCATGCAATTTCATACCTAATTGTGCTCACATAAATTCCATTGGCATGAATAGATTTTTATCACGGACATTCAGAATTCTGGTAGCCATAGTGCTTAATTGCACTTTAACTCAACCTTGTCTCCTTTGAACTCAGCTCCTCATGCTTAGCTCCTGGTAATGTACTGATTTTCAGTCTCCTTTCCCACAGAATAATTAAGCTCCAGGTACTGTGAAATATAGCAGATACTGACTGATGGGAGCCAACAGCGCTATAATGTATTCTGGCATCCATCTCCAGTCTGTTTCAATTTATGTCCTGCTGATAAGCAAGTGGTGTCCAGATTCCTGATTTACTAATTCTATGGCATTTCCCATGATACAAATTATAATTAGGATCCATCCCTTTTTGACCTTTTGGCACCTCTACATGTCAACTTTAGAGAGGTAGCCACTTCTTATTTGTTTCTTAAAGTGTCTCTGTTAATTTTATCACCATTACAAGTGACAACAGGAATCCAGGAAAGGTCAGTTGTTTGCAGTTATTTGTTTTTGTTTTCTCAACAGAGAGAGCACTTAATCTGAGTTACACTACTGGGTGGCCACATTCCCATAGCAATAAAACTTCTGTCATTTGAAACATTCTGAGACTTTCCCAGACATAATTGGACTTGCTGGTGTAATATTTTCATAGGAGAAACAATTACAGGTCATCCTTGACTTATAATAATTGATTTAGTGACAGTTCAAACTCACAATGGCAATGAAAAAAAGTGACCTATGACCATTTTTTTTTTAAAATTACATTTATATGCCGCCCTTCTCCGGAGACTCAGGGCGGCTTACAGTCTAAGGAGCACCGTACTAAGTGCTCGGCAGTAGCCTTCATTCCATTGTATATGCCTGCTTATTACTAGGGCTTTTGGCCCCCGCAAGCGGCATTTTACAAAGTCAGCTTATTGCCCCCAACAATCTTGGGTCCTCAATTTACCTACCCCCGAGAGGATGGAAGGCTGAGTCAACCTTGACCCTGGTGGGATTCGAGCCTGCACTAATTGCAGGCAGCTTGCACTAAGTGCTAGATGATTAACAGCCTGCACCACCAAGGCCCTTTTCACACGTATGAACTGTTGCAGCATCCCTGTGATCACATGATCAAAATTTGGTGATTGGCATGATGTATTTATGATAGTTGCAGTGTGCTGGGATCATGAGATTACCTTTTGCAACTTTTTAACCAACAAAGTCAATGGGAAAGCCAAATTCACTTAACAACCATGTTACCAATTTAACAATAGCAATGATTTACTTAATACCTGTGGCAAGAAAGGTCATAAAATAGGGCAAAACTTAAATATCAACTGCCTTGCTTAGTAATGGAAATTTTGGGCTCAAATGTGGATGAAAGTCAAGGACTATCTATAAAGATAGATAGCAAATGCTAAAAACTATCTCCAGTCATGATGAATTTAAACAAGCTTTGGTGGTAAGTCTATAAGTAAATGCCCACATGTTACTGTATGTATTAAAGCAGGGGTATGCATGTATTAAATTTGTGGACTTCAACTCCCTGAATTCCTCCCCCAGTTATGTTAGTTCAGGAATTCTGGGAGTTGAAGTCCACAAAACTTCAACTTGCAAAGTTTGAAGATCCTTGTATTAAAGTCTTGTATCAACCTAACAGTCTTTATTTAATAAAGAATATGCAAATGTATACAATCTCATTCATTAGATTAATAACTCACTTTTCCTCCAGGAATGGAATCTGTGTATGTACCACTCCTTTCTCCAAGTTTCCTCTACAACTAATGGTCAGATGATGGGTTGAGAAAAAGTGAATGGCCTCAAATTATTTAGTGAGATTCCATATGGAGGATGGACATGAACGTAGATCTGTCCAGTCATTGAGAAATTTACTCAAGTGCAAAAGAAAGTTATTGCACAGTGGTTAGCTCATGTAAAGTGTATTATAAAGTGAACAGGATTAAGTTACAGAATATTTTCCATGAATATGGAATTAAAGGTTTCTAGGTGTAGGTGATTGAAGTCAATGATGCATGAGAATAAATGGAATGCTTAACAAACTATGCAACACTGAACAAGAGAAAGACTTCAGATCCTTCATTGTACAGCTCCAGATCTTTGGCTGAAATCCACGTGGCCTGAAATGCTCCGATAAGCAGAAAATTGCTTGATGCAACACTGCAGAAGTAGCTTGCCTAAAGGAACAAGGAAGTGCAATTCAAACAAGGAAGTGAAACTTTTAAAAAATTGCTGAATAGAATAGAATAGAGTAGAATACTTTATTGGCCAAGTGTGATTGGACACACAAGGAATTTGTCTTGGTGTAAATACTCTCAGTATACATAAAAGAAAAGATACATTCGTCAGGAGTCGAGAATCATAAGGTACGACACTTAATGATAGTCATAGGGTACAATAAGCAATCAATCATACTAGGAAACAGTTCGTATAAATCATAAGGATACAAGCGACAAAGTTACAGTCATACAAGTGGGAGGGGATGATAAGGAGTGATGAAAAGATTAATAGTAATAGTAGTGCAGACTTAGTAAAAAGTTTGACAATGTTGAGGGAATTATTTGTTTAGCAGAGTGATAGTTTTCAGGGAAAAACTGTCCTTGTGTCCAGTTGCTCTGGTGTTCAGTGCTCTATAGCGTTGTTTTGAAAACAGGAGTTGAAACAGTTTATGTCCGGGATATGAGGGGTCTATAAATATTTTCACAGCCCTCTTTTTGAAGAATTTTTGAACAATGTTGAAGAATTTCTGAAGAATGTTGAACAAACAATATCCAATGCTAAGCATAAAAACCGAACCCAAATTGATAAGGATAGCTAGGGGCTGATGCTGAGGTTGCTAAGGGTGGATGCAATGTAAAGGATGTAAACCGGAATACTATATGAACTTCTGGTCTGCCTCTGGTCAGACCTTTTTTCCTCTGTGCAGAATTCTGATAAAGTTTGCTTCAAAGCTGATTGTGATCTTCATTCATTAAAAGAATAGAGAGTTTTCTTTTCCTTCACAGGGACTAAGTCAAGAATTTGTGGTGTCTTTTTGGTTGTCCCAAAGGTGCTTTTTCAGGAGGCAACTGGACTTTTTTTGTTTTTTTCTTTTGAAGACATTTTGTTTCTCATCCAAGAAGCGTCTTCAGCTCTGACAGGACAGCAAGGAATGGATTTATATTCCTTGCAGACGGCTGGTCATTTGCATCCTTTTTGAGAGTAAATGAAGCATTTGGAGGTTTATCTGGATTATCTGGATTTATCTGAATTATCTGAAATTTTTCTCCAGAAATCCATTCCTACTCCCACACTATTCAAAGGGTCTTCATCCCAAATTGTATATCTATGAGTTTCTACAGAAAAATTGCAGACTACAGGAACTATTTGCACTACTCAGATGACTCTGAGGACACAGATAAACCTCCAAGTGCTTCAACGACCCTCTAAAAGGATGCAAATTACCAGCTGTATGCAAGGAATATAAATCTTTCCATTCCCCACTGTTCTGTCATGCCTCCTGAAAAAGCACCTTTGGACAATCATGACCTGGATGACTGAGTATCTCTACTGACTTGTCCTTTTGATTGTTTAATGGATTAATGGGTAAAGGTATAAGGAATGCTTGAGACAGATTAGTGTCTGGGGACATGACTGTACATGTACTAGTAAATACTAATTGTGCCTTGCTTTTGTCTGAGAATATAAATGATTTGCCACAAATTTTAGTCAGGCTGCATGAAGAGTATGAATCTGAACATTAATGTATCAAGGCCAAGGCAATTGTGCTTGACAGGGAAAAGTAGAACAAACCATTGCGCATTATACAGCAGAACACTAAAATAAGTAGTTGAATTTACATACCTTGTGTAAAATGCTTAGTAAAGATGGGGGAATACATATACATATACATATATGCATATGCATACGCATACGCATACGCACACGCATACATACATACATACATACATACATACATACATACATTGTTTTAAATTGAGTCAGTGAGTCCCTATGAAAGAGATAAATGCTGTAATGCTAGGTTGAGAAGCAAAGAAAGACCAAGAAAGTTATTGTTGGGTGTAGTTGATGAGAAAGAGAAGTTTAAGCTTAAAGAACAATGGGCATTGCATGAAGTGATGTGCAGGCATGCTGAAAATAAGAATGGTTTGTAGAGATAGAAAAGCACAAAAGAAATATGATCCAACAATTTCTCTTCTATGGTTTTTCACCTTATTCAATGCTTGTAATTTCTTTGGCTTATTATTTCTTTTGTCTTTATTGTACTCAAACACACACATAGAGACACACACACAGAGAGAGAAACATGCGCACACACACAGAGAGAGAGAGAGAGAGAGAGAGAAAGAGAGAGAGAGAGAGAATATATAGCATGATGTATATTATATGTGTAACACAAATAATGAGTGATATTTTCATTTGGAAGAGGTCAAAATGAAATTCTGTATTCCAGCTATTTAGACAGATGATACCTTATGGGTGACAGGTCAGTCTTCATAAACCTACCTACCTATCAATCACCACCATATATGCAGGGTGTATACATCAACTACTGTACAGGAGGGAAAATTAATAGAACCTGCCATCAACTCAAAAGACAAGTCTAGCATGTAGCATGACCTGGCTATGAAAAAAGAATCTACAAATTTAAACCATTTTAATGTCTTCTGCAGATATAATGTTTATATTCCCCTGAATACTGAAACATACTTCAGTCTACAATATTTACATGCCTAGAAATAACAGAAACATAAATTACCTGTCTCAAGGGCAAGGAAATCAAGATGGGTCATATATTTTCTGCAGCAAGAGTTTGTTTTGTTTTGGTCTCCTTCTTTAATGACCAGAATGATTTATATTTCCTTCAATCTGTCAAATCAACAGATAGCAGAAATAATTTGGAATTCTAAATACTTGAGAAGAGATATGACCATGTGCTATAGTTTCTTGTTCCCATTTTTCTGTTAATTTCTTTCTGAATGTCTAATTCATGCTGGCCTTAATGTTTATTACAGATATACTAGTGTTTTCAATAGCAGAAATATGAATACAGCTACTTGTTATTTATTGCTGATTATAATTATTGTTAAGTCACCTTTATAACCACATTCCTAAGGAACTAAAATGTAACCCTCTTAGCTTTGTGAATGAAGTCCGAACCAGAGATTCATGTGTGCCTTTTAATTGAATTAAATTAGCATAGTTTTATATTGAGGGCTTATATTCCCCATCCATGTTTAGGTTTGATTGTCCCAGTACCGTAATAAACAAAATATGTGCTGGTCTTTGATTCAAATGAACTCTAGAAATAATTTCTTCCCCTTATGTATTTAATTAACATTGATGGGAATATTCTCTCCACCCACTGTTAAAATAAAATTTCGCACTATCTTGAACATAACCCAAAGTTTAGAGGCTTTTTTGTATGGCAGTATTTCATTTTTTATATCTTCACGTAAGGATAAGTAAGAATGGAAATAAAGATTATTACCATGTTTGATCATCAGCAGGTATTTTTTGCCATGCTCTACTATGAATTCTATACCATTTCACTGCACAAAATAGTTCAGAACATTCTGGCTTTCAACAAATGTGAATTGTGATTATTTTATTTATCAGCCCCATTCCCTATATTTTTCTCTGTATTTTTTTTTAAAGTGCAACCTGATAGCAAATAACTGTAATAAATAAAATGAAAAGCTAGATTAATTTTCTGAAGTTCTACTCTTATAAGTGAGGCTTAGAATTCTTATCATGCCATTATAATGTAATGATACATCATTATATCATTGACTATATGCTCTGTAAGAGAAAATTCACTTGGGATATGTCCTACTAAACCCAGTTACATGGAAATCAGCTATTTAAATGACTTAATGTATCAGGTGAGACATATAGCAGGAAATTGCAGCCTTCTTTTACACTTGGGAGGCCATTAGATACTCTTCTAGATGTGTTATTTTGAAATCAAAGATATAATTACAAAATTGAATAATGCCTAAGAAATACCAAGATGCAAAAGAAGGAGGCAGGCTGACGATATATGGAATTCTAACCATTTAGGGATATAAATTTACTTATATTTTATTATTCAGAATGCAATGTGCATATAAACATAGTGGAATTGTTGGAGTATTTCGGTAAGATCTTGATGGTTTTATGCTGCCAGGGATAGTAACTGCATTTAACATCCATCCAATTTTTTTTTTCTACAAGAGCTACTTCAAAAGCATTTTCTCATCATTATGAAAATTAATGGACATTCTCTTGAGCCTTGTATAGCAAGTAGTATCCTAAAAAAGCATAGCAAACTCTGTTCTGGAAGAAAATAGTGCACACAGATAGTCAGTTATTTAGTCTGGATTTGGCATTTTTATCCATCTACCAAGTCCTTCCTGAGTTAGGTAGGTTGATTAATAACATTACAGGTTACATCATAGGATGTAAACTGTTCCAAGTCAATCTGCTTTCTCCAGGTGACTGGTGGTGATTTTGTCAGTGCTGAAAGACTTCAATTGGTGCTCCTGATGTTGTTGCTCTTATTTATTAAACAACATTGTTTTCTTGCTGCAAAAATATCTGGGTTGGAGGGCATGGCCTCTTATTTCTTTCCAAAAATTACCGGTCTATTTTAGGCATCTGCACATGTACTATACATGTTGCATAATGTAATATACATACTTTAACTTTCCAAGTTTAAAGGTTTATGAATCATGAGTGAAATACTCAAACAAAGTGCTTCTAAGTTACTGTGGGAAGAGATTTGGATAGTTATTTCACATGCATGATTTTTTTTTCTCTCTTAATGTTCAAAATGAACGCATCACTATTGATGGACTACTATGATATTGTGTATCATAGATACACAATATTCATGTTGTGTAATGTGCATCAAAGGAAGGAAACGAAAAGAACCAGAGGTGGGCTGCACATAATTTAACAACTGGTTTGCCTAGTGCAAAACTGAAAATAGAACATAGAATATAGAATAACAGAGTTGGAAGGGACCTTGGAGGTCATCTAGTCCAATCCCCTGCGCAAGCAGGAACAAATATTAGCCTCGACCTGGGATCGAACTCACAGCCTCCTGATTGTGAGGTGAGAGCTCCACCTCTAGGCCAATGTGAGAGCATGCATGTGCTCCCTTCGCATGCATGCACGGCTGCAAAACCACGGGGAGTTTCTGCATGCAGAAGCCAGGATGAGTCAGATCGGGCAAGGCACAGAAAGCAGCTGGGCTGCAAGGGTGGGGTAAGCAAGCAAAAATGGGAGATTGATAGGATGGGATAGCACCTGGACAGGTGGGTGGCCCAGCCGGTGGTCGTAATTACCGGTACAGGTCAGCTGGTCCTAACCAGCAGCAGCCCACCACTGAAAAGAACACTTTGAGTCAATCCATGTAATTAAGCTGCTAGTCAGGAAGGGTCTATTTAGACTTTTCTCCATATCTCATGAAATTAAATTTTGAAGACTGTCAGTTGCATAGGGGGAATACTGAAATCATTGCAGTTTATTGACATATTATGCAGGGAAGCATATGTTGCTAATGTTTTAATTGCAAAATATTGGCTTTCATATGCATGTTACTGGTGCAATCATGTTGCAGTCAATATTAATAGTTGAATATAAACACATGAATATTACTCTAGGATAGACCCAGTGCTAGCACATAGCTTTTTTTTTTTTTTAGCAAATGCTGAGACCAGAAATAAAGGTAACAACAAATTCTCTTAACAACTGAACGTGAGACCATAAGTTATGAGTAAACTAGCTCAATACCCATGCTTTGCTACAAAACTATGTGGTCAGGCTTAGTTTTTGAGGAGGAAAATAAGGGGGAAAATTCTGCCTCTGCCTACCAGCATCCATCAGTATTCATCTGGCTACTGTCCTATCAGTGTGTCAGAGAGTTGAGGGCTGTTTGGAAACTGAAACAGTATTTTCTGTATGAGCAAGAAGGAGACAGCAAGGAGCCTGAGCGTGGCTTAGCTCAACTGTTCTGTAGTAAAGCTGTTGGGTGCTGTGAAACTAAAACTGAAACTTCTCTACTCTGCTTGTGTTTTGCATTTGGAACAGATTTCTTTTCAGGTGGGGAGGGGGAGTAGAACTCCTTAGCATCAGAGCATGTTAATAATAATAAATAGGAAATACTAATGCTCTGATGGTCATTTTGAAAAATCCTTTCTTAGTAAGCACCTAGATGCCAAATTTCAAGTTTATAGACTTTACGGTTCTGGAGATTTTGTGATGATCCTTGATTGGTATTTCACTTTTATAGATATAGATAAATATAATTCCTGTCTCAGAGATTTCCAAGCTTTGTATATGCCAAAGGAATCACAAATTTTATTTTAACAGCAATTCATCAGAAATGAATCCTTCTTTATTTATATACATTGGTGAAAAGGTCCTGTGTAATGGGTGTACAAAATTAATAATTGGCAAAGTCATGTGAATCCCACATCAATATTTAGGCTTGCAAGGTTTGTCTTCATATGTTTATACCTTTCAACTCTCCTTAGCACTGTGCACATTAAAACGGAATAAAAACCAAATGCTTTCAAAACCACATTTCTACATCTGTTATATACAATTGATAAGTAGCCAGAGTTGTTTGCCCATTTGACAGCACCTAAGTCTAAATAAAAATAAAATACTTTTACACCTCAGTTTTCTTTTTCTGGCATCTGTAGAACAGGCATATTATTGTTTCTAGCCTATGTTATATAACTTAATTTCCCAGTAGAAAGTTAGTAAAATCCAATGCTACTACTTGGGAATAAAGTTCATTAGCACTACTGCAATGGAATCCTTCCAGTAGGCTATAATGAGAATTAAATTGAACTTCAAAAGAGTAAATTATGGATATTTGCAGTCTGATTACAGGGGAAAGTATTCACAAAAAGAAGAGGAAACTATTAAACTTGAATGTTAGAAATATGCCAATGTTTTCTACAGATTCCATTAAAGAATCTCAAGAGTATCTGCACCCTGTTTAATAAGAGAAGGGAAAGGGACATAACAATAATTAATAAAGGTGATTTTAACCTAATAGCAAATTTCTGTGTTTCTGTTGAAACTTTTAACAACCATGATAAACTTTTATACTACTCCCGGTATACTGGGGGAGAAAAAAACTCTTCAAATACTGCATTCGTTTTTGGGTAAACAGTATTATGTAAAGTAACTAAAAGTGTAGATAAAAGTTAAAAGAGAAATTGGAGGCCTTGTTTGTATGAGAGGGAAATAAAATCCATATTTTAATTGTGCATAATGTGAATATTTTTTCAGATTGTTTAGTGCTGGCCAATGTCATTCAGTCAACCTATTTTCAGAATTATGTTCTTTGGATTTCAGATTGCTTATGAATATGTCTGCATATGACACCCAGTAGACTGTTCCCTCTCTTGTGTGGTACATTTGTCAATGAATTACCAAGCAAAGGATTTCTTTTTTTTTTTTAGCTAAACTATTGAAAAGTTTGTGTGAGTTTATGAGAAATAAAATTTCCAAAAGTCATCCTGATCTTAGCTTAATAGGATAAGCTCAGAAGATGTTAATATTTTAATTTACAAAATGCACAAAGACAGAAGTAGTATTGCTGACAGGTTTTGTCAATTTCACAACCTAGAAGCTACAGGTCATATCGGGGGAAGACTGAGAACAATAATATATAAAATAATGTGTTCTATCTCTCTCTCTCTGTCTTCCATGCCCCTCTCACATACACACCTTTTGCCTTGAATGTGGTAGATTCTCTGAAACTTATTGCAGAAATTTTGTTTGCTTGTTCTCTTACCAGTTTTAAAATTCAGCACCATGGACAGAAATAACTTTATGATATAAAATCTTGAAAGTTTCTTCCTTCCAATTACTCTCCTTTCAGCTCTTTTACACTTCCTAGAGGGCATTTTCATTGTTCTGCAGTCTATTACTGGCATTTTAGCAGTAATATAAACCACTGAGCAAATGGCTCTACCAAGTTATGATTAAACATATCTAACAAGACATATCACAATTAGGTAAGAATTCTTTCTTATAGAGCATGTTGCAGGGTCCCAACCAACCACATGCAGGCTTTTAACTTTATTACCTATTACATTCCTAATTATTTTTCTCAATATGCATTATATATTGGAACTGGTGTGGATTATTTTTCATAGTGGTTTATAAAGAAGTCCATAAATTAAATAGTGCATAATAATAAATACGTAACAAGTTTCTTGGATGAATATTATGTTTATTTCTGTGAAACAAGATTTCCCTCCTCTTCCTGTTCTTCTGTTGCAATCTTTTTCTATTATAGAGCAGTAAAATGATTGTTTCCTGATCTAATAGTGCAGCAGTCTTTTTATAGAAAAGTAATCGATGGCCATATAATGATCAAACAACTGAAAATGGGTTTGAAGACAAAAAAAAAACTTGTGATATTTTCTGCTAAAAAATCAAGCAGAAAAACTTCTTTGCAAATGGATGCAAAGATGTAAGCAAGTAAGGCATTTGACAAAGTAGACCATAGCCTCCTTTTTGTCAAGATCTTGGTAAGATGACAGCATCACCACCAAGTGGATTCACAGTTCCCTGGACAACCATAATCCTCAATGGAATTATATATACATGGAGCGAATTGTGAGGAAACCCTCACAATTCTGTCTGGGGCCTGTGCTCTTCAACATCTTCATAAATGACTTAGATGAGGAGATTGAAGGGGCACTCATCAAATTTGCAGGCATTACCATGCTGGGGCGGAATTGCCAACACTGGAAGATAGACTCAAAGTTCAGAAGGATCTTAAGTATTGGGCCCTTTCAACAAGTTGAGGTTGAGTGGTAAGAAAAGTAAGGTCCTGTACTTCAGCAGGAAAAAATAAATGCATAAGTATAGAACAGGCTTTACTTGTCTCAACAGTACTAACTATGAAAGGAATCTGGCTGTCTTAGTGGACTAATGCTTAGGTATGAGTCAGAAGGCTGTTGCAGCTGCCAAAACACTGCAGTCCTAAGTTGTATTTATAGAGGGATGTCATCAAGATCTCAAAAACAGATAGTACTGCTCCATACTACATGAGTGAGGCCATATTTGGCATCCAGTTTTAGTTACCACAACACAAAAAAATTGCTGAGACCTAAAAAGAGTGTAGAGAAGAACAATAAAGATGATAAAAAGTCTGGAGGCTGAACGATATGATGAATGATTGAGGGAACTAGATATGTCTAGCCTATTGAAAAGAAAGCTTAATGTGGACATGATAACTGACTTCCACTACTTGAAGGGCTATCACAGAGAAGAGGGGTTTGACGTATTTTCCTAAGAACCTGAGGGCAGGACAAGAAGCAATGTGTGAAAATCTGTTAAAGGGAGATCCAATCTGGAACTAAGGACGAATTTTCTGAGAGTGAGAATGGGGAAACAATGGAACAGCTTGCCTCCCAGAGTTGTGGATGCTCCATCAATGGAGTTTTTCAAGAATAGACCATTTATCTGGGATGGAGTAAAGTCTCCTGCCTTTACTCTGGACAGGAGGTTGGATTAGAAGATTCCCAGCTCTATGATTTTATGATTCTGTGAAATATTAAATCCAGCAACAATTAAAAGACAATAAAATATACAATCGAATAGCACTTTCCACTCTTTGTGGGCTTATTGATCAATGCCCAAATATGTGCTATTTCTCATGTACTGCAAGATGATATTTTGATATATGTATAAAGCTGGAACACTTCAATTTACCTGAAAGATCTAAGAAACCAATATCTTCCAAAATCATGGAATATTGTCATAATGGATAAGTCCATAGATAAGTTGCAAATAACGAAGGGATATCATAGATGGCCCATCTGATGCTCTCTAAGATTGGTCGTTTTCTTGCAGATATTTAGTTACCAAACTAATTAATATCATTGACAATTATTAACAACCTAGCTCAGAGATTACTAAGGACCCCATTGTTCAACCCTGAGCTATAAATAATCTCTCCTATCAGTTACAGCTCCATGTAAAATCCATTTTCAATTTACCATTCAAATCTGTGAAATCACAAAGCCACGAATGAGGATTGAGTACTCTAAACCTGAAGAAACTGTTTGTTGCCTTGTATTAGATATTGTAAATATCCCATCTACAATATTATTAATGAAGTAAAACCTTTCTTCATATTTATCTATCTAATTTTCTATAATTCACAATTTATATTGCCTGCTAATCATCCACTCAATCATGTCTAACATACTTAGCATCCAAAACTTCAGTGTCAACCAACTGTTTAACTTGAACAAAAGCCAAGTCAATATTTTATCTGACCCTTTTTTTCCCCAGGCTACAACCATACAAACCACTTCAGCAATATGGAAATATGAAATCCTTTCCATATCAGTACATTGTAGGCTTGGTCTTGTCTCAAAGTACTCTGGATTTCTTGAGATGAAAGAAAAGTAGAAATAATGATTTTGCTGAATTAAAGTAAAAAGATGTTGGAAACATCCCTTCATATTTATAAGAATGAAATGGGACTTAGGTCATGTTAAACAAAAACCTTCACTAGAAGATTATTGCTTAGGAAATCTGGGAGCATGACTTTGCAGGAGTTATGATTACTATGTGGGTCATAAATGTTACAGCTATTGTCCTGAAATCACACCAGTAATCATATATTATTTTACATTAATTACAGTGAGATGATGATGATAATGATGATGATGATGATGATGATGCATTTAGAATATGACCCCATCATTTAGCTTTTCATTTATATTCTTTGTTCTCAGGGAAATTATAGAAAAATTAAATGAATGTTCTCTCTAACAAATGACATTTCTGTGCATGATGTTCCCCTAAAACTTTTGACTCTAGTCTAACCCTTCTCATCACTGTTTGTTGAGTATATTTTACATTTAAAAGGAAGGCAGCAAACGTTTTTACATGTTTGCCCATACATTGGCTTCTTTCCTACAGCCTGATAACAATGAAATATCTGATGGAACAATCTTCAGCATTTGGCAGAATTTATATAGAATCTCTACGTCAGCAGAAATCTTGTTTGATTGGCATTCTCTGTCACAGGGAGGATACTGATATTGCTTTTGCTTGCCAAACAAGTAAAAATGACTGAGATTGCAAGCAAGGCTAAAAGCTTAGTGGAGATAATTACAGTCTTATTCCTCTCTCTCTGTGCTTTCTCAGCAAACACTTAAATATCATAATGCAATTTAGTTTGAAGTTGTTGGCAGCTGATGAAAACAAGGTTCATTAGTCAACTCACCGGGCAGGTGAAGATAACCAGCAGAGACCATCCACACTACTAGAAATTATTAAAAGTTCAACATTGGAAAAGTTTTATTTAAAAAAGCAAAATAAGCCATATAAAAAGGAATGAAAAAGAGGAAATAAACAACAATGATTGTACAAGGGCAACAACATTTTCCATAGCCTTACAGAGAGATGAAAGGTGAACAAATTTAAAAATAAAAAGTATTCATTAACTATTGTCTGAAAGACAAATTGATTTACAGTACATGACTTCTTCAAGAATGTAATGCTTGTAACATTCAAAAAAGTTTAATGGGGTTAAATGGCATATTGAACAATACAATGGTATATTCTTATTTTACACAAATCTAGTGTGATCTAAAATCTAATGAAATGTTTGGTGTATGTCTGACATGAACCTAAGATTCTCTAATTATTTATTCCATTAAGTGTTGGGTTGTTAAGCCAAGCAGTTTCTCTGTAACCTGTGTTTACAAATTTACTTCATCTTTCCTTTGCTTTACAGGATTGTAAAAGTTGTAAATGTGAGGAATCATTGAAAAAAAAACTTTTTTATCCCAGCTTAACTGTGAAGAGTCTCTAAACAAGGCAGTTGTTAAATGAAGACTACTTGTAATTGTATTGATGAAAGGAGTTGAGATAAACCCCTTGTTGGCAAAAAAAAAAGGATAAGAAAAAACAGAACATAGTACATAGTATTAGCTGGCTGTGATTATTAGTTCATTAAGAACATTTGAACCCAATTTGCTGGCAAGTCTAGACTTGAAGATCTAATTAATCCCATGAACAGTTAACCAGGAAGCAGTTGAAATAATTTAAGCAGAGCATATTTAATATTCCTCTGAAGTTTTTATTGTTATTGTTGACTAGGTTGCATATCAGTTCCTCAAGATGGATTAAAATGAGTTCTTTCATTTGATTGCTTTCCAACAGGAACATTTTAATACTTTACAGAATAACAGAGTTGGAAGGGACCTTATAAGTCATCTAGTCCAACCCCTGCCCAAGCAGGAGATCCTAAACCAATGATCTTCAAACTTGGCAAGTTTAAGATTGTGGACTTCAACTCCCAGAATTCTTGAGCTAACATGACTGGAAGAGGAATTCTGGGAGTTGAAATCCACAAGTCTTAAAACTGTCAAGTTTGAAGTCCCCTGCCCTAAACCATTTCTGATAAATGACAGTCCAATCTCTTCTTGAAAGCCTCCAGAGATGAAGCTCCCACAACTTCTGAAGACAAGCTGTTCCATTCGTTGAGTGTTCTCACTGTCAGAAAATTTCTCCTTATTTATAAATTGAATCTTTCCTTGATCAGTTTTCATCCATTATTCTTAGTCTGGCCTACAGGTGCCTTGGAAAATAGCTTGACCCCTTCCTTTCTGTGGCAGCCTCTCAAATATTGGAACACTGCTATCGTGTTTTCTCTGGTCCTTCTTTTTACTAGATTAGCCATGCCCAGTTCCTGCAATCATTCTTCATATGTTTTAGTCTCTATACTGGTGCTTTAAATATTCCATTTTTTTCTTCCTTCCTTCTTTTGTAGTGTCTTGAACTCTTCAACACATCTGTAATGTTACTATCATATATCTCCAGTGAAACTATATATTGTTTTCAAATTGCAATTTCTGCTATAATTTAGTTCTCTATGAAGAGCAAAAGATTTGGAAATTGATTCACTTTTTCTACGGCATCAAGACAATAAATATTTGGAAAGCATCCTTATTTGTTTTAGAGGCACATTGTTATTGTAACTTTTTTAAAAAATGTGTGGCTCTGCCTGCCTTTTCTGAAACTGACAATGATCTCTTAATTTTTTCCTATGTTTAAAACAAAGCTCCTTTTGTTATATCAATTCACCAAACCTTCTATCTCCTTGCGTAAGCATCCTCATTGTCATCTACTACAGATAGTCATCGAGTTATGAATGGAATGGAGCCTGCCCATTCTATTTGTAACCTGAGGATTCATGAATCTCATACCTTGAATAGAATTACTCCCTCCTTTCACCCACACATTCACTAATCGAATGTGAGGCTTATTAAGCACACATGAGGTCTTTCAGGGTGGAGAACACTATGGGGGCTTACTGTTCTGACCCAAACCTTGTTCCAAGGAAACAAACATGAAACAGACTTAACAGCAAAACCTTTTAATGATTCTTTATGAGTTCCGTTCCTTCACGGTTAAAAGGCTGTTTCAAACTAATTGTTTCTGATAAGAATGAGCCTTGCCAAGATTGTGCAAGGCTGCCAAGAACACTAGATAAAGTTACTAAGAAATATTTCAGACACAAAGAATCTCCAAACACCAACCAAGATATTCTGAAGGTCCACCAGGCTTGAGTACAATAACTTCTTTGCTTCTTGCAAAAAACTCCGGTTTCTCAGCTGACATTTATCTCTTAAGGGAGGGGCCATTACTTTACAGCCTTACTCCCGAGTCACCTGTGCTGCCGCAGCTGCTCTTTCCTTCAAGCAGCCCTACACGCACACGCATTGGACACAGGCTCCTCGGGGACTTCTTCATCACTGCTACCAGCACCCACAATCTCCGAAGGCAGCATTCTACTCCCTGATGGTCATGGCCCTATCCTTGCATCACATGCAGACTCCTCATCTGAGTCCTTACTCTCTGAGACCTCAGCCATCCGCACCTGCTGCCGGCAAATCACAGCACCTACTTATGGAACAGGCCACCTTCCTAAGACCACCCAAGGCCTCCCCGATCCACTGATATACTTCATGTTCCCCACAATTGCTTTCTTCCCTCAATCTGGCATGCTAGCTCACTTACTTTGTGAGGTTCTAGCAAACAGTCTCCTCTCCAGTCTCTCAGCCATGTGTGCCCCTCTGAAGTTTTGTTTGGGTTTCCTCAGGCTTTCCTCAGGCTCTCCGAGCTCCATTCAGTCCTCCCTAGACCTCTCCTGGCCTGTTGCAGGCAGAAATGGATCCTCCATTTCGGCTGGCAACATTCAGCATAAATGTTGCAGAGCCTTTGCAATTGTTTGTAATGGCAAACAATTGCTGTGGTACTGCAAGATTTGTAATATTGGCCTTGTTCACAAACGCTATGGGGGGCTTGTCACATAACTTTGAACATTTGCTAAGGGAACTCTGGTAACCCGGAGATAACCTATATTGCTATATCATCAGCTGATAGATAAGATAAATTTCTCACATGACAGTTCCTTCCATCAAAAGTATTTTCAGTATTGTTTCAAACAAAAAATCATTGTTCCAAAGAGTAGATCATTATAAAAGCGTTTCAGAAAAAAACTAACACTAACTTGAAAAATGTGTGAGTAGGCTTTTTAAAATATTATTTTCAGATCTCTGCCAGACAAGGGAATTTTTTTTCTTTTGGTAAACAAAATCACTAAAACAAAACTGATCTATCATGTTCTACAAAGAAAAAATAATAATAGACAAGGTTCCCTTAAAGAGCTATAATTCTTACATTACACTGAGGAATACCATGACATTTAGTCTAGCTGAAGAAGGGAAAGAAAAATCTACTTATTTTACATCCTTTTTTCTGCACTTTTGTTCTTTTGTCCCTCCTTCAACTGTTTTTTTCCTCTTTATTTTGGAATAGTTTGTACTATTTTTATATTCAGTTAAAATGTTTAATAAAATTTGAAGAAGGGAAAGAAAAGAGACAGAGAGAAAATGCCCTCACACTTCATGTAAAAGAGTTCAATTTTGTGGCTGCGATTTTTGATTCTGGTTTTTTTTTTTCAGAGTTTGTGATGAACTGAAAAAAACAAGCTCTCAGGATCCAATTAAATCATGAGTCTCAAATTATAAACTTCCAAAACTTCAAAAGGATTTATTGGGAGTTAACATGTCCAGCACTACCTGGGTGTAGCCGACTCTGAGACACATAATTCATTGTCACCCTTGAACCTGGTTTTCCCCCACCCCCTGGGTGTATCATAATTCATATTCTCCAATGAGACACATCCATAGCCAAGAATCATCAATCATGTTCTCCAGTTAGAATTTTGCATGGCAGAAACTCCAGTCATCTAGTTACTAACTTTGAAAACTATTTATGGAATGTACTTTCGATTTCCAAGCAAGCCCCTTTCCCCCCTACCTTTCTGTTGGCAACTCTAAAAAAAACATAGAAACATTTTATGAATTGACACAAGTCTTCTAGTTTCTGAGCTCTTCAAATCAATTTTCAGGTCATGCCTGAAAAATATAATGTGTCCCCTTTATCTAGATTCCTGGAGTGTAATATTAAGTTTGGGCTTGAGTTTCTTCAAGTCTAAATTTAGATATTGATTGAAAGTGAAAGTTTTTTTTTTCATGATTCAGTCTTTTTATTTATTGGGTCATGAAACAGCTCAAAACTATTTCTAATACTATGATTAATTTGCATTTTATGAAAACTTCTGTTTATCTACCATTTTTCTCAAAGTAAAGAAAAAACAAAGTTTTTGAAAAGTATCACTTCTCCTTCCATCAGGTTAAAGGTCATCTGTCCTTGGTCATTCAGTGTCATCAAGGACTCTAGCAATCAAACCCACTTCTCATCTGATTTGATGTGAAAAACATAAGGGAAGAGATATATTTGAAATCTGAATGAAAATCTACTTTGAGTGGGATTTGCCAGCAATGTAATTATTTTATCCACATCAAATTAATTCTTCAAGTAGCAGAAGAGCTTATGTGCTAGTCTGTAGTAATCATGTGTTCCAAAGAAGCAAATTCAGTGACAGAATACAGAGCAGTGGTGAAATGCTACTGGTTCAGACTGGTTCTACCAAACCGGTAGCAAAAATTGCTATTGCTTTGGCCACACTGATAGTAAAAAAAAGCTCTGACAATCAGCTGAGAGGAAAAAGAAGAGGAAAGTGCAAGATGAACCCTCCTACTTGCCCCTGTGCTTTTCTGTTCTTTATCCTCTCAGCTGATTGGCACAGCAGAGCCTCCGTTGGTGTTTGGAAAGCTGCACGCTTATGTGAAATGTGCGATCACTGCACCAGTAGGGAGACTGGTAGAATCCCACCATTGATACAGAGTAAGAGAATTGGAAGGGACCTTGGGGGTCTTCTAGTCGAACCCCTTGCTCAAGCAGGAGACCCTATACCATTCCAGATAAATGGTTGTCCAGTCTCTTTTTAAAAGCCTCCAGTGATGGAATACTCACAGCTTCTGAAAGCAAGCCATTCCACTGATCAATTGTTCTGTCTGGAAAGTTCTCTTTGGAAAGAGAAATTCCAGTTCTAGGTTAGGTTTGTTAAATTTCCATCTGTTACTTCTTGTTCTGCTCTTAGGTGCTCTGGGGAACAAGTCAAACCTCCTCTCTATGACAGCCCCCAAATATTGAACTGCTATCCCGTGACAACAACCGGGTATAAGCCATGTTTGCCACACTGCAAACTATCATTAGTTGGCACTAACTTTTTTTTTTAATAAGAGTAATTACAAATAAAATTGTAACTTTGAATCCATTCTCACCAAAAAATAAACCAAGTTTTAAAAACAGAAAAAAAAATATAGCAGGATTATATGAAAGAGAAAAAAATAAATAAATGAAAGAGAATAATGTTTTTTTTCCCAAAAATGTAAAATAGGTTGCAAGTAATTTTTCTCACCTTTTTGCTTGGTTACAAGAACAAACAAATTAAGGAGTTGCTTTCCTTTTTAACAAGGAAAAAGCCAGCATGCCCTTTGTTTAAAAAAAGTACTTTTTTTCTTTAAAATTAAAACAAATAATACAAAAAAAAAAATCCACAAATTCTCAGCAACTGTCCAAAATTTCAGCTAATTATGCCTGGTTCTCAAATTTCTGGTTGTTGCAACATGCCCAATACATGATCCAAATTTGGGTGGTTTGCGATTGGCCAATATTTATGAACAATCACAGCATCCTATGGTTATAGTCTCTTGCCCTTTGCAAATTGCCTCTGCTTCAACTCTACTGCCCATCAATTGCCTCCCCCATCTATGTGTTTTGACTGTCTTACACTCCACTGTCTATCCCTGCTTTCTCCCTCTCACCACTAACCCCATGTTTCATTCACCATCTTCTTCCTTCCAGTAGTATCCAAGGTGCTGTGTAAGAAGCCTTATCTGCTCAAGCACCAGGAGTTTCCATGTTTCACTCCCATCCTTTTTTTTCCTTTAGCCTGGTCTTCACTTTGCTAGCTCCCCTGCCACTTCCCACTGTCTCAGCTTATCCACACAATAGTTTATGACTCATGATGTTTTGCTTAACTGTTGTTTTGCTCAAAGATGGAAATTCCTCAAGTTCACGTTAGGGTTGTAACCCAAGGACTATCTATTACACCCTTGAACATTTATATTAAACAACCTGTTGCCTCTGATTTATCAACAGGAGCCATTTGAACAAATGACACTAGCCTATAGAGTCAATTCAGTGGGATGTGCTTTCCTATTTTTTTCATTAATAAAAGTATATCAAAAATCTGCCTTGCCTCCTCCAGAAAATTATTCCCAACCAGCCAATCTACCAGCCAGCTTTGCTGCTAGTAATTTTGATCAGTCACTGAAAGGAGGTGTGTGTGTGTGAATTTTTATGGATTCTGATTCCCTTTCTTCAAATGTATACTCACTCTTGGTTTCTTGTTTTATTTTGAAAACTCTCCCTCCCTCTCCCCTTCCCTCCCTCCCTCCCTCCCTCCCTCCCTCTCTTCTATTCTCTTTAGGTGTGGATCGCTTTAAATTCAGGAATGCATTGCTTTCAGGTAAATTTAGTGACATGTAATTATATCATGAGTTGCTTTACATTTCAGGTTGAATTCCTTGGACTTCTGCTGGTGATACAATTTATTAAAATTGTAAGCGGACCAGTCGCATCACAGATAAGCCAGGTGATATTGTGAAGTACCAGGGTGTCTGCAGCTACTTCTTACATGTTTTCAGGGCTTCCTTTTTCTTTTGTCATTATTATTTTAATTGAACAAAAATTAAACAGGATCCAACCTATTGTAAAGCAAAGTGTTAATCTCTATCATCATCATTTTTTTTCAAAAAATGCTTCTAAGTCTCAGCACTCCTCTTAAACATTAGTTATTTTAGAAAATCAAATGCAAAGCAGCTTGTAATATGTGGGAGGGAGGAAGGAAGGAAAAGGGAGGGAGGGAGGATGGATAGAAGGGAGGGGGGAAGGGGGAAGGAGCATCTTATTTCTCTCAATAACCATCAGTAATGATTGATAGCACATACAATTGAACATGTTCCTTTGCTAAAAATTCCAGGAGGGGGGAAATCACTAATTACACAGAAGTTTCCAACTTGACCTTTAGCCTCCTTGCCCCTCTCCAGCTGTCAAAGAACTAGAAATTGCCATAAGGTTGGTCCCACCCTTTTGCATAGACAATGGCTCATTAGCAGAGATGAGTTCAAAGCCATCTAATTTTACAGCTGTAGATAGCAATAGACAGTGATTCAGTATAATTTGACAATTTCTGAGGAAGTACAGCAATAATAATAATAGAAGCTAGGAGCTGCAGCAGAAAGGGCAATGAGAACACGAAGCAACAGGAGGCGCCATTCTAGAGCCACTTAAGTCATTCCTTCTGTGCAATATTTTAAGTCAGCTTCCCCCCCCCCACTCTTAGTTTTCTTGCTGATGACAGTGACCATCTTTTACTTTCTTTAAGGACCCATTTCATATCATTTGAGATGGACATAATTGGGAATGCAAATTTTTCTCTGCTGTTGGCTTAATCACTGAATGCCTTTTAACTACCAAATAAATGCCAGCCAAGTTCATTTAAATTTAGCCTCTTGATGAAGTTGTCAATGTTCTACGGTCTATGAATTGCTCTTCTGCATTTAGTAGCATTTTTCAAATGTGCCCTGTGATTTTATTTTGTTTTTTTCCTCCCCTCAAATCTACACAACTACATGTTTTGCATTTGCATTTTGATTTGCATTTGAAGATTTATAGCATATTTGACATATATCCTTGGATTCCATATTTCTCAAGAATTTCATTGTATAGAAGTAGGAAAGAGCCATAATAAGCTGTTGCAGTTTATCCTCAACTCCTAGTAAGAATAGTCCTATTCAGAGCAATAATCAGACACCTGTGTCTTAGCTATCAACCAGGAGACATTGATGCAAAGAATTCAGTCTCAATGTTGATTTTCCATTTTTGTTTGCCACTCTGGAAGAAATATCCATCTGATTCAGTTCCAATCTAGGAAAAAGGCAAAATGCAGGCTGGAGGCTGATTGGATCCATCCATTTATTGATGAACAGAACCACATGTTTGTGGTTCCGGTGCAGCTAACCAGAATGAAGTTGATAGTGGGGTTTTTTTAATACCTTCTTGTGGGCTTTGCACTTGAGCTTCCTGTTCCTGTTGCAAGGACATATATTCTATTGGCTGTTGTCTGACTCCCATGGGGCCATGTAGGGGTTATATAGGGGTCATACCTGGCTCTATAGGCAAAGTACAAAAGCTAGATGTTTGTCTGAGCTCCCATGTTTGGTTCAAGTTTGCTGGGGGAGGGAGTGCAACTGAGATGATGCAATGAAAGGGCTTGTGTTCTGAAAGTGTGTTGGGCAATTCCTATTATGACTTAATGGCCTTGTCCTGGTTTGGAACTTGAGGGAGGGTATTTGCTTATGAATAAAGCTATCTATCTCTTTATCTCTTAAGTGCTGATATCTGCTATGGGTTATTAAGGAAGATGGGGACTGCTTTCTGTCTCTTAAGAGCATGTTTCTCCCTTTCTCATTTTCAGGGAAATATAATATTCTGCCTTTTTAATATTTCTCAAAATATTTCATTCTTCTAGGAGAGAGGTGGGTTTTAACTGTCTACACCACCTAGTCCTAAATATTCAAAAACTACTCAGAATGAATTTCCATAACTTCACATACTATTTTTGATTTTGTCTCTTGCATTTTCTACAAACTTTGAAAATTACCTAATTGTGCCAATGTTTCCCTACTGTTGCTTAATGGCTTGCTTTGGCTACAGTCCATTGATGTTCAAGTTTAGCATTAGAAGAAATGATACGAAATAACATTTTCTCAATATTCCACATCAACTAAGAAGAAAATGGAGATTGAATTTGAGAAGATGAATGCTAAAGATTACAGTCAGACATGGTTTTCAGTGGATTGAATGAATACGGATGCTTTGCAAACACATTTCCAAAACCATTTTTCTCTATATAGAAATTCCCAATACCATTTTTCTCTAGATAATGAGATTTTGATTAATAAATTATTTAATTTTACTATAATGTTATTGAGTTACAAATGGTTTTATATATCACATACTTTCTAGGACTCATGTCTGTTTATAACTTCACAACAAAATAATATAAAATTCAACACCTTGCCTAAGTGTCAAGAGCAATTTAAAAAAAAAAAACCCAAAAGGTTAGAGACATTTTATATGTCAGGGGAAGTACACTCTACTCTTTTAAAATTCTTAATACATGAAACAAGCTGAATCTTGTAGGGCTGATGGTCCTGTAGTGAGCTATATAATGCTTCCTAGATAATAATTATGACTTTGAATTCAGCTTGGCAGGAAACCATTAACTTGTGCAGCTTCTGTAACATGGTGTCACATTGTTGAGTCTGCTCATTCCAGTTAGCAGAGAGACTACCCTCTGTCTTCAAAGTCAGCACCTTGTAGACCACGGGTGTCAAACTCATAGCATCATGTTGCCTTCACATGACATTTCACAATGTTTTCTTTTCCCTCTTGGTGGAGCAGGGGCAGCCATGGTATATGACACACTTAGCCTGTGGGCTGCCAATTCTGACAACCCTGTTGTAGACCATGTCTAGTTGCAAGATCATGAAGATATGAGTCATTGTTGTAGCTCTTGTAGTTCTTGTAGCACTGTTGTAGAACTGCTGATACAGAGGAATTATTGAGTCTGTCATCTGCACCTCTATAACTGTCTGGTTTGGTTCTGCAACCCAACAAGACAGACATAGACTCCAGAGAGTAATTAGGACTGCAAAAAAAAAAAATTGCTACCAACCTGCCTTCCATTGAGGACCTATATACTGCAAGAGTCAAAAAGAGGGCTGTAAAAATATTTACAGACTCCTCACATCCTGGACATAAACTGTTTCAACTCCTACCCTCTAAATGACACTATAGAACACTGCACATCAAAACTACTAGACACAAGTTTTTTCCCCAAATGCCATCAATCTGCTAAACAAATAATTCCCTCAACATTGTCAAACTATTTACTAAGTCTGCATTACTATTACTATTAATCCTCCCATCCTTCCTTTCATCTATCTCCTCCCACTTATGATTGTATGTCTGTAACTTTGTTGCTTATATCCTAACAATTTTCATTGACTGTTTCCAAGTATGATATGACTATTATTAAGTGTTGTATGTTATGATTCTTGACTCTTGATGAATGTATCTTTTCTCTTATGTACACCGAGAGCATATGCACCAAGACAAATTCCTTGTGTATCCAATCACATTTGGCCAATAAAGAATTCTATTCTATTCTATTCTATTCTATTCTATTCTATTCTATTCTATTCTATTCTATTCTATTCTATTCTATTCTATTCTATTCCATTCCATTCCATTCCATTCCATTCCATTCCATTCCTAGCCCAAGGATACTTGCAACTGATGCACCAGCTAGGAGGGTATTAGATTCCTTGTTATATTCCAAACAAGGACTTTAAGGGATATAAGCCAGGAAGAATGGGAAAATTTGCACAAAATTGAATGATTTAGAAAGAAGTGAAGCTAACTAAACTGGACTGGGCTGAACTGAACTGAATGACATTAGCTCAGTTCATTTCATGGTATACCATTCAGGATACTTTAAAAAAAATAAAGAAATGAAGTGGCATTGATGGTCAGAATGAACAAAGAATGAACCATAATCAAATAGAAGGTGATGATAATGGTGATTCTTTTGATAATGATGATATCTATTAAGGTTAGTATATATTCAGTTTTCATGTTGTACAAGTGCATACATGAGCATGGTTGTGCAGTGATTAGAATGCCATATTGCAGAATAATTTTGATCCTGACCAGCTCATGGTTGACTCAGTCTTCCATCCTTCCATAGTCAGTAAAATGAGGATCCAGATTATTGGGGGCAATATGCTGACTCTGTAAACAGCTTAGAAAGGGCTGTAAAGCACTATGAAGCAGTACATAAGTCTAAGTTCTAAGTGCTATTGCTATGTACTGCCTATAACACAATAAAGGAAGATACTGAGGACTTCTCTGAGAAATTGCAAAAGGTGCTAAATGCAATATAAATAATAATAATAATAATAATAATAATAATAATAATAATAATAATAATAATAATAATAATAATAATAATAATAATAAGTGATTGGAATGCAAATGGAAGAACCTAGCAATGTCAGAATATATGAATTTGGCAAATAAACAATGGAACTGATAAGATATGAATTTTTTTGTAGATAACGGTTGCTTATTGCCAATACTGTATCAGATTAAAGTAACACAAATGCAGATCTGTGGATTACACTTGTATGGACAGTTTGATCCAATAGTTAAAGCACCAGGCTAGAAAACAGGAGACCATGAGGTTAAATCTTGCCTTAGCCATGATAGCCAGTTAGGGGACTTTAAACCAGTCACACTCTCTTAGTTCAACACACCTCACATAATTGTTGTGTGGAAAGTATTAAGGGTTGTGATATATTTGCCTCATTGAGTTATTTGTAAAAAATAATAAAGGTGGGAAATAAATAAATATTAGAATCAAATAACTACATAAGAAAAAAAAAACTGAAAAAGCAGAAATACATTTTAGCCAGCCTGGACATTTCAGGATACAGAATGTGAAATGGGCCATGAATTATTGGTGTAAAATATCTGGGCTAAATTTAGAAAATTAACGAATGATGTGTCAGCAGGATGCGACCTGAAAGGCTTCTAGTCAGAATAAAAGATCAATGTAAAGAGCAGGTTTTAAAGTTTAAATTATACCAAAAGGAAGTTGAATTCACAGAGGCTTTAAGAACAAGCTATCATGATAGGAAGAGGGAGAAAAAAAACCAAAGGATAAAAGATAGACAACAACATGAACTCTGATTGTCAAGCAAGAAAAGACAAAGAAAAAAGATCTCAATCCAGAATGGCAATCAGCAACAGAACATAACAAGAAAATGAAAATCAGGTGTATAGTTAAAAATAACGCATGACAGGCAATAGACCAGGTGTCATCAGAAAGGCATCAGGGGCAAATGAAATACTCACTAACCTCTTTAAAGCTGCAGGAAGAGAAACTGTTAAAGTGCTGTCAAGTCTTTGTCAGTAAATAGGAAATAAGACTTCATGGCCCAGAAGCAGGAGGAAATCAATGTATATTCTTTGAAACAAAGATGAGAGTTAGACGAGAACATGGAAATTTCAAACCATTGCATTAAATCTTCGTGGAAGAATCATTTGCTTAAGAGCTTATAGGAAAAGGAGAAATAAAGTGGGTCTTACAGTATAGAGATTTGTATTTTAATGTTGCATTGAATGAAAAAAGGCTCACTTACGGTAAAGCATCAAGTTCCTTCCAAGTGCAAAATTTACATTCGGCTGACTATAGTAAGGAGTCATTAAAAAACACTTAGTTGTAAGTTTTTATGCTGACTTGCCCACTTCTATTTATTATTTTTATTCCTGTTCGTCTGTGTTTGAGGTCTTAAAAGTATTTCAGTTGAATGCATCCTAGCAAGCATCAGTTTACTTCCCTGTAGGCAATTAATTAGCAATCAGATTGAAATCTCCCAGCCTGTTAAGTATATCGCTACATAGTTAGTTTATTGATTTTTATACCATATTACATTTTTATAGCTCACCTTACAAAACTCCAGTGAGGCAGCACAGTGGCACAGCATTAATCACTGACAAATCCTGCGGTTTTCTCCATAAAGAAAGATTTTGTTAGAGCTTTGAACGTCAGGCTTTGGATTGCCATTTTCTGATAGACTTAAAAAGAAGATAGAAAGGAAGGCATATCCAGCAGCTTCAAAAGGCTGTGAAACATCTGTTGTAAAATAAATCTCCATTACTCATGGAATTCAAATCTATTTTACATCCCATTGGGTTATCACTGTCCTGTTTAGATGGCAGATTTCAGAAAATTTAGGACTGTGCAGCTTAGGGTACAAATCATCCAAATGATGATGATGATGAGATGATTCCAGCTTCTCTGGCATTAGCATTGCAAAGAGAAAAACCAAATTCAATAGAAAAATCATTTGCATGAAAAATTATATTAAATATATCCCATGAATCCATCCAATTCCATGCAGGAGAAACTTATACACAAAACATATCAAATGAATATGGGGCAAAGAAAGTCATTGAATTTTGGAGAAAAGGAAATAAACTAATTAAAAATAATCAATGGGATAGAAGGACTACATACAGGAAAGGAATACTCCAGAGTGCAAGTTTATTGCTAAACGTATTTGTTGAATGGTTTTTAATCAATTGTTTTTGCTGGAAGATAAGTTAAGGTACGGGTGTTAAACTCACATCATCATGTTGTCGTCATGTGATGTATTGGGCCTTTTTTCCCTTTGTTAAACTGGGGGTGGGGGTGGCCAGAGCATGATGTATTCGGCCCATGGGATGTGAGTTTGACACCCCTGAGTTAAGGGGTTGGCTTAAGACTGAATTTAAGACCTTAAAATGAGTTAATGTTGTTCTGGGAGAAGGACTTCTTATGTATCTCCTATGCTTATATAAAGCCTTTTTCAAACAGACATCAGGACACTGAACTAGTCAGAAGTATGTATTTCCATGGCAGAGACATGTAAAATTCTATAATAACAAGATTAGAACTACCAAATTCTGACTGATTTTTCCTTTCCTGGCAACCCTTCAATAGTCGTTTCACATTTTTGATGAAAACATCCCAGATAAATAGACTAATAATATGGTCAGGTGATCAAAACTCAGGTGCTTACAACTATCACCATTTGTAACCTGTTGGCTTCTGACAAGCTAAGCCAATGGGTGAAACCAGTCTCACTTAACAACTCTGATTCACTTAGAAATTGTAGTGATTTGCTTAACAACTGTGGTAAAAAGGTTACAAATGGGGCACAACTCACTTATCAATGGCCTTGTTTAACAATGGAAATTTTGGGTTCAGTTGGGATTGTATATTGAGAACTACCTATACTAGGCAAAGTCTAAAGGGAAATATTTGAATATTTAAAAATGCAAATATGCATCACTAAAATATTTTAAACAACTAAGAGATTGTTTCATGTGATTATTTCAGATATAGGAGGGAGGGAGGGAGAAAGGAAGGAAGGAAGGAAGGAAGGAAGGAAGGAAGGAAGGAAGGAAGGAAGGAAGGAAGGAAGGAAGGAAGGAAGGAAGGAAGGAAGGAAGGAAGGAAGAAAAAGCCATAGCTAGAACATTGAAGGAGTAGGTGACATTCTGTAAAATATAAGGATAATCAGTTCTGAACTGCATCTGTGTGCACTTAATCAGGATTATTAAGAGTTTTTAAAATGCAAATCTATTGCAAATATATCACAGCAGTGATGACTTTATAGAGCATAGCACTCTCAGTGAGCGTAACTGACATCAGTAGAGCTTGTTGCTCTTAGAAATATATCATTGATTTATTTTCTTAACATTTGCTTATGTTTTAGCCCAACAGAGGAAAGAGAAAAGGAAATGCCTTATAAAGCAGGCTTGTTGTGCTAAAATTACTCATTTATTTTAATATCAGAGACCAAATCTGTATTACCACGGAAAAAAGAGAAAGTTGAGGGCCATTGTCCAGGAAAGTAAAATAATGTTGCCATTTTCTTTTCCTGAAGCAAAAAAGGTATGACTTATCAGGTACTATCAGTTACACCAGGGGTGTCAAACTGGTAGCCCATGGGCTGGATCAGGTGTGGGATTCAAATTTTTAACAACCGGTTCTGTGAGCATTGCTTAGGTGGTGGGCGTGGCTTGGTGGTCATGAGACTGGGTGGACATGGCTTGGTGATCATGTTATTGGCTGGGTGTGGTCAAATCAATATCACTCAAATTGAGGCACGCATCTCCTCCCCTGGCCTCTCATGACTGTGGGGATGCTGCAACAGTTGTAAGTGTGAAAAATGGTTATGTTACTTTTTTCAGTGCCATTGTAACTTTAAATGGTCACTCCACACAAGCAAAGTACCAGCAAAGGAGGGGAAAAAACTCCAGATAAGTTCCTGAGACAGGAAGTCTAGTCCTGCCAAGAATGTAATAAGGGTAAACGGAGAGGCAGTTTCTGTAAGCAACACCAGAATGTTTCCTTCCTGCCTTCCTTACAGGATTAGGCCAGTCATTTCTTCTAACAACCAGTTCTCCAAACTGCTTAGAATGTTAACAATCGGTTCTAGAGAATAGGTGCGAACTGGTAGAATCCCACCCCTGGGCTGGATGTGTCATGCACAAGCCATGCCCACCTCAGCTCCACAAAAGGAAAAAAAAACATTGCAAAACAACATGTGATAGCAATGTGATGCTAAGAGTTTGGCACCCATGAATTATACGGTCAAAAGGGATTTATACAGTGAAATCACTTGTACCATCACATATTATGATTTATCCCCAAATATATGTATCTAGGACAAAATATTCAAAATATTCAAAAGGGCAATCTAATCATGTTTAACAGAATAATAGTTGGAAGGGAACCTTGGAGGTTTTCTAGTCCAACCCCCTGCTCAAGTAGAAATCCCTATCACATTTCAGACAAATGGTTGTCCAAATCTCTTCTTAAAAACCTCCAGCCACAATCCACAACTTCTGGAGGCAAGTCGTTCCACCGATTAATTGTTCTCACTGTCTTATAATGACTCACTTGTCCTGCCTTCAGGTGCTTTAGAGAATAGGTTTTCCTTGTGGCAGCCATTAAACATTGGAACACTGCCATCATGTCAGCCCAGTCTTTTTTTTTTCCATTAAACTAGATATACTGGGTATTGGGGACCCCCATCTGCCAAAAGAGACCCCATCTGACTGGCAGGATCCCAGAAGAGACCTGTGAGACTGTGATAATCAGAATCCATAACAGGCTTTATTTAATAGATATTTAACAGAGTGGTCAATGTCTGGAATACTCTACCTGACTCTGTGGTCTCTTCCTCAAATCCCAAAAACTTTAACCTTAGACTGTCTACTATTGACCTCACCCCTTTCCTAAGAGGTCTGTAAGGGGCGTGCATAAGCACACCAACGTGCCTACCGTCCCTGTCCTATTGTTTCTTTTATTTTTCTTATATGTACCCGTTTCATGTATTCATAACTATGTATATATTTTTACCTATTATCTTGTAAGTGATTGACAAATCAAATAAATTCTAAATATTGCAATATCGACCCCTGATCTCCCAGACCGCAGTTTGAGAGATAGGAGACCCGCTTTCCAGTAAATACAATCTTATATAGGATTTTCACATTTAGAAGTTTTCATAACACTTCCTGTTTTGCACACATAGAAATTACAGAGAATTTCATAAGAAATCCATGGAAATCCCCCAACTTTCTCCACTTCACCATTTATCATCAGGTTTCCTGTTTCCTACTTAAAAGATTACACAAGATATCATTAATAACTCTTATAATGTCAAGACCACCCTTTATGCATCTCAGACCAAGCCAAGGACATAATATTTTGTAATTCTACATTACTTTAACATGTTAAACATGTTCATAACAAGTTATATAAATGTTCTGATTTCTAAAAGTTCAGATTATGAGCAAACATGGAATCTGTCTTGCTCTTTATATTCTTAGCTGTATAAGGTAAATTGCTACATATAACAAGAAGACCTTTCTCTGCTGTTGTCCTCACCTTGTGGAACACACTCTTGATGGAAGTAAGGCAGCCCCACCCCACTCTCTTCCTAAAGGCATAAAAACATGTCTCTTTGCCTTTATTTTGGGCGTGCAGATGAGTCTGCAGCTATGGGTTTGGTTGGCACCCTGATAGCCCTGCATGTCTTTTAATTAGTTCTTAAACTCCCATGCATTTCATGAGTTTTAAATGTTTGTTTGTTTGTTTGTTTATTTATTTACAAGATTTATATACCGCCCCCTCTCCCTGCAGGACTCGGGGCGGTGTACAGCCATTAAAAAATACAATAACAACACAATAATTAAAAACAATTAAAAAGATTAAATGGCTGGATAGTAAAAACGAGACAAGGGTTTAAAAATAAGGACTAAAACCAATTAAAACCAAATTTAAAACCCTATAAAACCCTAGGCCAGACTGGCTTGATAAAATAAATGAGTTTTCAACGCACGCCGGAAGGTCAAAAGGTCAGGTATGATCCTCATCTCTGGGGGTAATTCATCCCAGAGGGAGGGTTCCCCCAACGAGAAATCCAGCCATCCAGCCGGCGGCACCCCGAGGAGACCCACTCTATGGGAGCACACTGGCCGACGGGAGATCGATGGTGGCAGTAGGCGGTCCCGTAAATACCCAGGTCCCAAGCATGGAGCGCTTTAAAGATGGTAACTAACACCTTGAAACATACCCGAAAGACCACTGGGAGCCAATACTGCTTGCACAAAAGTGGCATAAAATGAGTGCTCCAAGAAGCCCCCAAAACCACCTGCATGGCCGATTCTGTACCAGTTGGAGTCTTCAGGTGCTCTTCAAGGGGAGCCCCATGTAGAGAGCATTGGCATAGTGTAGGCGGGAGATAACGAGGGCAGATGTGACTGTGCGAAGCGCATCCCGATCCAGAAAGGGCCGCAACTGGTAGATCTTACGGACCTGATAAAAAGCCCCCCTGGCGATGGCCGCTATATGTTCTTCTAACGACACCTGTATGTCCAGGAGGACACCCAGATTGCACGCCCTCTCTGTGGGCAAGAATTTCCCCCCCCCCACAGCCAATGATGGAACTAGCTGGCTGTATCGGAGTGCCGGGAAGCACAGCCATTCGGTCTTGGCTGGGTTGAGCTGAAGCCTGTTCTGCCCCATCCAACCCCGCACAGCCTCCAGGCACCGGGCCATCACTTCCATGGCTTCGTCGGAGTGGCCTGGGGTAGAAATGTACAGCTGAGTATCATCAGCGTACTGATGAAACTCTACCCCAAAGCCATGGATGATCTCATCCAGCGGCTTCATATGAATGTTGAACAGCAGGGGCGAGAGCACTGACCCCTGAGGAACCCCGTAGATCAGGGGCCTCGGGGTCGATCTGCCCCCCTGCCAACACAAATTGCGAACGGTCGGAGAGGAAGGAGAAGAACCACCGCAAAACAGTTCCCCCCACTCCCAACCCCCCCAGCCACCGCAATAAGATACTGTGGTCGACAGTATCAAAAGCCGCCGAGAGATCTAACAGGACCAGGACAGAGGAATAACCTCTGTCACGGGCCCTCCAGAGATCATCCACCAATGCGACCAATGTCGTCTCCGTGCTGTACCCGGGCCTGAAGCATGATTGGTGTGGATCTAAATAGACAGCTTCATCCAGGTCCAGAGAAGCTGTTGTGCCACCATACTCTCAACAGCCTTCGCCACAAAGCGAAGGTTGGAGACCGGATGATAATTAGATAACAAAGTTGGGTCCAGGGATGGTTTCTTGAGGAGGGGGTCTCACTACAGCCTCTTTCAAGGCGGCCGGCAGAAACCCCTCACTCAAGGAAGCGTTAATAATACCCTGGAACCAATCTCGTGTCACGTCCCGAGTGGCCAATACCAGCCAGGAGGGACACAGATCCAGTAAACATGTGGTAGCATTAAGCCCACCCAGCATCCTGTCCACATCCTCGGGGGTCACAGGGTCAAACTCTTCCCAGATGACCTCCCCCAATTCCACCCCCGACCCCCCGTCCAGAGTTGCCCAGTCAGAGTCCAACCCATCCTGGATCTGAGTGATTTTGTCCAGCAGGAAATTCAAAAAATCCTCTGCCTGTCCCTGCTCACTTCTAAAAGTGAGCGGGTCACCCTAAAAAGGGTGGCTGGGCGATTTTGTGCAGACGCGATAAGGGCAGAAAAGTAAGAACGCTTTGCCGCCCCTATTGCCACTAAATAGGTCCTAATATAGGACCGCAATAGTGTTCGGTCAGATCTGGAGCAGGTGGCCCTCCAACCACTCTCTTGGCACTTCATCTCCCTCAGCTCCTCAGAGAACCATGGAGCCGAGCGAGAGCAGCATCGGGTCAGGGGCCACAAGGCCACAACTCAGTCAAGGGCCCCAGCTGCCACCCTATCCCAGGTGGCCACCAGGTCCTCAACCGAGTCATGTGTTCGAATACCGGGAAACAGCCCAAGCTCCATCAGGAACATATCCGGGTCCAACAGGCACCTGGGACGGAACCATCGTATCGTCTCCGCATCCCTGCAATGAGGGGGTGCGGCCTGGAAGTCCAGTCTAAGGAGCGAATGATCAGACCATAACAGGGGCTCAATAACAATGTCCCCTATACCTAGATCATCCTGCCACTGTCCAAAGACAAAAACCAAATCCAAGATGTGACCCCCAGTGTGAGTGGGGTCCCTAATTAGTTGGATCAGGCCCAAGGCTGTCATGGAAGCCAAGAACTCCTGAGCAATCCCCGAGGTCCCGCCAGCTGAAGGCAGATTGAAATCCCCCATGACCATCAGCCTGGGGGTCTCAACCGCCAGGCCGGCTATGACCTCGAGGAGCTCAGGCAGGGCCGATGCCACATAGCAGGGAGCCAGGTATGTGATCAATAGGCCCATCTGAACCCCGGAACCACACTTTACAAACAGGGATTCACATCAGGTCGTCTGAGGAACAGTGGATTCCCTAGGACCTAGGTCCTCCCGAACAATCACCGCAACCTGGGCCCTCGGTCAATGAAATACCCGAAACCCACCAGGGGAACACCTCCCTCCTGTCCAGCCAGGTCTCGGTAATGCCTGCCAGGTCCGCTCCTCCCTCCTCAATTAAATCATAAACGAGGGGGGCTTTATTAACTACGGATGGCATTGCATAACATCAGCTGAAGGCCCAGGGCCGGATCATTCGAACAGCCCAGGGAACGGGACATAACCTGGGGGTCAGAGCATGCCACCACACGTAAATAGCGGGGGCGAGCTCCCACAATATGATAAGGCCCCCTGTCAACGCCATACCTGCCTCTCCTGCCGATTGTGCCAATAGCCATCCCCTCCTCCTCCTGGAAAGAAACCCTCATCCTTGATCCGACCACCCCCGATCCCAAAACCTCTCGCATGACCCACAGGTCTGCCACTTCTCTCTCTTTATCATAAAATAATTAATAGCAAAAATGCTATGTAAACTTTCATAGCTAGAACAATGCCTAGAACTCAATTTTGTAATCTGTGGAATTAGGATTATTTAATGACTTAAAATAAAAAAAAGTTTCTTTAAAAAAAAAGCTTGCTCATAGAACATACAAAGCACAACATTTATAAACCTAAAATAAAAATACAATACTATGGATATCATTTCTTTATTACTGTGAAATGCTTAATTGAAAATGAAATATAAACATATGACTTAGAAATATAAAGTTTTACGGACTTTTTATCAACACTGATTTCCTTTAAACTTGATTTGAAGTTATACACACTTGCTCTAAAATTTAACTTGCATTTTGTACATTATTGTATTCTTTTAATCTTCGTTAATTCATGTAATCTGTTTTTGTGTTTGCAGTTATTCAATTACTCCAAGAAAATGTTTGGTTAATAAAACTTTAATACAATTTAATCTTCCACAAACCATTAAATCACAACTGCATAATGCTATCAAGGTACATTTTACTAGAAAAGATTCAAAACTTAATCTATTGGCATTCTGCAATTATTATGAATGCAAATCTCTGTAGGAATAAAAATTCACTCTCAATCAAGTATAATATATTATCAGTCTGAGTGACCACAGTTTATCTATATTTGCTTCCTACAATGAGAAAAGTGATTCACTTTTTTAAATTATAATGACTCAATGACAATTTTGGACAGGCAGTTTCTTTAAAGGAAGATAACAGACAAAGGAATGCTTCATAACAGGTAACAGGAATGCTAAGAAATTTGTATGGATAAATAAACTAGGTCAAATTTACTTGAAGAACCATTTCATCCCACTGGAATTGGCCCATTGCACCAGTGCCAGCAGTGGAGGTGAGCTGCAGTTCCCATCAGCCAAAGTATTCCAGAAAAAAATGCATTCTCTGCTGTTGTGCCTGATCTTTGACCTTGTTCCCTGGAATGAGGTCGGCTAAACCCCTCTGATCTTTTGCAAGAGCTTAAAAACCTGGCTCTGCCAGTTGGCTTTAAAGGAGAAGCTTTGTATTGGGAGTGGTTGATAGATTAATATCATAACCCAACTCCCTCCTTCCTTAAGCATTCTACTCCCTCCCTCCCTCCTTCCCTTTCTATCTTTTAACTATTGTAGTTTTGTATTTTTATATTTTGTAGCATTTTATTTATATAGTTTTATCTTTTTTTAATGTTATATGCTGGCCAGAGTTGCCCTGTGGTAAGATGGGAATCCAATGCATTTCATAAATAAATAAAAAACTGACATACATTTGACATTCAAATTAATGTGTGACAAGATATTCTTTGGCATGCATCATTCTTATGTGGAAACAAAATGAAGTTGGCCACAATCCAAAAGTGTCCATAAAGGCTAAGCCCATAGAATGATGTCCAACCTAGGCACTTCTATGCATGTTACTAAAATAAAAGTCATTCAATGAAGTTTTCTTCTAGACAAGTGCTTTTGAGTAGATTTCATAACACTTTAACTACTTGTCAGTTGATACCACATAAAAATAATGATTTCTGCCATCGTTCTACTCTTTTTGCAGTGTGCAGTATGTAGAGAGAAAAAGTAAAAACTTGGAAGTAGAATGAATAATAAAAAAATCCTCTTTCTTTCTTTCTTTTTTGAAAAAGGAAGCTAACTGGGTTGCTAGAAACTCATTTGAGACAGAGTGAAAAGAGAAGATAGTTCTAACTGTATGTATTCTGAAGAGGTTAGTAATCTTATTTTAAATTTTGTGGCATTTAGAAATTTGAAGTATGAAATGAACTCTCTTTTGCTAACTAAAAAAAGAGGGATTGTCACTGATTTATTCCATCTTTTTTTATCATAAAAGCTTGTTTAAAGAAAGCATCTTTACAATGATAAGGCCTTTAGGCCAACTTGTGCTAGAAGAAAGAATATTAGAATAAAAGTTAGATTTTTTTTTCCCATTAGTATCTTCTTTAAGATTATCCTAGGTTGATTAGGTGTATGAATACACCTAGATCTAATCTAAAATAAGCCTTTAGAGATCAGTGCAAGCCAAGGTAGGAATCCACATGTATAATAAGGCAAAGACCTATTCCAAGCAAGACCATAACTAGTATAATTGTAATCATTTATAGTGGATGTGACAGCAGACTAGAAGATAACAACATACAAAAACCTGCAAATAGAAATAGAACAACTGTGGCAAAAGAAAGCCAAGGTAGTACCAATAGTAATAGGATCCTAGTGTGCAATCCCAAAATAACTGGAGCACCACTTGAATACCATCTGCATTGACCAATTCACCATCAATCAATTGCAAAAAAAAAAACAACTTTACTTGGAACAGCATACATGCTGCAAATATATTAAGTTTAAGCATAAACTTCATGTGTGATATAGCAATATCTATCTATTTGTCTAGTATCTGTTAGTACTCTTTTTTGAGTCCTATACTATCTGTTATCTATCTTTATATACTGGGTGACTCTTTTGGATCCATTTCATGGATCTTCTTTACTTTCTTCTTTCCCCTATTTATAATCATATCTCCCCTTTTTCCTTATTCTTTCAGAATTTCTAACCAACCAGGCTAAATTGATGCCTCTCCATTGTCTTTAAATCTCCTGCTCTCACACTTTCCCTCCCTTTGTATAGTGTCAGGCTTATAAAGGACACACATTGGATCTACTCTCTCCCCTTGCACTGCATTGCACTGTGCGTATTGTTCTCTCATTAGCTTGCAGGGACTGATCTGAGCTATTTTGCTTAAATGATGTTTCTGTGTGATTGCTACTTTCCCTTTCATTGCCATTCCCTTTTGAGCGATACTTCTCCCACTTCATATATTCATTACTATTCTCTCAACACTTTTAATTGCTTTAGAGGCTACTTCCCCATAGAATTTTATTTTTGCAGTGTTTACCACTTTCTCCTTCATTGCTATTTTCCGCTGACATTCTTTATTTCTCTTCTTTCTTTATCAAAACTAAACCCTTTCTCTAAGGATACTTTGACACCATTTTAGAGGTTCTACTAAATCAGTCATGTGCAGATTTAAATACTCTTTAGCTAAATGACCTCATTTGCATATTAAACCTGCTGGACAATCCCGCCATAACATGATTTATATGTGTATGGGTGAGCATGTGTGTGCATACTTATCTATGTGGGGTGTTTTCAACATTAATTGTGAAGTGTCACATTAATTATCCCAAACCGCACTTTGCAATTACTGAAGCAAATTACTGAAGAATTAAATAGCTGATCTTTGGCATTTGCATTTCTACAAATATTCTGAGAGGGTTTTTTTTTGCCTATGAAGGACATACCAAAATGCTCATAAAATGCATATTTTTCAAGATAATAATTTTTAAGTTTTTATATTATTTGCATTATGTATTGGTATTATACATTTTTTAGCCACACGGTGGGACAAGAATCTGCAAGTGGCAGCACTGGGTTATACAGGCTTGGAAATTCAGCAAGATTGGATGAAAACGTCTATGAAATATCATAGTTAGATCATTTTGCTGAAAGGTTAATCCAATCCTGTTTCTGGATCTTGTTTGTTTGGTCTTTATGGATTGAAAATGGAATGCTTTAGGTCCTGGGGTATGTTAAATCATCTTCATCATCATCATCATCCACACCACTATCTTCTTCTTCTTCTTCTTCTTCTTCTTCTTCTTCTTCTTCTTCTTCTTCTTCTTCTTCTTCTTCTTCTTCTTCTTCTTCTTCTTCTTCTTCTTCTTCTTCTTCTTCTTCTTCTTCTTCTTTCTTCTTCTTCTTCTTCTTCTTCATCATCATCATCATCATCATCATCATCATCATCATCATCATCACCCAGAGATGGTATTCAGCAGGTTCTGACCAGTTTTGGGGAACCGGTAGCGGAAATTTTGAGCAGTTCAGAGAACCGGCAAATACCATCTCTGACTGGAGATTTTACAGTATCCTTTCCCTGCCACGCCCACCAAGCTACGCCCACAGAACCAGTAGTTAAAAAAAAAAATGAATCCCATGACTGATCATTACCATCATCATTATCAACACAACAACAACCCATCAACAATTAATAATTGTTGATAAAAAAGACAAAGACTGGATACTAGACATTGAAGATCCTGGAGACAGGAGAAGAGAAAAGAACCGAAGAAAACAATAAAATAGGAAGACTTGCAGATAAAAATAAAACTATGGTGAAAGAAAGCAAAGATTGTACTGATAGTACTCAACACCTTGGCTACAATCCCAAAGCATCTGAAGTACTACTTGAATACCATCAGCATTGACAAAATCATTGTCAGTCAATTGCAAAAGATTAGCTTTACTTGGAGCAGCTTCCAGCCTCTGCCAAAAGCTGTAATACCATCAGACAACAAAACCTGTCTCTGCCTGATTGTGGGACCAACCATAACAGATTTGAAATAGGATTCTTTCCTTAATATACTGCTTTTGTTTGTGTTTTTAATCTTTTACGCACTGCCCAGAGTCACCAATGTGAGATATAAGGTAATTTAAAATAAAATAGCCGGACTGGAAATTAAAACAATAATAATCCAGAAAGAAGACAAAAGATGAACAGCTTCCTAGTTTTGCCAACAGAGGCATACTGTAAATTGGTTGTGTTTGTTGCACTGAGATTATGTGAAACTGAGAGAAGAAAAAATTTAATGCAATGTACTATAAATGAGTAAAAATAGGCTATGTATTGTACTGTTAGAGCTGAAGAAGCTTCTTGTACTGTAAGCTATTTGGCCCAGTTATCAAATACAAATATGGTGTTAATTTCTTCCATTCAACACCCCCTTGAAAATCGCTGTCTACTGACATCTAACTAGCAATTTCCTCATCTTTTTATTCCTCATAGGAATAAGTGAATGAATTCTGTAGCAACAGGTATAGTATTCAGCAGGTTCTGACCAGTTCTGGAGAACCAGTAGCAGAAATTTTGAGTAGTTCGGAGAACCGGCAAATACCACTTCTGACTGGCCCACCCCCATCTATTCTCTGCCTCCTGAGTCCCAGCTGATTGCCTGGGTCTTCTTTTGTTGCCCTGCACAGGAGAATGGAGCTAGAAATCAGGTTAGTGGGGTGGGGAGAGAATTTTGCAGTAACCTTCCCCCAGGAGTGGGGAGGGAATGGAGATTTTACAGTATCCTTCTCCTGCCACTCCCACCAAGCCATACCCACAGAACTGATAGCAAAAAAATTGAATCCCACCACTGGTTACACAAACAAACAAACAAATAAACAGATGGAGAACTATTTCTGGTGGAGATGGACCCGTTTATAGTGAAACCAAGAAGATTGTCAGAGAATTCCAAGTATTATTCTTGTTTGTCACGCAGTCAGCCAGATGTTCAGACTGGATTTGGCATTGTTATATATCTATAGAAACCTTCTTAAAGGCCCAGGACTATTATTATAAGATTCACATTTGTATAGTTTCAAATCGAAGGGTTATCAACTTGTATGAATTCATAGTATGAATGTGCTGCTTTGAAAAATTCTTCACTTCTTTTCTGAAATTTTCCTTTAGTCTGATGGACAAAGCTCTCTCTCTCTCTCTTTCTCTCTCTCTCCTTTTTTTCCTTTCTTTTCTACTTTTCTCCTTCCTTTCTTCCTTCCTTCCTTCCTTCCTTCCTTCCTTCTTTCTTTTCATTTGAAATTACTTATTTCATTTATTATTTATTTTAGTAATAAGTGGAAAGCAAAATGATTTGCCTTTTACTGTATATGCTCATTTATTCAGTGGGCTCTAGTCTGTAATTCCCCACTCTTCAAATATTACCCTATAGCTTCTCAGACTAATTTATGGACCTGGGAAATCCAACTCAGCTTAGTTTTTTGTTTAGTTTTTTTAAGCCAAGCATAATTATGAACTCTTTTCTGCTCATTGAAGAACATATAGTGTCACCAATTACTTTTACTGCAAATTCCCACCACTGCAGAAGAAAATGATTTTTTGCAATAAAAAAGCTTCCACAATAAATTGCCAGGTCTATAAACGTATATTTTCTTCATCACACCTAACTATGTTTACTTTGTATATAAAGAAAGCACACCTTTATTGCAAATGTTTTGATGTGAGTGTGTGCTTACTCTCATTGCCATTGATTGGCGCTTATTAGTTTTAGTTCTGTCTGCCATGGATATTGCTTTTCCTTTGTGACAATGGAATTTTCAAATTAAAGTCCATTAATTTACAGGAGCAACACAGATTAATTAAGAAGACATTTTGCCAAACCGACTGTGCTACTTAGCCTACTTGTCCACTACTTTAATTGTTAGATATACCTATATTTTCTATACACATCTTTGTTCCCATTTTAAATTGGATTTAAATTTAAGATCTAAGAAAACATACACCTGACTATTAAAAGAAAGAATAAATAACCAAGGTTCAGATACTGATTCATTTAATGTTTGGCTAATCCTTTTTCATTCCCTTGATTTTCATTTTATTTTATATATAAAATAAAATGAAAACCAAGGGAATGAAAAAGGATTAGCCAAACATTAAATGAATCAGTATCTGAACCTTGGTATATATATGAGTATATATATGAGCTCCTTAAAAGAGCAATTGGGTTTAGTTTGATGGTTAGAAAACAATTACATTGTAAAGGTTAATGATTCAATAGTTTGAAAAAAATAGGACATTTATAGTCAATTTGACTTTATTAATTGTTCTATTAAATAAGAAAGCTAGATCGACATTTCTGCTTTATGCCCCTGAGCCTCTTATTTCTAATTATGCTAAGCTTCTATATTATCTCCTTTGGTATCCTTCTAACTGAAGTCTTGAGCATAAATATTTCTTTAACCCAAGTGTTATGCTTATTGTGCATTTGTCCTGTTTATTATGCTGTAGCTGTGCATTGTAGATAAACTGAAATGTGAAGAACATTTAATGGGACAGCAATATGTAAGTGCAGATGCTAAAAGTACTGTATGGAAGAAGAGAGTGATCCTTATTTAATCTCTAGTTGGATACTATAGAAATGATCCCTGAAAGTATAATCATTCATTCAGAATATATATGGAAGGGAGCTTGGAGGTTTTCTAGTCCAACTCCTGCTCAAGTAAGAGACCCTATACAATTTCAGGCAAATGAGTGTCCAGGTTCTTTAAAAACCTCCAGTGAGGAAGTAACCACAATTTCTGACGGCAAGCTTGATCCACTGGTTAAATCGCAGGTACAGTTTGCAATCTAGAAAGGCAAGAATTTTGCTTGAGCTTGGTTGTTTTCTTGCAGATGTTTCATTCCCCAAACTAGGTAACACCAGCAGTGCTAGCTAATTTATTATGTATTTTCTCCTCTTGCACCCTTACACCTGTAATACAGCAATAACAAAATTGGCCTGGAACACTGGTTTATATAATAACAAGCTAGAGCATAGAGATGTCATTTTTTAAAAAGAGGTGGGGTCTTTTAAAAGGGTGGGCTCTTTGTTGCTTTCCACCCCATTGCTACCCCACTCCCATCTCCAGCAACCACTTATGGAAATCACTATATTGAACAGGATTTTCTTCAAATCCAAATAAACTAAATTCTAAAAACAACTGGAAACTGAAAGAATTGAACATTTAAAGGAATGACACCTCTGACTTGTCCATCTTTTCCAAATTATTTAACAGGTTTCTCCTTTCTTTCTTTCTTTCTTTCTTTCTTTCTTTCTTTCTTTCTTTCTTTCTTTCTTTCTTTCTTTCTTTCTTTCTTTCTTTCTTTCTTTCTTTCTTTCTTTCTTTCTCAACAGAAAGTACAAAGTTTCTTGATCACAACATTTAAAGCAAACTTATCCCAAGGGGGGAATAAAAGAAAAGAAAATTGATTTAAACTGAAGCTGCAAAGAATAAAAGGCCACATCCTTTACAAGGAGAGCAAAAGCAGACACTAAGGAATTGATAACCATGAAGGAAAAGAAGACAAAGGCATAGAAATTCTTAACAGGCATAGCAGCACATTTAGCTGGAAATGAGAGCCAAATACAAAGCAATTTGATCTGATACTGGGTCATCAGGAGATTAGGCTGAATAAGCTCATTTTTGCCTCTTCAGAAGAAGAGATGGAGTAAACCATGAAGCAGAATTCCAAAGCCAGAGTTTTCTGTTAGTGTTCATTTCAAATATATCCTTGTCAAATTAATAAATCTGACCCAAAATTCAGTTTAACAATTGCTTTTACTTTTGCACAAATGTTATTTAGCTAGCTTCCTTTGGTCAGTGGTAATCCACAAGGCGATTATGATTCAGTATAAGTTGTTCCTGAAGCAACTTAGAGAGAATGCTAAATAAATTCAATGCAAATTGTTTTACCTTCAATTCTTGTTTGTTTGTTTAGTCAACTAATCATAGATCCATTATATCAGAACGCATAGAAGATAAATTACCTGTGCAAAGCAACTTCTAACACATCGGTCAAAAGGGGGAAAAGATGGAAAAACAGAGTGCCAATTAGGCTATTAATCAGAATGGCAATGGACAAAAAAGAAAAGATAATGATATATGCCAGTGTAGCATAATATGAGCCATGAATCAATTTGCATTGACATTCATACCTTTGAAAGGACATTTTCTGATCATAAGGTTACACTGCCACTATTGCTTCAATATTTTTAGGTAGTGTTGGAAGAAATGTCGCATCTGGGTTCAGTTCCAAGTGGGGAGAAAGACACTGGAAACATGGAGGCTATTTGGAAAGATGGTTTAATGGTGGGTAGCAGGACCACATGATTCAAGATCCTGGGCAAAAAAAGCACATGGGTGAGAGAGGGAGAGAGATTTATAACTTCTGTTGGGCTTTGAACTTGCTTTCTGTTCCTGTGGCAAGAAATGTATCCTGATTGCAGGGTTAGCTTGATTGAGTCTTGCTGGATAATGTTATCTTCCCAGATGCCATGTGGTGAGATGGGTAGACAGCCAATTCCAGGGGTGGGATTCTACTGGTTTGCACTGGTTCAGTAGAACCAGTTGTTATGATTCCCAGTAGTTCGGAGAACCAGGAAATCGGGCCTCTGGCTGGCCCCACCCCTCTGTGCCCGCTTCTCCACTTCCTGCCCAGTCAGTCCCTATCTCACATGCGCATATCGTGTGCATGCACGACATGCCTGCAGCCTGCTTTTTGCTGCCCGCCAGGCTAACCATTGCTGCCTGCCTTTTGCAAGCTTTTCACTCTGCCGGGAGAGACTCTCCCAGCAAGAGCAGGTGAGAGAAGCAGCCCAGAGCCGACACGAGCCTCTCCACTGTTCCTTCCAGCTGAACAGCCCTGATCTGCCTGCTCACAGGTAAGCCTGTGAGTCATGCTAACATCTCTCCCACTGTCCCCGGGCCTCTCCCAGCCCTCTGTGGGCCTCCTCCAGGCCTTGCCCAGCCCTCCATGGGCATCTCCATAGCTCCCATGCCTTGCCCTACCCTCCGTGGGCCTCCCTGTAGCTCACCAGCCCTCACCCAGATCTCAGTGGGCCTTCCCGTAGACCCTTAGGCATTGCCCTGCCCTCTGCGGGCCTCCCTGTAGCTCCCAGGCCTTGCCCTGCCCTCTGTGGGCCTCCCCAACCTTGGGCTTCCTCTCACCTGGTCTCCTACTTCTTGACACGAGCAGAGGCTGCTGGTTGGAGTGAGATGAAGTTGCCTGAGTTGAACAAAAATAGAAAAGATAAAGCCACCATTCTATTGCTTCAAATGGATAAATGTTTGACAGATGTGGGTTACTTCCCCCCACCTAAAGAATTATAAAATGTTTCCAGGTTTTCAATGTGACCTCAAAATCTAGGGAGAAAGATCAATGGATGTCTGTCATCTATATTTTTACTCTAAAAGTACTAGAAAAGGATGCCCACTTTCTTTGACATTTATTTTAAAACTTAGCTTCTGCTATTAGCCAAAAACTTAATATCTATTTTAAAATGTCATATTTAAAATCTGATGGGATTTTGTTACCTATTCCTGAACTTTATACTACATTTCCTTCTCTGATGCAGTCAGTTCACTTGAGGAAACTGGGAGATTCTTTGTTTACTGTCTAAATGGGAATTGATGTCAATAGGCATTGATTTACTTATGCATAACTAATTACCATATTGCTATATGTAGCAAATGCATTAATTATTTAGATATTCTTATCTGGCATGACATTTCTCACATATTCATATTATGTATGAATAAGATATACAGTAGACAGATTTCCTTTAGCTGATAATTGAGGAGAATCTTGAAAACTCATCCTTTATATTAAAATTAATACTCTCAAAGAAAATCTAAATCCTGAATACTTTATTATTTTTTATGGAATTCCCATACATCTAAAATACATTTTCAAAAACTCAATAACATGTTCCATATATTTCAAAGATTTCTTTAAAAAAAAAAAAAGCAGTTGTCAATTAAAATGGGAGCTTTGGTTTCCTGAATCTCTATATACTGGTATTTGTTGGCCATATCCAACAAAATGCAATTCAGTGGTGAGAAAAAGTAACATCCTATACTTAGGCAAGAAAATCAAATGCACAGATATGGAATAGGTGATACCTGGCTCAATAATAGCAATTCTGAGAGAGATCTAAGTGTACTAGTAGACCACTATTTAAGTATGAGCCAGCTGTGTGCTACAGCTGCCAAAACAGCTAATGCAATCCTTGGTTTGATCAACAGAGGGACAATATCAAGATCATATCAGGTATCAGTACCACTTTATACTGCATTGGTGAGACCACACTTGGAGTACTGGATCCAACTCTGGTCACCATGATAAAAAAGATGCTGAAACTCTAGACAGAATGCAGAGGACATCAACAAAGATGATTAAGAGGTCTGAAGGCTAAATCATATGATAAACGACTGAAGAAAATAGATATGTCTAGCCTAACAAAGAGAAAGATTAGGGATGATATGATAGCAGTCTTCCAGCACTTGAGAGAGTTTCTCAGAGAAGATGGAGTTAATTTATTTTCCAAAGCACCTGAGGGCAGGACAAAAGGTAATGGGGAGAATATTATTAAAGAGAGATCCAAACTAGAACCGAAAAGAAATTTTCCGACAGTGAAAACAGTTAAATGTAATGGCTTATCTCCAGAAGTTGTGGATGCTTCATCACTGGAAGTTTTCAAGAAAGTCTTTTTTCAAGAAAAAACTGGACAGCCATTTGTCCAGAATGATATAGGATCTCCTTGTTTGTAAGTGGTAGCGTGCTCCGACCCTCCTCACCCATCCTACAGTCCTGGCTGTCCGGAGCCTCAGGCCCTGAATACCCGGCTGTTGTTGTGCAATGCCAGGTCCGTGGTTAATAAGGCTCCCCTGATTTATGATCTGGTCCAGGAGGAGGCCGCGGACCTGGTAGGTGTCACCGAATCCTGGTTGGGCCCAGAGGGTGGTGTCCCTCTGGTTGAGATGTGCCCACCAGGTTTCCTTGCATTCCACCAGCCTAGGTCTCAGGGAAGGGGCGGCGGGGTGGCGGTGCTTATTAAAGTGGTCCTTTGCCCTAGGGAGGCCACTGTTCCTCAGACGGCTGGCTGTGAATCTCTTTTTGTGAAGTGGGGACAAGGGGTTCAGATGGGTCTTTTGATGGCATACCTGGCTCCCTGCCACGTCTCATCGGCCCTACCCGGACTCCTTGAGGTAATAGCCGGGCTGGCGGTTGGCACCCCTTTTGGTCATGGGGGATTTCAACCTGCCATTGCCCGGTGAAACCTCGGGGTTGGTCCGGGAGTTCTTGGCTTCCATGACGGCCATGGACCTGACCCAATTAGTTTCTGCTCCCACTCACATAGCAGGACACATGCTGGACCTGATTTTTGTCTCTGGGCAGTGGTTGAATGACTGTAATTTCGGGGATTTAGTAATTACACCCTTGTCATGGACAGATCATTCCCTCCTTAGACTGGACTTCTGTTCCGCCACCTCCCACCGCAGGGAGGCGGAGCCACATAGATTGTTCCGCCCCAGGCGCCTGATGGACCCGGAGCGGTTCCAGAGGGAGCTTGGGCCATTTCCTGAGTCTCTGGCTCACAGCTCGCCTGGAGACCTGGTGGCCACCTGGGATGGGCTGGCCGCCGGGGCTCTAGATCGAGTTGTGCCTCTGCGACCTCTGACCCGGCACAGATCCCACTTGGCTCCGTGGTATACGGAGGAGCTACGGGAGATGAAGTGCCGGAAAAGACGTCTAGAGAGCACTTGGAGGGCGAGCCGTTCTGAGTCTGACCGAACACAGGCGAGATCTCATATTAAGACTTACCTTGTGGCGATAGGGGCGGCGAAATCTTCATATTTCTCCGCCCTTATTGCGTCGGCAGAAAACCGGCCTGCCGCCCTGTTTAGAGTGACCCGCTCTCTACTTGAACCGAGAGCGCGGGATGACCTCTTGCAGGGCAGGGCAGAGGAGTTTTCCCGATTTCTGCACGACAAAATCGCTCAGATTCGGGAGGGGCTGGACTCCAATTGGATGGTCCCGGGGGAGGTGTCCGGGGCAGGTCTTGTGAATTTTATCTGGGGGGAGTTTGACCCTGTGACCGCTGAGGGCGTGGACAGACTGCTGGGGGGTCTGAATGCCACCACCTGTTCATTGGACCCGTGCCCTTCCTGGCTGGTTTCGGCCGCCAGGGAGACGACACGAGGCTGGCTACAGGGGATTATCAACGCTTCTTTGAGAGAGGGGTCGCTTCCTACCAGCCTTGAAGATGGCGGTGGTGCGGCCCCTCCTCAAGAAGCCTTCCCTGGACCCAGCTGTTTTAAACAACTATCGTCCAGTCTCCAACCTTCCCTTTATAGCGAAGGTTGTTGAGAGCATGGTGGCACGTCAGCTCCCTCAGTACCTGGAGGAAACGACTTACCTCGATCCATTCCAATTGGGTTTCAGGCCTGGGCATAGTACTGAAACAGCATTGGTCGCGTTGGTTGATGATCTCTGGAGGGCCCGTGACAGAGGGTTCTCCTCTGTCCTGGTCCTATTAGATCTCTCGGCGGCTTTTGATACTATCGACCATAGTATCCTATTGCGATGGTTGGAGGGGTTGGGGATTGGGGGAACTGTCCTTCGATGGTTCTCCTCCTTCCTCTCCGACCATTCGCAATTTGTGTTGGCGGGAGGGGAGAGGTCCACCTCTAGGCCCCTGGTTTGTGGGGTGCCTCAGGGGTCGGTCCTCTCCCCTCTCTTGTTCAACATTTATGTGAAGCCGCTGGGTGAGATCATCCATGGTCTTGGGGTGCGGTGTCATCTGTACGCAGATGACACCCAACTGTACATCTCCACCCCGGACCACCCCAACGATGCTGTGGAGGCTATGTCCCGGTGCCTGGAGGCCAGTGCGGGATTGGATGGGCGGGAACAGGCTCCAGCTCAACCCATCCAAGACCGAGTGGCTGTGGTTCCCGGCACCCCGATATAGCCAGCTGACACCTTCACTAGCTATTGGGGGGGAAATTTTGCCCCCCACAGAGAGGGCTCGCAATCTGGGCGTCCTCCTGGATGTACGGCTGTCACTTGAACATCATATTGCGGCCGTCTCCAGGGGGGCGTTTTATCAGATCCGTCGGATCTACTGGTTGTGGCCCTTTCTGGATCGGGGCGCCCTGCGCACGGTCACTCAGGCCCTTGTCACCTCTCGTCTGGACTATTGTAATGCTCTCTACATGCGGCTCCCTGTGGGGAGCACTCGGAGACTCCAACTGGTGCAAAATGTGGCCGCGCGGGTGATCATGGGGGTGTCACGTAGCTCCCATGTGACGCCTCTCCTGCGCGAGCTGCATTGGCTGCCGGTGGCTCTCCGGGTTCGCTTTAAGGTTCTAGTTTTGACCTTTAGGGCGATCCATGGCATTGGGCCAGGTTATCTGCAGGACCGCATTCTGCCGGTGATCTCCAGCAGGCCGGTGCGTTCTCACAGGGAGGGCCTTCTCCGGGTGCCATCGGCCGCTATGTGTCGTCTGGCGGCCCCGAGGAGTAGGGCCTTCTCTGTGGGGGCCCCTGCCCTCTGGAATACTCTGCCACCTGAACTTCGTACCAGCACGGACCTGAGGGACCTTCAGGCGCACTGCTGAAGACCTGGCTCTTTGAGCAGGCTGGCCTGGGCTGAGGTAGTTTTAAATTGTCTCCTAAATTTGATTTTAATTGGGTTTTAAAGTTGGGGGGTGGGTCTTATTAATATAATCAGCCATTATTTAATTGTCTTTTAATTTTTGTACTGTTTTTGGGGTTTGGATTTGGCTGTACACCGCCCTGAGTCCCTAGGGAGAAGGGCGGTATAGAAATCCTAATAATAAAATAAAATAATAATAAAATCCTGCTATGGCAAGGAGTTGGACTAGAAGACCTCCAAGTCCTTTCCATTCATATCACTCTATGTTCTGAATTATATTTTTCCTTATTTTTTTGTTACATGGCTGACTGCTAATCTCAATTATATCACCTTAATTGGCTAGCAATACAAAGAGCAATAACAATGAGCAAAAATAGCAATAATTATGTATATATTTTGACTAACACAAATATTAACTGTATTTATTTACATTAATTTGGATTTTTCTTAATAAATTTATCTCCTTAAAACATGCATGTACAGCATTGTTGGTTAAATGGAGTATTTGGGGTCAAAATATAATATATTAGATAAATTACTATAACACTTTTAAAAAAATAGTACATTATTCTTGGAAAAAACTGCAATTTCTTCTTTTTTCTTATGTCAGATGAACCCTTGGGATTATGTATACCTTAAAATTGATACCAAACCTATCATATGGAAAAGTGAATGAATACTGTGGTTAAATCAATTATTGGATTGATCTAATGTGTGAATGTATCTGTGCATACAAAGGATTGATATAATTTCTCTGTTATAATTTGTTGCAATTTTACATCTTCAACATCTTCAATTCCTTAACTTGAATCAGGCATTTTCAGTTTCACAACTTTTAGTTTTGCCGAAATGATCAATAAATTCTGAAAATCCAGAAAGCTCGCAATTAATCTTTATAGATATTAAAGCACATATCTGTTATGACCTATGTTTCGAAAAGAAGCAACTGCATTATTCTTTTTATTTTAACTCAAGTTTTTGTTTTTTCAAACATCAATATTCTTTTGAGCTACTACATGAAAATTGATCACTAGACAATGGAAATAGTTTCCCCATGGTCCTTTTATTATTAAGACACTAGACCTTTAACTTATAAATATAAATGTATGAGCCCAATTACTCAGTGAATTGAAGATTTGAAGTTGTAACATATGAACAGATTAGACATAGATTATGTATGGAAGATTGCTATAAAATACAATGATTTTAGATAGATAGATAGATAGATAGATAGATAGATAGATAGATAGATAGATAGATAATGTCCTTATTTGTTTATCTATGCAATATTTGTTCTTATATTTATTTATTTCTTCTTTTTTCTTTTATCTGGTTTCATTAAATAAATGATAATAATTAATACCAATAAATATTCTAAACATCTAACTGCCTCAACATAATAAATAAAAGTTTATATATACATACGTTCATACGTACATACATACATACATATATATATTTAAAATATATAATATATATATTTTTTTTCGTAGATTTTCATGGGTACAGGTATGCAGGTCTTGGTGTGTTTGGGTCTTTTCCTGTATAAGATTGAGACTATCTGGGCAATGTTTCGACGAGATCTCACTCACCATATTCAGGCTGGTGCTTTCAGCTTTGTGCTTGTGCGAGCAAAGCGTGATCTGAGCTGCTGTCTCCCTTTATTTATTTATTTATTTATTTATTTATTTATTTTTGACATTTATATACCTCCCTATATATACTGGTGGGGAGGTTGGCTGTGTTGTCATTTCTTGATTGGTTGATGGAGTTGATGTTTGTAGATTGGCTGGCTTTTTCTTAAGAACATGTGTGGCTGAGATATTGGCTGTGTGTCTATCAGCCTCCTAGGTTGTAATGACTTGGGTAATGGGCTGTGTGATGACCTTCTCAGTTCTCTTGTTTTGACATCCTGGGTCTTGTGCTGTAATCTCCTGTGTCATAATGACCTGGGTAATGGGGTGTGTGATGACCTTCTGAGTTTTAATTTTGTGACCTCCTGGTCTTGTGCTATAATCTCCTGGGTCATAATGACCTGGGTAATGGGCTGTGTGATGACCTTCTGAGTTCTAATCTTGTGACACCCTGGGTCTTGTATTGTAATCTCCTGGGTCGTTGGCTGTGTTGTAACATCCTGAGGTTTTGTGGTGTAGCCTCCTGAGTTCTGTGATGTGATCTGTGCAGGTGGCTGTGATGTGATGTTCCAGGTTTTGGTTTGGCTCTGAGTTTGAGGCCTGGCTCTGTGTTCATGGTGTGTGTCAGTTTGAAGATTGAAGACCTGGCTCTTTGAGCAGGCCGGCCTGGGCTGAGAAAATGATTTTAAATTTGGTCTCCATTTTTAATTCTAAATTGGGTTTTAAGGGGGGGGGGGTTCTTAGTCTTATTATGCAGCCGATTTAAATTTAATATTTTTTAACTTTTGTATTTTTTGTGGGGTTTTTAGATGAGCTGTTCACCGCCCTGAGTCCCTCGGGAGAAGGGCGGTATATAAATGGAATAAATAAATAAATAAATAAAATAAATAAAGTTTGCTTGGTTTGGGGGTCGGGGTGTGTGGCAGCTGGTGATGTAGCCATGGTCTGGTTTCTGGATGGTAATTGACATTCACAGGGGTGGGTTTGGGTTTGAGTCTAGTGAGGGGGTTTGGTGGTGGCGTCATATGTTGTTTTGGGTCCAACACTGGACCAACAACACTGGACCAAATCTTAATGTACCAAGGGTTTCCAAAACACACATGCTCCCGCTCCGTCTCCCTCTGCTTCCCCCCCTCTCTCTGTGTATGATCATATTCGTAAAGAGATGATGATAATTCTCAGTTGAAAATACAGCAAATTGTTCTTGCAATCGAATAATCATTAGTGTGACTTGACAGTGCAAAGCATTCCTCTCAAAAGGCATTTTGCTTAAGCTTTCAAAAAATCTGATATCCTTTTGTTAACAGCTGTCCAGTTGAAATTGCCTCATATTGAGAATTGAGATGCGTGGCTTGGATAAATCATTTGAACATCTCTTGAGAAATTACATTGCAGTTATCTGCCAATTCAGCCTATCATGCTCGCCTCTAACATTTCCTCAGGGAAAAGTTTGAGAGAAAATTAAAAAGCTGAGGTCAGTGTCTCAAGGAATTCAGATTTCAGATTATTAGATAACAAAAGAAATTACTTCTGAAAGTTCTGATTTTGTGGGCTGTTCAGATCTTGATAGGATAATAGAATTGGGGGCAAAATAGTACATTGATGTGCAGCAGTAAAAAAAATTCCCTTTGGTCTTCAGAAACATAGTAAAAGTACAGTTGTAATTTTATCCATTACCTAACACATTTTTGTTCAAGTTTGTTACAGGGAAAAAACAACAATACTACTTGTGCAGCAAAAGGTAGGCTGTAGTTACAGCAATACATAAGGAAATCTAGCATGGATCTGATCTATTTATGCTTAGTTTATCCAACAATAAAGCTGCTTCACAAAATTCTTTCTACACATGTAGAATGAATCTACAGATGTAAAATCTGTTTTTATTGAAACAGACACAGCAAATGACAACAGAATTGATAACGTCAGTTGCTTGGTAACATCACAAGAAAGCTAAGCTGTGGCTTAAAAGATCAGAATATTTTTGACTGATAATTATGAATTTTCAAATATAAAAATATTCCCCAAACTAGGTAGCATCATCAGTGATAGCTAATTTGTTATTTATTTTCTCCCCTTGTACCCTCACACCTGCAATATAGCAATAACAAAATTGGCCTGGAAGTCTGTTTTATATAATAACAAGCTAGAGTATAGAATGAGTACAGAGGGGGTGGAGATGTCATTTTTTTAAAGGATGGGGTCCATGACCTTGTTTTATAAAATACTCATTTTTAACTTCCCCATATGTTTCTCTTAACAAAATAACAGAGTTGGACCTTGAAGGTCTTTTTGTCCAAACCCGTGCTCAAGCAGGAGACCCTATACCAGCCTTGGCCCAGGGACCAGATCCGACCTGTGGGGTGCTAAGATCTGGCCCATGGGGCCACCCTGGAAACAGTGAAGGATTGGCCACTTGAAAATGGAGCTTTTTGCTGCAGAGGGTTGCAGGAGGCCATCACACCCAAAAATGGAGCTCGTGAAGGGTGTGGGCAGCCCTCCTGAGCTCCATTTTCACTGGCAGATGGGTTGCAGGAGCCCGTTTTTGCTGGCAGAGCGCTCAGGACATTCCACAGGCACCCCAACACGAGTGATGTCAAGCTGGTCATGCCCCCTGGCCACACCCCCTGCCTCAAGGTCAAACACAACTATGATGTGGCCCTCAATGAAACCGAGTTTGACACCACTGCCCTATACCATGTTGGACACATGGCTATCCAATCTCTTCTTACAAATATCCAACAATGAAGCAGTCACAACTTCTGGAAGCAAACCATTCCATCTGAGCCAAGTTTGGTATGTGGAATCTATTTTGGCAGTGTTTTTGAGCTCAGTTTATTGTCACGAGGTAAAACAAGGGAACAAAATTTTTGGTGACATATCTCTCTGTTATTCTGTTTCCTTGGGTAACTATAACAATTTCCTAGCAAAGTATTCTTTGGAAGGGATAGGAAAGGCAGAGAGATCCAGATCATGGTTGAAATACACCATTCTGAAAGTACTGAAAACTTACCCCTGGATATTTCATCAAATCTTTGGAAAGGGGGGAAAAAAAGACAAAAACTTCAAAAGTAGTTTCTTTTACATCAAATTACATCAATATCATTGATATGGGGAAGGAAATCATACATCAATATTGTTGATATGGAGAAAGAAAAAAAAATTCAGAGAGCTAGAAAAAAATGAGCAATGGCAAAATTATACATGATGTGTGAGATGGAAATAATAGAAAAGTAAAGATACCCCTGTCTCTCATAATAATAGAATGAATGAAGACAAGTAAAAAGAGTTAATTCTTCACATGACATATTTCTCAAACAGGAATTCCTGTTAGAGTTATGTTAGGTGAAAAGGCTGTCAGTAGTTATCTGTCATTAGTTTTTGATTAATCCTGCTAAAAAAAATTCTGGATTAGATTTACACAAGACTTGCTTCAAAAGATTTATTATAATGTTCTTTCTTTTCTCTTAACAGTGAAAAGGTATGAAATGTTCACAACACACCTACAGAAATATTTGAGCAGGGAGTTTGATTTCACTGATTTGCATTGATTATGTTAGTCATTAATTAATTGATTGATAACGATCTATGTAATTAGCCAATTGCAGAAGTAAGTGTTTAAACTCAAAAATGTTACGACTTGTAATAATATGTCAGGAAAGTGAGAAAGACAAGCCAAAATGTTTGACTGTTGATAAATAGAAGGACATTCCAGGGAGACGTTTCATAGTTAATATAGTGGCAAAGAAAATAAATATTATAGATAGCAATAGCACTTAGACTTATACACTGCTTCATAATGCTTTACAGCCCTCTCTAAATGGTTTAAAGAATTAGCATATTCTCCCCAGCAATCTGGATCCTCATTTTACTTATCTCGGAAGGTTGAGTCAACTTTGGGCTGATCAAAATTGAACTCCTGACAGTGAGCAATGAATTAGCCTGTAATACTACATTCTAACCACTGCACCAGCAAATGCTAAATGGCTTAACCTAGTTCTCTGTTAGTTGAGCAGGACACAATTACCATTAAACTCCTCAAGGAAAAACAGAGGCTGTCAGAGGAAAAAGTTGACACTAATCCACTTTTCCTTTCAACCTGTTTGGTTAGTTTGAAAAAGAACATTTGAATTGTTTCCCTCACTCCCTCCCTTTGGCAGAAACTGTGCAATGAGGACTAGGGAAACTCAAATTTAAAATTTTAATTCAGCAGACATTATTGCCTGAATAAGTTTAAACCAGTTGCTATTTCTAAACTAAATTATTAAGATGTCTCCTAAGCAACTTGGAAGAAAATGTGCTATAGAATATAGTGAATAAAAAGGTGTTAATAGCAAAACTTTCAGTCAAATGCATTAAAAACAAAACAAATCAATAAGCAGCTTTTTTTTGCTCCTTTATACAGAAATTGAGTTCAGTTTACACAAATGGGCACATTTTGTATACCACTTTTCAATCTGGAACTCCAAAGCACTTTTCAATATTTTAAAAACAATACCACAAAATATAGCAGTTTGCAAGAAAAAGAATATTAGGGCTTTAATTTTAAATACTGTATCCATATTTTTTTATTGAAAGGAAGGGGCATCTAAGAAGAGAAATCTAATAAAACTACTTTTACAATAAAATTTCCGAAAACATTCACTGTTTTTAAAACAACCCTGTAATACTTCATTGTTACTTTGTAGATTAAAGTATATTCTTTAAGCAGAACAATAAAAAGGTGTGATTCCTGATATCAACTTTACTTTCTCAGCAAAGCAACTTATGATATAAAAAGTTGGAGAGAAATTAAACTGGAACTACATCTACTTCACTGGAGATATAGTTTGGGCTATAAAATACAAATATGAAATCTATAGCTCATGTTTTATATTATTATAAAATAAAGGGGGAAGTGATGAGGCAAGGGAATAGCATGGGAGAGACTCTAACAGCAGCTTACGATCTTCATATAATTTTAATGCAAGCTCCAACTAACTTAACACAATGTGCCAATGTTTTTTACATTCTGAGCTATGATCATTTACAGTCTGCATGTACCCAAGAGGGCAAAATGAGCATTTCAATATCCACTGAATAATTAGCCAAAATTGCCTTTTGACGCAGTTGGGGGTGATAAATGATTCCCTTAAAAGTAGACAATAGACTGTCAGCCTCCTTGAATTTAAGTACTTACTAATTTATTGATATTAGGAAACATACGTGTGACTCTTCAGAATGAAATATAATACAAATTTACCCATGTGATTTGGAGCTTATTTAAGATAATAGGGAGAAGGGAATAAAACCATAGTTATATTTGATGAAGCAATATTTCATTCTTCATTCCCTGGGAAAAATTATTCGTTACTGTATTAGGAAATGCAGAAATGATAATGACTAAGTACATTAGAAAATAAGCAACTTTTTCAGATGATCTATACATGCATGGCTCATACATCTGAACTAAAAATTGTAATACAACAGAGAGAGGGGTATTCTAAAATTTAAAGGGATTTTTTTAGTCCCACACAAAATCTTGTGAAAATGGTGATTTCCCCCCCTTTTCCATTTAATAACAGACAACAAGCTCATTCAAAATATTGAATTTTAAGAATTGTGTGCATTAGTGGTGCATTAATAATGTGGTAGGATTGAACTGGATAATGGAAGCATGCAACATCTTTTACTGTGTGGGTATAGCTAAATATGGTTTGCTTATGGAAGGCTTTCCACCTTTGAAAGATATTTTCTCTGCATGTAGTAACTATTTGGGAGATAGGTTCTTAAAAACCATGATTTCTAGGGCAATATTGGCCTTTGTCTTTATGACAAACTATATATATATGACCCACTATATTCCAGGATCTCTGCCCACTTTTCACCAATGCCTAATTTATCATCTGGGCAGGAAATTAATTGTTGCTTTTCTTAGGACTATTTGATCAGGAAAAAGTCCAGACAGGAACTAGATGACAACAAAAGAACTAGAGAGGTCTTGACCTCTAGTTGTCATTCAGATGATTGCAGCCCAGATATGTTTTCCTTAGATAAGGAGCATTGACAAGACATCCTCATCCTGTTCTCCAGATATCTTTATCAAAGTTGTGCTGTTACCATGGGCTCTTATAACCCTCAATAGATTGTCCATTCCTGCTCCAGAGTAAGAAGGGTTTCTGCTCCTGCTCCTTTCCAGAGGAGATACTGTTTGAAAGTCTAGCCCTAAAGTATCCTACCATGAAACCTACTGTGAGGTGAGTCCAAATCATACGCTGCAGATGTGTCTGGAAAAAGGCAGAAGGGAGTGATTTCACATTAGCAGTCTCTTAGACAAAGACCAGGCAAGTGATAGAAAGTAAATAATGAGTTATTTAGTGTATTGTACAATCTCCTTCTGGTTGATAAAACATGAAGTAGTGAAAAATCAGTATAATTGAATCCACATCTTCAACTATTCTTTTTAATGCACTGACTTTTGAGAACCTCCCATTAAATTCAGGAGATTTACTTTTAAATAGTGAGGGTAAATTAAATGTAGTTCTATCCTAACACAATTATGGTCAAGCTGTAAATTCACTCTAGAGTATGTGTGTTCCTGTAGTGTTCAAAATGTTTGTCAGCTCTCAGGAGAATCTGTAAAGACTGAAGCAGATGTTCAGATGTTATAATGCATTTAATCATATTTTAGTACTACATTGTTTCTTAGAAATAGATATATGGTCATGCAATTACTTATTATATGTTTCCTAGATTTAATGTATAGTCAAATAATAATTTTAGGTAGATAGATTAGATAGATAGATAGATAGACAGACAGACAAACAGACAGACAGACAGACAGACAGACAGACAGATAGATAATGCAAATAAATGGATATTTATTTTGATGGTACTTTTCTGATAACTCCTGATATGTGAATGGACTCAAAAGAAATCAAAGATGTATCTCCAATGAGAAAAAAAAATAATGGTCTTTTAAAACATTAGAAGACGAGGACTTAGGTAACAATTGTATATAGTACTTGCAATTAAATTCAGATTATTTGTGAGATTTGATTTCTATTGGAATATAACAACCAGAGCTCCAAAGGTCTGTACTAATTCAAGTATTGTCTCACCAATTAGCCATTAGACTTACATCAATAAATAAATGCATACATTCATAAATAATAAAAGAAAAAGCAATTATGTTTGATAAGATGTGGCTAAAAGAAGAAATTACTGAAAGGCAAAAGTCCCAATGGAAGTACACCACAGGAAACAAGGTTACATTTGCACTGGAGTATGTATATAAATAGTATTTTATGATTCTCTAACAAATGAAAAAAATGAATGAGATGAATTGGATAAATGCACCTGAAGCAATTAAAACTGTAACTTAACATGTAGTGAAACTTTCATATCAATTGGAAAATCAAAGCTATGGAAAAATACATCAGCTTCTTGATTAAGGAAAAAAAGAGCAAATAATAATAATACTTAATAATCTGAAAACAGTATTATAGAAAAACAAAATAAAAAAACCCAACCTCATACAAATGGTTGGTGTTTCAGATCCTGCAAAATCCTGTGCTTTGTTAACTTTGGTTTATTAAATAATCTACAATGGCTTGGTCCCTATTAAATGCTAATCTTTGAAAGAAACTAAAAATGTATATAGATTTAAATATTAGCTACAATATCATAGGATCCACACAGCAAAAGAGATGAAAAGATTAAAAAGATTATAAGTAAAAAAAACTGGGGAGCTATCTTATACAGCTTGGCAAATGTGAGAAGTAAGCGCTGAATTAGATATTTACTTATTTTATATATTACCAGTATTTTTAAGAAAAGTTATATGGGACCCCAACTCACTTATTCACTCACCATTGTTGGCAGAAATATTTTCTTACATAAACAACAGAGATTGCTTTCTCATAAGATGAGAAGTTTCCATCCCAGTCCATATACAAAAGGAGAAATAAAGAAAATATTTGAAACTGTTGGCTCATAAGTTTTATTGATATAGTGGCCAACATATGTGTGAAATATCTTTTGAGCAAAATAGAGGATTGGTGTTTAAAAAAAGAAAAGAAAACTTACTATGGAAAAACAGCCTGGTTTCAGACTGAGACTCTCTACAATAGTAATTATTAATCTTAATAAATAATTATTCTCATTGTGAAATACACATCTGTTGGCAAAAAATAGTTTGCCTCAGCTTTTGATTCTATAAACAGAACAACCTTGTGAAAGAAACTAGCTAGTTCAAATGTGGAATCATGATTCTTCTTTCTGGTTAAGACCTTCTACTTAAATAAGTACAGTACCTGAAAGTTTGTACTTGTATCAGTGGCTCTCAAATCCAGATATATCCACCCACAAAGAGGTCAAACAAGGGTGAATCCTGGCCCTGATGTTTATCGATATATATGTCAACTATATCTGAGATTCCCAGATGTCAAAGATCCATGACAAAGATCCATGACAAATTTCTTAACATTATTTTATAAATAGAAAATATCGTTCCAATGGCACATGTCAAGCTGAATTGAGAAGAATACTATGAAGCTTAAATAACTACAGTGATTCTGACTCTTGATACATCAACAAGGCCAAGGGCAAAGCGAAGATATTCAGCTATAAATGTGCTATAAATAACTAGCATTCGGATGGGGAGCCCAATGATCAAATTATTATTATTATTTTTAATCAAGGGATGGGCTTTACCAACACATGTTTCTGAGAAAATCACCTAAGAACCTCAAGTAGGATTGAAATAGACTCCAAAAAAAATGTACTTAACTATAACTTAACTATACTTAACTATAACTAATCACGTATTTGGATTCCTGTATTAAAAATACATAATATAAAATAATTCCAACAATGACAGAACGTTGAATCATGGGGTCTTTCAAAAGTTTATTTGTCAAAATGAGATCCATTTCAGAGGAATTTTTTTTTTCCAAAATATTTGCTTCCTGAAAAACTTTTGGCAATTACCATAAACCTCTTCAAACACATTTCAAAATGACTGTATTATATAGAATGTAGAGAAATAAAAATTTCACTTTCATATATTATATTGTATTTAATCACATGTACATTCCCTAATTTGTCATTAAGAAAATGACTTTTCATTTTTAAAAACAAATATTTTAAAATATTTGAATATCAAAAATTAACATAATGCTGGAACATTTTTAAGGGGCTTATAATGGGTTTATAAGGTGTTTTCGGGATTTTTATCTGTTCCACCAGCACAAACAATAAAATTCTCCTTTCTTTGTAAAACAACAATTCACTATTTAGGATTCATTGTCATATAATAAATTGTATCACAGACTTTTTCAAGTATTGCTACTTATCAGTCTTATTTCACCATTTATCAATTGAAATATTATCCAGATATTTCCATTGATAAGCAATGATTAATTTGATTGTAATAAGCAAACACTAATGATGTTTTCTTTGTTTAATATTGACTTTCACATTTTTATTCTGGCCATCAAATATGTGTAACAAACCAAGTTTTGTAGAAAATTGATCCTTTTCTTTATTATGCATTTTTTTCAGCAAGTTCTTTCACAGTTCTGAAAGTTTATTGGAGAAACAAAGATCCTTTTGAATTATGGCCTCAACAGTATGTCACTAAACACTGGCTTGTATGTGAGGCTCTTATTGACACCAGTAATGTAAAAATTCAAGACATATTTTCTAGTATGCTGACAAAAACCCTTCATGCTGCCAAATTATTCCTCTAATTCTAAGTCCCTGGATTCTTTCAGCCTCTAGTAAATGCATCATAATCTTCTTCAGATAGTCTGATACATTTCTGAAGTTATATCCTTAAGTTACATTGGAAAAAAAAAATTGAATTAGTTTCCATTTTGAAGATCCCTTGATATACATGCTGAAATTATAACTGTTTTCTTGTATATGACTTGCTTGTCTAGATATAATGATGGAGCTGGTAGAGGGCAGGTTTATTTCCTGCAATGTATTTATACTTCTCACTTCTTATATATCCTCAAAAGTGCAACAAGTATGCTATTACCAACTTGGCCTGTATGATGTGAGAAAGCAATGACACCCATGGCCATATTTGCTGTTAATATGGATTTCACTAAAGTCTTCGTTATTGGTAGTTGCTGTAAAAATTGGTAGTTACATCATTTGACACAGCAAATTATATCTAAAAGCAAATTATTACAATAAGTAAAACAAGAAATACCTGAATGTATTTTCATCCTCTTCTTTTTCTTTTTAGGGTTTTTCCTGTAAGTACAGGGTCTTGTTTTTTTTTTTTTTTTTTGGGGGGGGGGGGGAACAATCAAGTGCTGGTCCTTAACCACTAGACCAATCTGGCTCTCATTTTCATCCATATTCTTCTAAATCGAAATCATAGAGCCGTGATAGCAAACCTATGGCACACCACACAGCTGATTTTCGGCAAATTTGAAGCCTTTTTCAGCCTCTCAATGGCTTGAGGAAGGCTTCTGCAGGCTTCTACAAGCTTTATAGGCCAAAATCTAGCCCCGTTTGTCACTTCCGGTATTTTTTGAAAAACAGGAATGGATGAAACGGGGCTAGATTTCGGCGTACAAAGCTTGTAGAAACCTGCAGAAGCCTTCCTCAAGCCTTTGGGAGGCCGAAGAAGGCCTCAAACCACCCAAAAATCAGCTGTGAGGTGCAGTGCAGGTAAGGGGGCGGCGTGTGAGGTGGGATGGGGATTGCACGCGTATACGTAGTGGACATGGAGGGGGGGCGCATTGCCTTCTGGGTGCTGCTACACGAGTGTGAGCGTGCAAGTGCACGCTCAATTTTTGGTACAGGAGCCCAAAAAGATTAGCCACCACTGGCTTAGAGGTTAGTGAAGACTAGTCGCATTTAGTAATCCCAGGAAACACATTTGGGACATAAGGGACATGTCAACCCGACTGAGGCCATTCTGAGGTTTCAGCGCTGACACATTGGAGAAGAGGGACAGGGAGGGAGGAATAGAGATAGTTGAGGTGTTGTAATCAAAACAAAATACTTTATCTTGGAAACCAAGGACATTCCTGTAGGGGCTTGGAAGGAGAGGACTAGTAACTGGACAGTATCCTGATTGGACCATGTGACTATTTTGAATAAGTGAAAAATGTTTATTTTTAATTAGGGAATATTCAGAACTGGTTTTCACCAGCCTGTGCCAATATGTCATATCCAATAAACTGATTCTTTGAGGAATCTATCTGCCTCAGAGTTTTGTTTGCTAGGGGTATGTTACTTGGAACCCTGACATGGCATCATGTATCCATGTTTTAAGACATCCTGTTTCATGCTTTGATTTGGAGATGCTTTATCTATTATGAGTAATATTTTTCTGGAAAAGTTTCCACTCATTTCTAATAGGGCCAAAAGTTTGCAAAGTATTTGAATATGGGTTTCAAGAATGGATGGATAATGAATACTACCAGGGGTACGATTCAACCAGTGTAACAACTGGTTCGGTGAGTGCACGCTTCGTGCACATGCAGAGCGTTTGCTACTGACCTTCGCCAGCAATCCATGTATGTTAAACAGCTGATGCACGGCAATCTACTGTGCCATGAGAATCAGCTGAGCTTGAAAAACAGGATATAAAGTACAGCCTAGAGCCTGGCCAGTTGGGTGAGCCCAACAGCTGATCGTCAGAGAAAACCGAACCAGTTCGTTCCCAGCTGATCCTCGGAGCTACTCGTTCGCCCAAACTGGTCCGAACTGATAGAATCCCACCCCTGAAATACTACAACATTTGTCAGATTAACCAAGGACTTCTATTCCACAACAAAATATCGCCCTACTAAATCTCCAACACCATTTGAAGCAAATAACCTTGAGATGGCTCATCGGTTGAAGCAAAATACCTATCAAAATGAAAATAACACACAATACCAGCTCCAGGTGACACAAAGGTGACTATTTCTGCTTTTTCATTCTGTAAGAATTGGAGCATAGCCAAGAGAGGCAGATTTGGTCTGCATATGGTATGACCTGTTAGAGGAGTTTTGATCTTATTTTTATTACACCAATAAACATTTGAACTTTTTGTCCTAATGCAAGTAACATTACCTAGAAAAGGTCTTGCACCATTCTTAATAAGACACTATGTCTTTTCCCACTGGACACAAGTTGAATGTCTAAGAGGAATATCTATTTAAGTGCTATTATATTCCAAATGATTCAGCAATCAAGACTTGAAAGCTTAAAGCAAAACAGATATATTTAAAGAATATAGGAATATAAGGATGCACACATGGCTATTAACAATATTTATTTCATTACATTTATGCACCATAATCTCAGTATAGCAACTCTATGTGGCTAACAAAATTGTATATGTATATACATATGTATATTGTGTATTTATGTATGTATGCATGTATGTATGTATGTATGTGTATATACAGTATGTATATAGAGAGTGTGATGGCTCAGTAGTTAAAGGCGCCAAGCTTGTGAGCTGGAAAACTGACAGCCAGGGTTTGAGACCTGAGCACTGCACAATGGAGTGAGCTCTCATTCTTGCCCTAACTCCTGCCCACTTAGCAGTTTGAAAGCATGCTAATGTGAGTAGATAAATAGATGCAACTTCAGTGGAAAAGTAACAATGTTCCATCCATCACTGAGTAGTTCGTGCTGGCCACGATTCCCATGGAAATGTCTTCAGACAATGGTAGCTCCCTCTGCTAAGAAATGGAAATGAGCCCTAGAGTTGGAAATGACTGGATAGGGGAAACCTTTTTCTTTTTACTTGTATGTATGTATGTATGTATGTATGTATGTATGTATGTATGTATGTATGTATGTATATATGTATGTAAAATAAAAGGTTTCACTGTCCAGTAGTATTCCATTGCATGGTGCTCAGGTCTCAAACACAGACTATAAGCTTTCCAACTGACAAGCTCATTGTCTTTAACCACTGAGCCACCATCTCCTCTTCCACACACAAACATACTGGCAGACCTTCATCAATAGTCATTGTAGTTGAGAGGATAATAGTACTCAACACTGTGTTAAACTGCAGGCAGTAAAAGAGTTCATCCTCAATCAGAACTAATTGACTGAGTGTTGGTGATGAAAGGGTCACATGGAAAGGTCCACAAGAACCTCGTGCCAAGTCAAGTTGGCATGATTTGAATGGCTCCACATAAACACGAGAGCAAGGAGAAAAGCACCAGTCTGGTTTAAGTTAAACTGACTAGAAGTTCTGAAATGTTCTTTCAATATTCAATAAGATGTTCTATTAATCTGAAGGTAAAACAAAACGGTGAAACACTGATCAACTTGTATTATTTCAGAGAGCAGAGTAATCAAAGCGTTAATAACCTGTACTCTTCTCTCCAAGTTTTTAAGGATGGTTCTAAGAGATCAATTCCTTTATTATCCCTCTAGCATTCTCCTTCCTGTCAGTGTAAGCCTCAGGCTATCTGCTAAACATGCCAGCAATGAGAAGGACACACTTATATCCTTGGGCAGTGACCTTTTGGTAAAGTCTTGAGGAGAACACACAAGGAGAATGTTTGCCAAGATTTGCCAACCTTTGTGGAAGAATTTGGACATTTGCAGGTTCACTTGTTGCAATAAATTTGTGATCTTGGATGCCTGCCAATATTTAGCAATTCCTTTTTGTGTCCCTTTGGGTCTTCTTCAATGAGTTTTGTGGGCAAGTGGACAAGGGAAGGAGGAAGGCAGAATGAAATGACAAGTGCTTGACAAGTACCAAATGAGCCAAGATATCCTCTTACTGAATCTGGTCTCTCCAGGCTGAATAGACAGTAAAGAAGACAAGTAAAGAAGAGATATGAGTGCACTCTACGCAGAAACCTCAGGAGACTGGAATGCTTTGGGTTTAGCACAATTCATTTCCCAGCAAATGAGAAAGACCTTTCACTTTATGATAGCAAAAGCAGAGAATAATAGAATACTATTAAACAGGGCAATGGACAAAGAAAAAATAGTATTTTGAATAGAAGAGCCAGAGTATATGAGGATTCCCAAGTTTTGCCTAGCTTGAACATAACTGTACAATGCCAAAACCATAATGTCAACCAGTATAAATACTGTTGGAAGAGCTTGAGGCTAAGACCCAGGCTTGGCTAATAGCATGTAATTCCACAGCTAGAGCAGAAACAGAGGACCACATCAACAGAGTCAAAGAGAGTACATCCAGGGGTGGGATTCTACCAATTCGCACCTACTCGCTAGAACCGGTTGTTAACATTCTAAGCAGTTCGGAGAACCGGTTGTTAGAAGAAATTACTGGCCTAATCCTGTAAGGAAGGCAGGAAGGAAACATTCTGGTGTTGCTTACAGAAACTGCCTCTCCGTTAACCCTTATTACATTCTTGGCAGGCCTAGACTTCCTAGACTTCCTGTCTCAGGAACGTCTCTGGAGGTTTTTTTTCCCCTCCTTTGCTGGTACTTTGGTTGTGTGGAGTGACCATTCAAAGTTACAATGGCACTGAAAAAAGTGACTTATGACCATTTTTCACACTTACGAATGTTGCAGCATCCCCACAGTCATGAAAGGCCAGGCAAGGAGATGCGTGCCTCGATGAGTGATATTGAGTTGGCCACGCCCAGCCAATAACATGACCACCAAGTCATGTTCACCCAGTCACATGACCACCAAGCCATGCCTACCACCTAAGTCACATCCACAGAACCGGTTTTAAAAAAATTTGAATCCCACCCCGAGTACATCTCACAGAAAACAAAACATGATTCTTATAATGAAAAGAGGACACATCCATATCAAATTCAAGATCAGCATCTATTGTCAGTTAAGGAAAGAGTTCTGAAAAGAAAGGGAGAAGATCAGGAGCCAATTGGGTGTCATTTGGCAAAAAAGGTGGTTGATACGGGTTGCTGCCAGCATCTTAGGTATTTAAGCAACTATCTTTTTAAAGTGTATGTTGTTCCAAGTAGCACAACCTTTTGCAGCTCCACTGGTATACAGCAGGAAGCTGCAATTTCTTGATGTATTTTGCAAAATTCTTGAGCATGATACCAAGTGCCCCAATGACAAAGGATATCACTGTTATGGGTTTCGTCCATAATTGTGTAGTTTTGATGGCCAGGTCGCAATATTTTGTGATTTTTTTCCAGTTCTTTTTCTTTGACTCCGGCATCTCCTGGTACAGTGATATAAATAAATTGTATTTGATATCTGGCATGTTGTGCTCTAAATGAAACATTCCAAATCAAGTTACTGTTGACAAATCTGTATTATTATTATTATTATTATTATTATTATTATTATTATTATTATTATTATTATTATTATTATTATTATTATTATTATTATTATTTAGAGCACCTTGTTAAGTGAATCTTGTTCATTTCTCAGTTTTCTATCATTAAGTTCATGTTGTCTTGTTTTTGCAACAGTTTGCAATGCATATACATTCAAACACAAACATACTAAAATATTTGGTAATACTAATATTTGCATAATTGCCCATGTCTCCTTAAATATGCCTTGTCAATGTAATTTTGCCTTATTGTACTCTTTTTTAAATAAGCAATTTCTGCTAATGTACTACATTTTTATATTATTTTCACTAATAATAATGTTTTAGTGTGCATTTGCTTGAAACAGACACATAATTAACTGAAGAACTGGTTTTTACCATTTGGAACTGTGATAGCTTTCTTAAATACAACTTAGAAATAGCTTTACTTCAACATACCATATATGGTATGAGTATAAATTAGATAAGTTTATACTAAAATAGAAAATAAATATTGCTTCTGCTTTATACTTAAATAATGACAAGTCAATTTTAAAGTGGGACGGGCACACCAAACCCATAGAATTGCCAAGAACTAGACATGACTGAATGGATAACATTTTCATCCTCATCATTAAAAAATACACACAGAATTCTAATTATAGTATTTAGAAGTATATTGTTTAGAACTACAGTAACTATTCAAGCCACGTATGTTAAGAAGCATTAACTCCAGCTGTAAAGCAGAAATCTTAGCTTTACATTATATTTAAAAAATAACAGATTATCACTTGGCTAAAATATACAACTTCCTTGTCTTCACATTTCTGTATTGTTGAGATCTTCCTTTCATTCTTACCATCTTCTGCACTTCATTGTTCTCAGTTTCCTCTGAATCTTCCTGAGTCAGTAGAATGAAAAAAGCAGCAGAATAATGCCTGAATGATAGGTATTAGAAGCATGAAGAATAAAAAGTCCCACCTTTGGTCTTACCTGAACTGCAGGTATTAGGGACCTGAGGAATGAAAAGTGCCACCTTCAATCTTACTTAAATGAAATGTCATTTACCGTGTCTGCAGGAGTCACGGATGACATATACTGCTAAAAGGCTTGGAGAAAAAATAGAAGTCTTTTCAGCATCCAGAATCACTCCTGCTAATCCTAAAAGACAGATGCCACACAAGAGAAGGAAAAGACTATTTTTTTTCCTGATATCTTCATATGCTTTTTCAGCAACAGACACTACCAGAAAGTCCTAGATTCAAATGTTGAAAAAACATTTTGGAAGAAAGAAATAGCAAACCACTTATCAGGAGCTGTATACTAGCAGAAGTCAAACTTAAACCAGAACAGGTTTTTATTTATTTATAATATGAGATCAATGTTTTAAAATGCTTATTATTAGATTTAAATTCAGTCTTTCTTCTGGGAGATTGAAGCAAAATCCTTTGAGATTCCCCTTATTTTATCTCTAAGACAAGGATCATACACGGAGAGAGTTCCACTGTAAAATGAGGACAGATTCCAAAGTGTTCCAAAGACATGAATCTAAATTTAAAACATATAACAGCAACGTCACACTGGTTTATGAACATAAATATTAATGGAATGGAATGGATAACAGATTTCTAGTGTGTGTTGTACTGGGGGCTTTATTTATGAAAGCCACCTGGAATCACTGTGAGAGTTGGGCAGTCATGTAAATTTTCTAATAACTACTTTTTTACAAATGATTTATCATTGGAATTATTTCCCCAATGCCCATTCTGACTATAGGATCCTTGAGATGCTTTAACAGTTTTACACTAAAGATAAGTTTTGACTGAGTGGAAAACAGAGCACTTAATGCTGAAGAAAGGAAGGAAATCATTGTCTTGTTAAATCAGACAAAAATGTTGTGCTCTGTAGAATGTAACATTTCAACTTCTTCAATAATAATAATAATAGGCTACAGGATTCAGGGTTTTTGTATGATCAACCTGGGCCAGCAGCTGCAGGACCACTGGGAGAAAAAAAAACCGTTTTACCTGTTGCAAATATACAGGGAAAAATTCAGATTGGGGGAAAAAAGGAAAGATATAGTGATCTGTTATCAAACTCAAGAAAAAGAGGGTATCTGAAAAGAATACACCAGTTCTTGAAAGCACAACATTCAGAATCAGAGATAATAGAATAGAGGCTGGCAGATTAATGTCAATTTATAATACAACATGGCTCACATTGAGTCATACTCTGTATTTATATTTTGAAGAGAAAGAATTGAAAAGGAAACTTATTGAAAACTTCAATGACAATATATAATATTTGCATGTTATCCAAGTGATTTGATTGCATTCACTTATAGCAATAGGATTTAGCACTTAGACTTATACAGTATACTGCTTTATAGTGCTTTATAGCCCTCTCTAAGCAGTTTTTACAGAGTCAGCATACTGCCCCCAACAATCTGGGTCGTCATCTTACCCACCTCAGAAGGAGGGAAGGCTAACCCTAACCTTTGAGCCTGGTGGGATTTGAACTGCCAAATTGCAGGCAGCCAATACTCAGCCTATAGTACAGCACTCTAACCACTCCACCAAGGCTTATCATTCAGTATAACATCTTTTTCAGGATTGTTATGACTGTCAATAAAGCTATAGGACTTAATAACATTCTCAGCCCCATGCAGAATGCCTCTCCAATTCTTTACATACACATATGTGTGTGAATTGCAATTGCAGTTCGTAGGGTGTTTAAGAGGTAAAGCAGGATTGTATTAGAAACAGCATATCTTGTTGGTAATAAATAAACAAATGTTAACTGAACCACTTGCTATGTTTTAATTCTGAAAATATATTATGCTGTGTAGGCGAAAGAGCTAACAAGAATTATTATTTAACAATACCAACATTCTTCTCGGGATGGTTCCAATAACTTTTTGAATCTTTTTCCCAAGTGCTTCTGTCTGTGACTCTGTAACGCTTTTATCATATGCACAGTGATGATGGATAGACAGATAATGAAATAAATGTATATGAAGAAAATTAATTGATTTCCATATCCACTCAAGATACTCATAATTAATGTTGCACTGAAAAGATTTAAAACGAATAAGAAAACAAAGGGAGGGAGGGAGGAAGGAAGGAAGGAACAGAGTGAGTCAGGGAGTTCATATTTTTCTTTTTTCATCCCAGTAGTTTAAACATGAGAGAGGGAGGGAGGAAGGGAGGAAGGGAGAGAGGAGAGAGCTTACTAGAATCCCTGTTACTTATTTCCTGCTGTTACTTAGATTAACAGAAAACACTTTTCAGAGAAAATTGTTTCCTAATTGCCAACAAAAATTTCAAGTAATCAGAACTTCTTTAATCTTTCAGAAGGGTAAATCTCCTTTCTATCATCCATCTCCACGCCCTCTATACTACAGCTATTAGGAAAAAGAGTAAACAGAAAGGGCATATGTTTTCTGGAAAGCAATCAATCTAGATTTGGCCAAATACATTTTAAGATCTAACATGACTGGGTGTGATACATCCCTCCAATGTCTGTCTGTCTGTCTGCCTATCCATCCATTCACCATCTATCTATCTATCTATCTATCTATCTATCTATCTATCTATCTATCTATCTATCTATCTATCTATCTATCTATCTATCTATCATTTATTTATCCATTCATCATATCTCTATCATCTTCTGTCTAGGGGTAGTACCCATGAAATTTCACCTGGCATTTATTTTTATAGTTAAAAAAACCCAACTCCCTTCAAAAAATGTAAAGTATACAAATACATTTTACATCAGCCTTATCTAGAAGTTGGTTGGATAATCATTAAATTCAAGTCATGGAGGAATAGATATAAACTTCAACATTATATTTCGAATACACTCCCATGTATCTAATTGAGAGTTACTTCTTATTAAATGTGTTTATGACTGCATCCTTAATGCACATTTACTAAAAGAAAGAAACATCAAAATTAGATTTTTGAACCAGCCTCAAGGAATTTGTCATCTAATACAGTACATGTTTATTTTAGAAGCAAAGTGCTTTCCTTTTTCTATCACAGGAATTCTCTTGGTAAATAATCAAACTTTTGTTGGTTGAAATGTTCAGAATTTATTATATGTCTAATTTTCCCTCACTGTGATACCATGTCTTTCTTATCAGCTTTGTAAATTACAACTCTGGTTCCTACATCAGCAGGCAAGCAAGTTCTGTATTCATCAGCATAATTAAAGTATCCATCAAAGTCTAGGATTCTCAGTATAGAAATGAGAAAAGCCTCAGTCAGTCAATCACTTGCTGGTTTTACAAATACAAAATAAAATTTATTTAAAGGGAATTGCTTACATTAGGGATAAATGTGTAATGCACATAGGCAAAACATAACTGTTAAAGAAAGAGAAGGAAGGAAGGAAGAGAGAAGCTATTGGGGAAAATATTTGGCAATCCTAGTTCAACAGAAGAGTTTCAATTTTGGAAACTGAACCAACTTGGCATGGGAATATGGAATATTAATTGCTATTCCAAATTTGTATCTATTAGTCAATAGACATATTGTCCTAATATATAAATATGGATCTAAAGTAGTCTGTTCAGGAAATAAAATATGTTACCAGACAAATGTCCCAATTAAGCCATTGTCTCAAAGACATAGTTAGAGTTTTGAGTTGCTGGTCTTCTTTGAGACATCAAACTTTAACAGTGTATGCCCCAAAATCATTAATTGCCAGAATTTTATTTGATTTGCCTTCTCAGCACATGCTCTTACTGTCCTAATTCAGAATTCACCAAGAAACACAACAGTTATGATGGTGTGCAAAAATCATATCTCAAGTGCTGACCAATATGTTGGGCATTACTTAAGTAGGCCATTCAACATCATGAGGAATCTAGAATGCCTCTGATCTTTGCAGGGAGTTTTCCTTTTGTCACCATTCCACTATTCATCACTATTGAATATACAGGAAGTATCACCCCATCCGTGGGATTCAGTTCTGAAATCTAGATGCTAATACTTGGTTTCTTACTCTTCTTCCATGTTCAGATTAAACTTTGACTACTGAAATGAAGCCACCTTCTGGCCTTTGTGGTTGGCTAAAAATAAGTCATTGTTGGTACACATTTCTGGTAATAACTGGCATACCAGAAGATGGGCCAGGCTCTGCATCTTTCCACATTCACCCAGTGCGTTGTTGTCTGCTAACAGCCTCCACTTGAGCATATTGGTCTCACACTTAATCACTTCAACCTTCAGTCTATTTGGAGTCTTTCAAGTCCTACTATAATGTAGGTTGGATCTTCACCTATATCCTCCTTTAAAATTATTCCTTGCTCAATGGTCTCCTTCCTCCATCTTTTAATTCATTTTGCTTTTGCGTATCTTCAAGAATGTTGGTTCTTTCCCTAAAGCTTTTTGCATATCTGAATTGGTGAGCTTGGAGCATATGTCATTTCAGAAGATGTTTAGGATCATTCTCTTGCTTAGTTTTGTCCTCTGCTGCTATTTTTGTCCTGATCTTAGGTGGGACAATACCAGAAAGAAGGTATAATTGGTGTAGGATTGAGGCATTCCCATCACAAAACATACTGCTTCATATTGAAGCAAATTGTTTCATTGATGTCAATTTATTTCACATGTGCAGATGTTCCCCTCATCACAGCAGTATACTCTGCTGCAAAGACACTCAGGGCCAAAACTGATGTGCACAATGTGGATGGCTGAGCATCCCATGTATACTTAATCAATTTCCTGATGACACTTGGTTTCACTAATAAACTATAATCATTCAGCCATCAGGTTCATAGAATCTAGTCTTTGGTTCTTCACCATGTAGCCTGCCCTGCAATAACTATTTTTAAATGGCAAATGCCTGTGACAGACCCTTAGATTCTCTTTTCCTGCTTCATAGCTGTATCAAAATTACTTCACATGGGTGGAAATAGAAGGAGAAATTGGTATCCCAATATTAGTAGAATTTCCCTCATTGGTATTCTTAGCATTTCTAAATGTTTCGCGCCTTCTTATCTATTATTTTGGCAAAGAATGAAAAATTAACGTGGTTTAAATGAAGATGCTACCTGAATCTTTAGGGGAGAGGTTGTGGAAAAAATTTAATTAACTTGTACCTTCCATTAAAAAAAAGAATAATGTAACCAATAAATCAGCAATCTATGAAAAATATATAAAATTCACATTTTTAAAAAATTGAATAAGAAAAAAGAAGCTTTTTTGCATTATTGACTTTGTTCCATAGGAAAAAGAAAGAATGAAATATGAGAACCATCAAATAATTTGTATGGTCATTTGAAGGTCAGGAACCAAATATTTTCTATTGGGATCATTAGCCATTGTAGTATCTATTTCAGTTTTCTATGTTAATAGAAATGTGTTAATTGCATGCTCTGAGTAAGACAACAAGAGCACGTCATTAGCCTTTTTTTTTTCAAATAAATTTAATTAGAAGGAAAATAACGCAGCAGTGAGTGAGGAAATGTGTTAATTAAAAAGAAGACTAAAAATCATACAATGGTAATTAAGTGCTATCAGGTAAGAAGACTGATGCTGCATGTTAAATATCCACAATTATTTAAAACTTATCTTTAAAGGAAAAGCTGTCAACATCTAGTGGGAATAGAATCCAGAAGAATCGAATCTGAAACTCATGAAAATCTATTGAAGAATCTAATCTTTACAATAAAGTTTATCGAAAGTCTAATGAATTCCATTGTTGGATGTGGGAAGTTCTTTTTTTTCCAAAATGGACTTAAGAAGTTTATGAACAGTTGATTTAAATCATTTTCATGGTATAAGTAAATGGTCCTATCCATAGGGTGGGGCATGGGGGCAATTAGAAGAGAATAGAGTAACAGAGTTGGAACAGACCTTGGAGGTTTTCTAGTCCAATTCCATGCTTGAGCAAGAGACTCCATACCATTTTAGATACATTTCTACTAGTTCATTGTTCTCACTGTTAGGAAGCTTCTCTTTAGCTATAGGTTGCTTTTCTCCTTGGTTAGTTTCCATCCATTGTTTCTTGTCTTGCCTTTTGGTGCTTTGGAAAAGAGGTTGCCCCCCTCATGCTTATGGCAGTCCATCAAATATTGGAACACTGCTATCATATCACCCCTAATGGGATTTATGGTGGTAGTGGGATGAGTCTGCCTACCGAGATGAGGTGGACTGGTTGCTTTTGTGGTGTGGAGACAATAACTTGGTCCTCAACACCAATAAGACCAAGGAACTTATAGTGGATTGTAGAAGGAACAGATCAGACATCCAACTCTTGCTTATTAGTGGAGACCGAATGGAGCAAGTGGCCAGTTTCTGGGTGTTACCCTAAAAGAGGATCTGACCTGGGGTGCCCACATTGCAGCCCTGGTCAAAAGGGCCCAGCAGAGATTATACTACCTGAGCTTCTCAAAAAACAACAACTGAATGAAAAACTGCTGGTGATCTTCTACCACTGCACCATAGAGAGCATTTTAACATATTGCACTTCTGTAGGGTTTGCCAGTTGCACAATGGCAGATAGGACAGCACTCTAGAGGGTTAATGTCATTGCCCAGAAGATCATTGGTTGCCCTCTCCCCTCTTTGGAAGAGCTTTATAGTTCCTGATGCCTTAAGAAAGTTCAAAACATTCTCAAAGATCCATCTCATCCTGGGAATCCTTTTTTTTTTTAACTATTACCATCTGGCAGACTGGTACAGAATAATACAAACAAGGACAAATAGGCTGAAAAACAGTTTCTATCCCAGGGCAGTAGCTCTTTTGAATTCTGCTGTATGGTGCAGTGTTGGTGTGGTGTCAAGGGTTTCCGGTTTAATTTGTGAAGGGTGAAGGATGTGTATTTGTGTTTATTTTCATGGTTATAGCCATGATATGCACTGAAGATGGTGTTTGATTTCATTGTACAAGGTGCAATGACAATAAACTAAACTAAACTAAACTAATCCTTCCTTTCACTAGACTAGATATTGTATACCCAATTTCTGCAACCATTTTTTATATGTTTTAGCCTCCAGACCCCTAATAATAATTTGTTGCTCTTCTCTCTACTCTTTTCAGAATCTCAATATTTTTATATATATATGTTTTCGGAGATTTTCGCGGGTATTCTTCATGGTGGGCGTCAGCTTCCTTCATGTATGGGTTGGGGGGTTTGAAGCAGATAGTGATGCAGCTGTGGTACAGCTTCACACAGCATGAATAAACAAGATGACACCTCCCGCCTACCAGCCATTTGGAAACCCGCCCTCATTAACAAATGACCCACACCCACGAGGGCCACACAAGAAACTACCACCACACTTCCACGCAGAAAGCAGACTCACACCCACACAGAAGATGAAACACGACCACGGACCAGAAGCTGTACCACAGCTGCATCACTACCTGCTTCAAACCCCTCCAACCCATACATGAAGGAAACTGACGCCCACCATGAAGATGTAGCACGACCATGAACGCGAAGCCAAACAACAGGATCACAGCTCACCAGCTCAAATCCCCCAGCAACTGAGACTAACCTGAGTACAACCAAACCCCCACCAGAACAGAACACACCCCCAGCCAATCAGAACACAGCCAACCCCCCAACCAATCAGAACACAGCCAAACCCCCAACCAATGAGAACACACCCCCACCCAATCAGAACACAGCCAAGCCCCCACCCAATCAAGTCACACCCCCACTAGTAGTTAAAAGGAAGAAGCAGCTGCAAGCTCACATCACTCTGAGAAGCACAAGCCGAAGACACAAGCCTGAAGATGATGAATGAGACTTCATCGAAACGTCGCCTAGATATTTCCAACTCTACACAGGAGAAAACCTGAAGAACCAAAGATCCACATATATGTATATATATATATATATATATATATATATGTGTGTAAGGTTTTTAAGCTTACACACATGTAAACAAAAGGCAACGAAACAAATAGCTTTCTGTCGGTATGGTCTCTGGTGATGAGCCGAAAGACAGAAAAGAAAGCAGTATGCTTTCTCCCTTAATTGGGGCTTAACAGGGTGTTGTAATACAAAGTATATATATATATATATATATATATATATATATATATATATTCTGTTGACCAAAACTGGATGCAATATTCCAAATGTGGTCTTACTAAGACTTTGTAAAATGGTACTAATACTTCATGTGATCTTGATTCTATCCCTCTACTAATGCAGCCTAGGATTGTATTGGCTTTTTTTGGCTGCTGCCTAATACTGTTGGCTCAAATTCCAGTGATTGTCCACTAGGATTCCAAGGTACCTCTCACAGGTATTCACCTAGTCTGCACCTGTACATTTGGCTTTTCTTGCCTAAGTGTAAAACCTCACTTTTGTCTACACTGAATTTCATTTTGTTAGATAGGCCCAGTGTTCAAGTATATTGAGTCCATTTGGAACTTGAGCTTATCTTCCAGTGTGATTCCTGTCAGGTTAGTGTCATCTGCAAATCTGATAAGTCCTCATTCTTGTCCCTCATCTAGATTTATGCAGATATTGAGGAGTACTGGACCTAGAATGAAACCTTGAGGTACCCCATTGCTTGGCTGTTGCAATTATGTGATCTAAGCCCCACCACTTATGGTAATTGCACAACTTCATGACTTTTTAGCCTCTCTGCACAGGCCAATTGTTGCTTTTTCAAGTTTTGGAATTGGATACAACAATCAACGTGAGCAAAATGGAGGTGTAATTCAGGTTTTTAAGATAATTCTGGGAGCCATTTGGAATGAGGAAAAACCATACAAATTTTGAATATATTTCAGATTTGGAGTGGATATTAATAATTTTTCCAGGTGCTGGTTGTTATTATCGTACTTAAGGCATTAGATTTTTATAGTTGTCCGGCACCAAACACAAAGGTACAAAGCTTATAGCTAGCTTTAGATACACCTCTCACTCAACAAAAGGCAAACTATTTCTAGCTGTGTTGGAATAAGACATTAGCACCCAATTGTGTGCCTTTGTAATACAGAAAAAAAATGGCTCAGTGAAAGTTTATTTTTTTCACAATGCAGCATTCTTCTCAAGATGTTCTTAGAAAAATAGATGTGTCCACAGGCCTGTGATGATATTCATCTCTTTCTATGTCCTCTTTTAAAAGGGGAAATTACAAAGAAACCTCTGCTTCCCTGAACTACATTAAACCATAATCTAATGAAACAATTTTTGAAACTAATCTCTATTTAAAAAATATAGTCAATAATACTACAGACAAGATTACCATCATCATTATTGTTGTAATCTATTCTTTCTGGCTTTTAAGGTTACTTAAATGTAATTACTTATTTCTACATTTATTTACATTCATATTTCTACATTTACATCTATTTAATATTCTTTAAATCTACAAATAAAATATGAAAACTAGACCTCAATTGGAAAGAATTACAAAGTGCAAGTGAATTAAACATAATTGTAGAGTACTGTATTTTAGTTTTAAGGACAGTCATAAAAACATTCAATTTTATTAATTGATTGAATAACTGACTGATTGAAAAATATAACTGATTTACAATTATTATAACAAAATTTCAGATGAAAAACACAGCCAAAGAGGTCTGGCTTGATTTAATTGTTCGGATCAACCTTATTTAGAAAATTGTTTCTGAGTGTCCAGATTGATTCATTGTATTTGATTCATCAAACCGATTGGTTTCTCTGAATCAGTGTAAATCCCACTTTTATTTGCTTGTAAATTTGTATCTATGTCTATGTGTGTTTGCGTTTTAGAGTTAAATACTGCCACATTTGGTTCATTCTTGGATGAGAGAACAGGTAGGGTAAGAGTGCAGTATAAAAATAGAAAGGTAGAAAACATACCAAAAGAATATTGATCTACTTCCATAGTCAGTCCAAAAAAAGCAGAAACAAAAAAGAGGTTTAGTTCCTGTAGACACCAACACTTTGGAATATCTTTATCTTAATTGTCCATGTTGCCCTGTTTAGATTTGTCCAAATAAAGGTGTCATCCTTTGCTCTTATAAGACAGTTTGTGGCTTGTAAATCAATAAATGCATCAATGGTAAGGATGCATACTAATTTTATATTAATTATTTTTTGTTCTGGTGTGGTGTAGAATTAGAAATGTACGCTATTTACTGGCACCTACAGATTCTAAAGCCTGTTTTTGGCAGATTACCCACCTTGTTAATTACCTGCAAAAGGTGTTTGAGTGAATTTATTTCTTAAAACCCAATAATTTCAGGGCTGTAAGTAGGACAATTCCTTTGTCTGTAAACAAGATATTTTTTTACAAAGATTGGAACATTTTGCATCTCTAACAAGGCAAAGAAGCAGAAGAACCTTGTAGGACTTTTTTTCATGTGTGATTTTCTTTCTAATAAAAAAGCTTCAATTTTCTACTGCTGGATGAAATGATGCTTCAGTTTCATGCTAAATGACTGATTGGAATTCAGGATTCCATAAATAATAGAAAGATTCAGAGAATTCAGAAATTTTTTTAGTAAAGCATTACTGCTGATATTTATTTTAATGTTGTTTGAAGTACTACTACAGTAAATCTTTCTCCCAGAAGAAAAGAATTTCAAGGAATTGCAAGATTGATTTTAAGAAAACATTGGCATGGAGCTTCATAAAATATTTATTGATGATAAGTAGGAGAAAAATGCTAAGACAGATCACTGCTAATAAAACTCTGCAAACATTGCTTTCCAGCTTCTTTGCCTTTATCCCAGTATTTTAATAAAGATAATTCTTCCATTTAAGATGATTCTTAGCCAGATTAATATCTTTCTCTAAAGTATCCAAAAAATAAAACTTACCAAGTTCTTCTGTTCTTCAGTGATATATAATAGTAATTATCTAAGTATATACTTTATCTTCCAAACAATTTATCTTCCTGTTATTTTTTTTTAAACAAGTCCTTTTACTATGACATTTCCAATGTTTTTCTAGCTTCAGAAAACAGTGTGGAAAAATCTGCCTAGATAATAGCCTGGCACACCAATAACAAACAAGCTATCAAATCATGGGGTTTTTGTTTTTTTTCATCTTCGTAGTTATAACTGTATCTTCAGCCTTGGGTGTCTTTGTGGTGCAATCAAGAGAAAGATTTATTTCAAAAGAGAGAGACTATCAACAGTAAGCCTCAAACATAGTATCATATCTGGTTTATTGAATAGCAGATAGGATAGATCATCTTATTCGCAGAGGAAGCAGAGGTGGTATTCAGCAGGTTCTGACAGTTCTGGAGAACCGATAGCGGAAATTTTGAGTAGTTTGAAGAACCGGCAAATAGCACCTTTGACCTGCCTGCCCCCATCTATTCTCTACCTCCTGAGTCCCAGCTGATTGGCTGGGTCTTCTTTTGTTGCCCTGGACAGGAGAACGAAGCTGGAAAGCAGGTTAGTGGGGTGGGGTGGGAATGGGGATTTTGTAGTAACATTCCCCCAGGGGTGGGGAGGGAATGGAGATTTCATTGTATCCTTCCCCTGCCACCCACCAAGCCATGCCATGCCCACCAAGCCATACCCACAGAACCAGTAGTAAAAATTTTTGAATCTCATCATTGAGAAGAAGTCTAAGGACAGAAATACCATGATTCACCTAACATCAACAAGAGAATCTAATAAAAGTTGGGAGAAGTTTGGCATTTATCAAAAACTAAATCTATGCATATTAATGGAAATAGATATGTTTCTTGCAACACGATGGCTCAATGATTAAAGACACTGACAGCCCAGATTCAAGACTTGAATGCCATGCAATGAGGTAAGCTCCCTTTCAGGCCCTAGCTCCTGTTCACCTGGCAGTTCAGAAGTATACAAATGTGAGTAGATAAATATGTACCACTCCAATAGGAAAGTAACAATGTCCAATGTGATTGGATACAAATGGAAATTTAAAAACAATACAGGAGCTCCAAGAACAAGGGCTACGAGTAGACTGGTGGGCTTATCTTCAAATACAAAGAGGTGGTATAAAAAGGATGTAAAGGTGTATGGAATATATTTGAAACCTCAACAATTAGACAAAATTTTATTAGACCCAGATTAAAAAAAAAATACCAAAATTTATAAGTATCTCCTAGAAGTAGAATTAGAAGAAGTAGTGAAAGGATGCATGATCGCATGAGGTCAAAATTTTGGTCATAACATAAAGTATCATATTGGAAGACTATATGGAATAGAAACCACAAATTAACAAAATCAGCAACTTACAAAATGCATATAAAATGTTCTATAGATGGCACCTACCCCCTTCGAGATTAGCGAAAATGTACCCTAAAATGAGTTCCATATGTTGGAAATGTAAAAAAAAAGAGGGAACATATTATCATATGTGATGGTCTTGCCCAGAGCTCGAAAATACTGGCTCAAAATTCAAAATTGGCTACAGGAAATCACCAATGAACAATTAGATTTACAACCAGAGCTCTTCCTATTGGGGATCTTCAAAAAAAAAATACATAAAGAGTACAAAATATTTATTATTACACATACTGACTGCTGCCAGGATTGCTTTTGGCCAGTGTTGAAAACAGCCATATACACCTGTAGAGGAACTGATTATACAAAAAGTTATGAATTGTGCTGAAATGGATAAATTGATGCTGAGTTTAAAAGATAAGGAATCTTCAATATTTTATAAGGTATGGGAACAATGGATAGATCGGAGACAGACTATGGATAAGTAATTATTAAATATAGAATATAGATAGAATAAGAATATAATTATGCACAAATTAATATCTATAATTATTGCACAAATGATTGTTATACAATAAGCACCACAAACAACTGTTATTGAATTATATATATATTTATGTTTTTAATGTAATAAAACACAATAAAGTTTATTTAAAAAAACAGTGTTCAATGTGCCTTTGATGTATAGCCATGCTGGCCACATGACCATGAACAATGTCTTCAAACAATGCTGGCTCCCTCAGCCAAGAAATGGAGATGAGCACCATACCTTAGAGCAAGGGTGCGCAATCTTGGCAAGTTTAAGACTTGTGGACTTCAACTCCCAGAATTCCTGAGATAACATGACTGGAGGAGGAATTCGGGGAGTTGAAGTCCACAAGGCTTAAAGCTGTCATGTTTAAAGACCCCTGCCCTAGAGTCAGACACAACTGAACAGGGAAACCTTTAGTGTTTTACAATATGCTTAATTTAGTTTATTTTATTCAATGTAGGCACTGCCCAACTCCAAAGAAGTCTGAGTGACTCACAAGGCAACAGCAATAAAATATACTAAATAATCAGGGGTAAAAATAAAGGACAGGAAAATAAGAATAAGTATAAAAAAGAACAAGAACAAATTGGTAATCTTGGCAACAGCATACAAAACATATCCCACAAGGGCTCCATTCATCCTAGCCCAAGGCCTGGGAGAAATGTAAGGCCTTCTGAAACAAAATATCTTTTTTGTTCCAGGTCAGAGCTGAGTCCAACCTGATGTTACTAAACACAATCAGTGCATTACCTTCTAGATCAATAAACAAGGAGCTGTTATTTTCTTGCAGGGAAAAAAAACCTAGTAAATTGTTATATTAGCAGAATGTAAACAATAGATGTTTCCTTATAAAGCAAGCTGGAGGAACCAAACCTTGAGAAAGTGAAGAAGAGAATAAGTGACATTTTGATCCTTTCCCTCCTTGCATCTCACCACGGTATGGAAATCCCTGGTAGCATTTTTTTACTTTGATCTTTCTTCTAGAATTAATTTAGGATGAGAATAGATGTAGGCACATCTCATGAATTAGGAAGTTTATTGCTAGACTGGTTTAAAAAATGGGAATGCAATTTCCTCCCTAAACTGACTCTTAAGAGAAAAAAGAACTAATGAGAGACAAGATAAACTCAGTATAAGAACTCTTTATCATTTTGAAGAGGTGAGAGCAATGATACTTATTTAACTCCAAAATAAATTTACAAAACTTATGCCAGTATTTATTGAATTCTAAGCGCTAAAGAAAGAAAGGTATTTCATTGTCACTGAGATGGAATAAAGGAGAAGAAAATATATATTTCCTCTTTTTCTTCTCTTACTGGGGATTCTACAACTACAGCAGTCTTGGGCATAGGCTACAAAATGTCATAAAAGGCTGTCTCAACCACATTATCCACTGAAGCCAAGTTTGGGAGCAGAAACAACTTTATAGTTGTGGATCTCAGGCTATTACACACAGAGAAATGTCATGCTTTCTATGTCCAGATATTCTTTGATGTAGCTGATTGTCATGGAGTTAGATAGTGCCACCAAAATGTCACCTTAGGGATACTTGAGTAGTTCTTCCCTCTCACCAGCATGAAGAGAGCCTAGCTTCATAGTGTCTCTAATATCCTACTATTATTGCTATTTTCAATTTAGGGAATCAATTATAAAAGAAATTGGACCACACAGTCAGTTGATTTCTCAATCTGTCAGTACAGCCTGATCCCTCACTTCCTCCAAATAGGATGTTCTGTCCAGGGAAATCTGATCAGAAGGACAAAGCCAATTCATTTATCAAAGAACTGATGTCTCTATGGAGTCCGCCATGGAAACTGTCATTACTTCAACTATTCATAGCTAATGTTCCCAGAATAAGACGAAAATCTGAAAAGGCTGCTTTGAAATGTGTTTATCACAAGCGAGATTTTCTTTCCTGGGGAAATGGGGATGAATGCCTCTGAAAGGGAAAGAAGAGTTTATTCTCTGCAAAAAAGTGTTTTGGGAGATTCAAAAGCTCTGCTTGCAGCTAGAGGTTGGTCCATTACTGGGCCTATTTTGCACCTGCAAGGAATAAAATCAGAAAGCAAATTATATTCATTGACTGTAATTGCATATAATAATTTCTGCAGGAGAGAAACAATAGTATATAATCCTCTCTTTGTGATCTGTTTTATATAATGTTGAAAGATAAAGTCCTTAAAAAAAATGAAGTAAATGGCATACCCACTCCCCCCAAAAACATGCAGTATTTTATAATCCCTGAAAGAACATGAGTATATTTTAAATGATTTTTTTTTCCTTGCAGTCATTAATATGGGTGTTAATTACATAGCAGTTGAAGTAATGTATCTGCTATAAAGGCAATTAAAAAAAAAAAAACAATCCACCATTGCTCCATTTTTTACCATGAAATCAATGGATGGAAGAAGAATTCTCAAAGTTTGGGGCAAAGGATAATGTTCAACGTTCATTGTAAATGAGGCCTACATTTGCATCTTTTTCAGTTTCTGTGACTTAATCTTCTTGTGTATCTTCCCAACTTTTATGTCCCATGGAGGGTAGTATGATCAATGAATACTAGCACTGCAATTCTTGACTTACAGTTCTTCATTTAACTATTTTTTTGAAGTTATGATAGCACTTAAAAATGATGCATGATTGGTCCTCACACTTTGTTGTGGTCTGTCAGCAGCCTGCAGAGATGACAGCAGAGTCAGACAGTGGGGAGGAACATGGGTCATCCGGGAGTCTGAAGAGGACTCAGTTGAGGGTCCTGCATCTGATACAGAGATGGGGCCAGGACCACCTGGGAATTATGTGCTGACTCCAGAGCCTCCAGAATCTGGCAGCAGCGAGGCAGAGGAACAAGGGGAGCCTGTTCCCAGTGTGTCTATGCACAGAGCTGCCAGAAGGCAAGAATAGTTAAGACAAAATGGGCAACACAGGATTAAGGCTTGGAGGTGGTTGGCCCTCCCATAAGATATAAAGGAGGAGCAAAGGGACAGGAATCTTTGCAGGAAGCAGCTTTGTTCATACTAGTTAGTTTGAAACCTCGGTGTTGAATTTGTGTTTTGTTTTGGCCTTGTATAACTAATTGGACATTTAGTTGTTAGCAGCATTTCAAGGAAGATAAAGGTAAATGATTATCAGACTTATCCTGAAATACTTTGCCAGTCTTCCATGGGACTATTTATAAACTGTTTCAGACTCCTCATTACGGGCTGTTGAAATGAAGAAAAAAAGGGTTTTGGGACCAATGTGTGTCTCCATAAGCCTTGGTCAGAATACACTTGTGACCCTTGTATTATCACTGCAGTCATGTAATCAAAATTCAGGCTTAGCAACCAGCCTGTATTTATGATGGTTGCCGCATCCCTGAGTTATATGAGCATCAAATGCAACCTTTTTAGTGGGCTGTAACAAGCAAAGTCAAGGGGGAAGCCAGATTCACTTAACAAGCATACAATATGCTTAACTTCTTCTTCTTCTTCTTCTTCTTCTTCTTCTTCTTCTTCTTCTTCTTCTTCTTCTTCTTCTTCTTCTTCTTCTTCTTCTTCTTCTTCTTCTTCTTCTTCTTCTTCTTCTTCTTCTTCTTCTTCCTCTTTCTCTTCCTCCTCCTTCCTCCTCCTCCTCCTTCCTCCTCCTCCTTCTTCTTCCTCCTCCCTCCTCCTTCCTCCTCCTCCTTCCTCTTCTTCCTCCTCCCTCCTCCTTCCTCCTCCTCCTCCTTCCTAGCATATTCCCACAGATGCAGGGCCCTCTTTTCAGAACATTGAACACCACTCTGCATGATCAGCTGAGTCTCCAGGCCTGTGGTTTGCATATCTTTGTTATTGTCTTGCCATCTCTGTTTTGGACACCTGTGAGGTCTCCAGCCATTGACTTCTAGTTGGTAGGCAGTCCAGACCATGGTGGAAGGTGTTGCTCTCTGGACATGTCCATACCAGCAGAGCTGGTCTTCTCTCATCTTCTCTGTAATTGCTGCAGCACCAAAATGCTGTCAAATAGTGTCATTTGTGATGTGGTCAAGAAGGGAGATGCTCAATATCCAGCAGAGCATTCGCATATCCAAGGTATGGAGATAGCTTTCAGTCCCTGTTGTTGCTGCCCAGCATTCAGTGCTATTAAGTGCAACAGGGCAGATGGTTGTTTTGTAAATCGTAGTTTTAAGACGGGTTGGCATTCGACTGTCACATAACACACCAGTGAGTTCTCAACAATGTGTCCAAGCTGCATTTACCCTTGCTCACACCTCGCCATTGCCTTGGAAATGCGATCCCAGATATCAAAAAATGTCCATCTTCTTTAGGTTTTTCCATTGAAGTGTTCCAGGAGAATAAAATGTGCTGTAACTCATTTAATAACTATGTCACTTAATGATGAAACCTTCAATCACAATAGTGGTTGCAAGCTGAGGATTACCTATAGTATTTAGAAGCATCCTACCTTTAACACTTGCTGCTAGGAAATAAGAAGCAAAGTTGGCTTCTTGATTCATGAGTCTTGCTTTTTTGGCTTCCCAAGATATTTGGGTGGCCACTCTAGAAACAGAATTCAAGACTCTTTCAGCTTTTGATCTGATCTAGCTTTAAACTTTGTTTTGTGGCAACAAGAGAGAAGATGCTTTTCCTATTCTCTTTTGCTCTTTCTAGGATATAATAAAAAGCAAAAGAAATGTTATCTTATCAGGCAATTGGTTAAGACTACAGTATCGAATCCAATAGTGAAAGAAACCACTTCTGATAGGATATAGCCAGCTGGGGAATTCACATAATTCTCTTTTGTGGGTACATGGTTAATAAGAACATTGGAGAACCATAGATCTTTCTCCTTGTAATTGGAATATCCACTGAAATTTAGCTTTCTGTAATTTAATCTCTTTCTCTCATTTCTCAGCTGAGAAGGGACATCTGTCATATGCATTGGCTTTCCTGGATCAGTTTTGAAAGCCATAAAGGAGATGAAAAGGTTGCAAAGTAAGTAAACATGATATTGAGAATAGATGTCTATGGAAATTCTCAGTCATCCAGGCCATGGTTGTCCCAAAGATGCAACTGGACTTCATTTTTTCCTTGAAGAAGCTTCACTTCTCACCCAAGAAGCTTTTTCAGCACTTCAGATGAAAAGGATAAGTAGTGAAATGTCTTCAAGGAAAAATAAAGTCCATTTGCCTTTGAAAGATCACCTTTGGGGCATATGATAGTGTATTATATGACAGATGAATGCCAACCCATCTTAAATCTAAGATTTACAAGACAACTATCTGCCCTGTTGCATGGTATGGCACTGAAGGCTGGGCAGCAACAACAGCCATCCAAAAACCATCTCCATGCCATTGAAATGGGAATGCTCCATTGGATATTGGGCATCTCCCTTCTTGACCACATCACAAATGACACCATTCATCAACATTTTGGTGTGACACCAATTATAGAGAAAATGAGAGAAGGCTGACTCCACTGGTATGGATATGTCCAGAAAGAAGCACATTCCACTGTGTCCAAGACTGCCTATCAACTAGAAGTCAATGGCCGGCGACCTCGCGGGCGTCCAAAACACAGATGGCAAGACACCATCAATAAAGATATACAAGCTGCAGGTCTGCAGCCTGGAGATGCAGCTGATTGTGCAAAGTGGCATTCAATGATCTGAAAAACAGACCCTGCACCTGCGGGAACATGCTAGGAAGAAGAAGACGACTTTTGGGGCATTTGGAGAACAGGGGAGACAAAGTGTAAATGAAAGGCATTCAGGAAGCAATGTTTAGTAGCAGGAAAGCAATCTCTCTCTATATATATCTTTCTCTCTCTCTCTATCACACACACACACTCACACATATACACACACATAGAGCGCCACCTCACTAAGGTCTTGTACAAAGTGGATATTGTCTCTGAAATGACATACATCTATAATGATATGTGTCCTTGTTTGAAGGTAACCAGTGCATTGTGCATTTCAAACAATCTTATCACTTTACAGTCTGCCCTTTTAACAGATCAAAGTTTTAGCATGCTTTACTGCTTAGGAAGCAGAGTCTGGCTGAAGATTTATTAATTTTATGCAAATGATTGCACTGTTCCATTGTAATACTTTAAAAAGGATTTACGAGCACCAGAGTTAATAAGACATTTCAAAATTGACTCAGGAAGCATTTAGCTCTTTCATTTAAAAAAATTCAAGGTCTAACATGCCCAATACTTCACACTGTTCTTAGGGTAATATTATTTACTGAATTTTCATTTTATTAACATTTCATGAGCTGCTGAATAGTTTTATTACCATGTGTTCAGGTAAAGAAACAAAGAGTGAACAATTTATATGTGTCTTCTGGATCTTTTTATACATTGAGATTATGTTCATATCAAAGTCCTGTTCAAGGTTTGATCAAGCTTCCTCATTTTTCTACCTAAGAAAATTTCAGATGACGGACCTATCATGAGAGTGATTAGTCAGCAGATACTTCCAAAAACATTTTACCAAAAATCAGTGAAAAGCTTAAGATCCAGACTCAGCAAACCATTTAAACTGATTCTTTTTACTCTGCTTGTTAATTTACTGTCTTTGTATTTTTACTTGGCGTTTCTTGTAATGATATAATCCCTTGGCTTTAAGTCTGACTCAATAGCCCGGAGGCAATGCTGTCCTTTGATTTTAGCTGAAGAGAGCAATGGTAGAATTCTTTATGTCAACTGGTATGAGACTGAAAGGCCTTATTACATCTTGATATCCCTTTTGACAAACTGCTGGATCAAGGGCATTGAGTTGAACATAATATCTAAGATTTGATTTACTCCAGTATTGTTTCTGGTTTCTATTCATAGGATGTGGATATTTTCTTCCTTTCTTCTTTTCCAAGAATTGCTTAAGTAGTTACACTAGATTGAATCTGGAACTTCTGTAATATGTATTCCACACAGTCAACTTAAAAATAGCCAGCTGAAGGTTGTGACCCAAGAAAGGAATGGAAGATTATAGAGGTAAACCATTAGCTTAAAGGATGAGGTCTACTGAATACTAAAGGATTCAGATGCTTTAATAGCAATGTGCAGAGTAGGGAGAACAAATAGATAGAACTTAAAGTCTATATGTACTGTATAACAGAACTAATGATTGGAGTACAGTATTGAAAAGAAAATGTAAACAATCCACATTACTGTTCACTGTTGGGTTTTCAAGTGCCCCAATCATTTTTTTTTTTTAATGTATCTCTGGTCTTGTACCCACCCATCCAATCATATCATTCATTACAAAATATTTTTCCTCTTTCCAGAGGACATATATTACAATATCTCAGGTGCTGCCATAAAAAAGAGGGAATCAAGCTATTCTCCAAAGCACCTGAGGGCAGGACAAGAAGCAATGGATGGAAACTAATCAAGGAGAAAAGCAACTTAGAACTAAGGAGAAATTTCCTGACAGAACAATTAATCAGTGGAACAACTTGCCTCCAGAAGTTGTGAATGTTCCAACACTGAAAGTTTTTAAGAAGAGCTTGGATAACCATTTGTCCGAAATGGTATAGGGTTTCTTGCCTAAACAGGGGGCTGGACTAGAAGACCTCCAAGGTCCTTTCCAACTCGTCTCTTCTTTTCTCTTCTTTTCAATATGTTGCATATTTCCTCAAAAACCCATATCTCCCACTTCCCCCCATTATTCTCATTTACAGAAGCATAACATGCAACTATCATCAGCCTGGGGGGGCATGATGTTTGTCAACTGAAAAACTGATAACTGGGGTTTGAGACTAGAGTGCCACATGATAGGATGAGCTCCCATTACTTGCTCCAGTTTCTGCCCACCTAACAGTTCAAAAGCATGCAAATGCAAGTAATTAAATAAGTACAACCTCCATGGGAAGATAACAGTGCACTTTGGTGTATAGTCATGCTAGCCACATGATCATGGAAAGTGTCTTCAGGCAATGCTGTCTCCATCAGCTCAGTGACAAAGGTGAATATCGCCTCTTAGAGTCAGACTCAACTGGACAGCAGAAACCTTTATCTTGATCATCAGGCTATGAATTCTAATTTTCATGGACACCTACAGCAATGCAGTTGTCATGTATACTTTATGATATTTGGCTTATTTGTTTATTATTTATATTCCTCCTTTATTATTTTTACAAATAACTCAAGGCATCAAACATGCCTAGTAATCTTCTTATTTTTCCCAACTGTGAAATGGCTTTAGCTGGGAAAGAATGACTGGCCCAAAGTCACCCAGCTAGCTTTCATGCTTAAAGCAGGACTAAAGTTCTTGGTTTTTAGCCTGGCGCTTTAAGCCACTAGATCCACAGGCCAGATGCATCACACGCTGGTCATGCGCATGCCCGGTTTAGCGAAGGGGGGAAAAAGTCATGTTACATCACATGATGTGACGACGACTTGACGACGTGAGATTGACCCCCTGCATTAGACCAAATTGACTCTCTTTCCATGGGACTTTGGTCTTTTTATTCAAGATATACCTTTATTTCCTTGCATCTATTCACTACCAAATCAGGCCACCTTCATTCAGATCTACTGCATCTTTGTCCTTTCTATTAGTGTCATAAATATGCTTTAAAAATAATAATTTATCCTCTTTATATTCAAATTGCAATCTTTCAAATGCTGTCAATAGATATCCCAACGAATATTGAGCTCTGCTAATTATCATGGCTTTGGTCTACTTTGGTTTTCACATAACAATTGACACACAACAACAATCACAAGATAGAAAACATGGAGAATTGGTTACCTGTCTTTGTCATTTCCCATACCGCATGCAGCGTCTCCTGCTAATAATAAGCATTCTATTTTATGTAAGCTAGGATCAACAAATTAGATACTACCTTACATAACAACATATTTTTGACCAAAGTAAGGAAGTACATGTAGGGTAGGGACATGCTCATTGTCATTTCAATTTAATTTTTATACTCTGTAAATAATGATCTCAGATATTAATGAAAGAATGTGCTTTGACCAAATGTTTGTTGAAATACTAGGCAGACACATAATGGTCCTAGCTGTTAGTAGAATGAAATGTAAGATGAAATGCTGTAACAAGATGTTTAATTCAAACCATATTTGCACTGGGAATGATTTCAGGTGAAAAATATATTTTCAGGAAATAGTGGAGGTGTTATATGTAACAGCTATATATGATGACAGTCCCCTTCCTTGTCTGCTTTTCTTTCAAAGCAGGAGTATAAATTTTGATAATCTCTAGTGTTTTGCAAGAATTCTTTTTCCCTCATATTTTTTCCTATATGCAATAGAGCAGAGGATAAATGTTGGGAAAACATTTGGGAAAAAAAACAGAAAAGGAGGGAGGGAGGGGGAGAGAGAGAGAGGGAGGGGGAGAGAGAGAGAGAGAGAGAGAGAGAGAGAGAGTCTCCAATGAAATGAATGAATATTCTCCAATGAAAGGAGAACATAGTTACAGGTTAGCTGTGCCAGCCAATTCCTCTTGCAATCCAAACTGTTGCCAAGTACCTGAAAGGATCAAAAACACAAAAGGAACACCTTGGCTTCAGGGACAGTGTTGATGCCCTCCAAGAATAAATTGTTTATACACCAAGCACATCACCATTATTTTTTAATTCTTTCAGCATGTATCAAGTACAATGTCCCTATTAGTTGCAAATTATATGCTAGCACCTGAAATTAAAAATGGCAACATGTAGAACTGGGAACTGAATCAAGATTGATTTTTGTTCTTCTGATTGAAGGATTCTTTTATCTTTCTTAAGAGAAATACATCATTTCTGAATGTCCAGACATAATCTCTGCTTTATAAACCTTGGCTCTAAAATAAAATCTGGATACATTTCTTCATACAACACAATGGGCACTGAATGTATAACTAGCAGAAGGCACGGCCAATCTCACCTGTCTAATCAGTATCCCAGTCTAGTATTCATTAATGTTTTATAATTCTAGATGTATATCCAGATTAAAATAATTCTAGATGTGTATCTAGATTAAAATAACAGGACTTTCCCTGCTAATAGGAAAGTTTCATTTAGCAGAACAATGATATAGGGAAAAATGGTTAAAGAACTAGCTTTTGTGTTGAAGTTTGATTGTAAGTCATAACTGTCAGTTGAGGCATTCATGTAACCAGAGATGATTTTGTGACTGTTGTTACAGCATTTGTTAAGTGAATCATGTCTGAATAATAATAATCATAAGTCTGAATTATGCAGTTGTTAAGCGATTAATATGGTCATAAGTCTCATTTCATTCTTTCAAATTTGTAGGGAACTGGCAAAATACTGCATATTGCAAATCATGATCACATGGCAAGACAATGCAACTAATTGCAAATGTGAACTGGTTGTCAAATGCCCAAATATATTCAAGTGACTACGGGCGAGCCACATAACATTTAATAATGGCTGGAAGTGCTTTGAAGGCCATAAAGCACCTTTCCTTTTCAGACTATTGTAACTCTGAATGGTCATTTAAATGATGAATCATAAGTTGAGAACTTCATTTATCTCGTTTATTTCAGCCTCCGATTCAGTCCACCTAAAGGGGGTTGTCTTTCAAATAACCAATTTAGGCCTAAAGATTCCACTAAGACTCCAACTATGCATATTTCAGGTTTAATTTTATCACCCTTTTTGTCTCTCACATTTTCAAACATTTTGCCCTGATCACCTGATTTGAAAAGATTATCCCCAATTCTATTTATCTTTGACTCTTACAGCTTTGGGGGCAGGATCATTTCAAAAACCTCAAGCTAATTTAACAATTGATCATCATAAAATTCACAAAGATCAGAATTTCCAAGCATCCCTTCTTACCTTACAGTTGTTTCATCATGTCTTCCTTTCCAGTTCTCTGTCTCAGATCTCTTTCTACCCAAACATTATGTGGCACTGAAATCTCCCCTCTTCTGTTCAAGCTTTAGGCATGTGATAGTATATTCCCACTAATTCACTGAACCTGTTTGAGTGAACAGCAACATTTCACCTCTGGGTAAGTCTGCAGGCTAGAATTTCATGCTGGAAGGCATTTGTAATGACTGAGTAGATAAAATCAATAGTGGCTTAGCACTCCCATGGTAATAAATCAAGTTGTTCTGGAAGTAGACAGTAAATTTTTGACCTTGACATCCATAAAGAGAGACACATCATATGGAACAAGCTAATAAATCATGACAGTTGACATACACACTGCCACATAATGGCCAGCAAAAATATATAAAGTTTAAATTGATAATATATTACTTCCAATTTATCTATTAATTTTTTTCTATTACTATCATTTTCCTTTCATAAGGAGGAAGCTAACCTAGATCTGGAACACTTTGGAAAGTAGCAGGTGAGCTAATGAATTTCTAATAATTGCTGCCATTTGCAGCAACATCAATATCACAATACTGATAACAATGAGTCCTTTTCCCTAAAAATATTTTTAGGAGAAATTCAGATAAATGATTACCCAGGTCATCTCTCACAAAACTGTGATTTTTAAGAGGCCACTTATAAACCTCTACACAGTGGTGGGATTCAAACTTTTTTACTACTGGTTCTATGGGCGTGGCTTGGTGGGTGTGGCGTGGCATGGCTTGGTGGGCATGGCAGGCAAAGGATACTGTAAAATCCCCATTCCCTCCCCACTCCTGGGGGAAGGATACTGCAAAATCCCCATTCCCTCCCCACCCCACTAACATGCTTTCCAGATCTGTTCTCCTGTGCAGGGCAACCAAAGAAGACCCAACCAATCAGCAGGGACTCAGGAGGCAGAGAATAGATGGAGGCGGGGCTGAATACCACCTCTGCTCTGCACTGATATGGAATAGTAACTTTTTTTTATTAAAATGGGTGAGGAGCAGTATTCCTAAACATACAATATTGATCACCTAACTGATAGAATCAAGTTTGATCAATGAATCACCATAGTTTAGACATTTAAATGTTATTTTAGTACTTTTGCTGTTTTTATTTTTGTTTCACAAAAATTAATTATAATATATGTTTTGAATTGTGAGCTGTTCAGAACCATATGCTGAGATGGGCTGTTATAGAAATCAAATCAAATCAAATTGCCATTCCTTGGTATTTTTTCAATCTATATGACAGGTGGAAGTGCAGAATCAACATGGCAGGTGGAAGAGTCATTTCAAATGACTTACAGAAGTTCCACATTTTCCTTGATATGCCATATGCCAGCTGACTATACCAGCTAGCATTATGGATTGCAAAACCTTGTATTTTGAATTCAGGTAGCTTACATAAAAATTGTGGACTATTAAAAGATAATGTGAGATTCTGTAGGTGAATCCTGAAATTCTTAGTTAAATAATATGGAAACACTTAAAACCCTCATAGTGATGGATGACTATTTTTTTAGTATCAATATTTTCCCTAATCAGTATTCTGAAGTACATAACACAATTAAGTTTGAAGTAGGGATATTGTAGAATTAATTCTCTGTGCATGTATAAAGGAAATGACTTCGTTCATTTTCAGATGAATACAAGATTGCACATGTCTGAGAAATCTGGTACAAAAAATGCATATCGGTACTCCTTGACTTATAACCTGTTCATTTAGTGACTGTTCGAAGTTACAACAGCAGTGAAAAAAGTGCCTTTATTACCAGTTTTCACCTTTATGATCATTGCAGCATTCACATGGTCATGCGATCAAAATTTAGGCACTTGGCAACTGGCATGTATTTAACTGGCATGTAATAGTTGCATTGTCCTGGGGGTCATGTTTTCTGACAGTTAGAACAATTAACCAGTGGAAGAACTTGCTCCAGAAGTTGTGAATTCTCCAACACTGGAAGTTTTTAAGAAGAGATTGGATGACCATTTGTCTGAAATGTTATCGGGTTTCCTGCCCGAGCAAGGGGTTGGACTAGAATACCTCCAAGGTCCCTTCCAACTCTGTTATTCCAGTGATGGCTAACCTTTTTGGGCTCCTGTGCCAAAAATTGCATGCATGTCAGCACCCAGAAGGCCCCCTGCCACGTCCCCTGCTCATGAATGCATGATTCCCCCCTGCTGTCTTACCTGCACTGTGTGCCTACCAGCTGATTTTCGGCCTCCAAGAGACTCGAGGAGGCCTCTGCAACCTTTGGAGGCCAAAAAATGGGCCCATTTCATCACATCCGGTATTTCCGAAATACAGGAAGTGATGAAACATGCCTGTTTTTTGGCCTCCAAAGGCAGCAGAGGCTTCCCTCGAGCCTGTGGGAGGCCCAAAAAGGCCTCAAATGGGCTGAAAAACTGCTGGGAGGCGCGCACATGCGCAGTGCAGGTAAGTTTGGCTGGGACTCGCATGCCCGCACAAATGGCTCTGAGTGCCATCTGTGACATGCATGCCATGTTTGCCATCACAGTTCTGTTCTGTTCCATTGCGTTCTGTTCCATTCCATTCCATTCTTGATATGATCACCATTTGTAACTTTCTCACCCTGCCTCTGACAAGCAAAGTCAATGTGGAAGCCATTAATGATCACATGAGTCCTTAGCAACTACAGTGATTCATTTAACAAATGTGGCCCCAAAAATGGGACAAAACTCACTTAACAGTTGCCTTGCTTAGCAACAAAAAGTTTATCCTCAGTTGTACATATTAGTGGATAAAAATAAATAATAATATTGAAAACAGAATGATTTTTTGATTAAATACAAGTAAAGGTATTATGGAAAGAACAGTGTCTGATTCATACATCCTTAGTTTCAAGAATTATATCCCTCAATCCTTCTTTGCCATCAACAGGTGTTCTAATAAAGATGTAAGCTGCTAAGAGGAGACATAAAGCATTTTATTATTTGTTGTAAAATATGTTATAGTTAAATACATATAATTATAATAAACTCAAGGTTTTGGTTTTTGCAAAAATAACAAATGTCATCCTATAACCGACAAATTGTTGAACCTATCATAGGCATTATCAGTTTAAATATTGTATCAGTCTATTTCCATATATGTAATGACCAGTCTATCAGCCAGATATGTAATCAATGTAATCATGTATGTAAGAATAAATGTCACGAAGGAAAACAGACTCACCAAGACAAACAAAAATGTTGTATTGTCATTAAAAAGAATATTATTTGGAATGCAACTTTCAGTTTTGTGGGGAAAAAAGGTGGAATATGAATGCATTAAATGAACATTAGATTTACAAATGCTTGTGTTTTTGTTTTTATTGCTATTTACTTACAAAAGTAAATTAAGTATTTACTTTTTTGGGTAAAAGTAAAACATTATACAGATTTATATTTAAACTGTTAATAAGAGATGCCAATTTAAAAAAAACTATTAGCGCTTCCCACTTCATATCTTTGCAGTATAGTTAATATGAGAATAAATGAGGCAGTTCATAATGCTTTATTCTATAGAACATAAACTGTTGCTAATGCCAGTTCTTAGTACTTTGCCTATCAATCTGTTTTAGAATACAGATAAATTCCTTTACAGAGAAGATGGGTTCATATGGGCATTTGTGAATATGCTATGTGTAACAGAAATAGCCACAAGTAGAATCATGATATATGTAGTGCTTTTAATGAACACTAACAGAATTTTCATCTTTTTCAATTCCATGAGAAAATGCTATAGGCATTGCATACATTACTAGCATAAATACACAAGTCTAAAAAAAAGAATAGACACTGTCATTTCAAAATAGAAGATCCAAAGTATGTTTTGAAAGAAAAAGGAGTTTTAAACAAAAAGTATACAATTTGAACTTGAAATGTTCTTCATCTCTCTTGAAAAAAAAAAATGTTTCTCCTTTTACGGAGCCCATGTCAGCTTCATATATGAACAATGGTAATTAAAACAAAAGGAGAAATAGGCTCTCATTTGATTAGATTCAAAATAACCAATCATAGAAATTTGTGAATTTGAACAGTAGATAACCAGGAAAGACCGGAACCTAAATTGTCTTAATTCAGTTCCCTTTCTATCTGTAGGTTAAAAGATATAATTAGGCACAAAGTTTAAATTTTAAAATACCTCCAGAGTAAGTTTGTAATGATATAGATATTCTGAGTCCTTTCAAAATTTATCATTATTAATATTTTTATTAATGTAGATAATTGTTGTCAAAGACTAACTTTAATATTTTTAAATTCTTTTTTGATCTTTAGCATCTTTTATGATCATAGCTTCTTAGTAGGATGAATCATTCTTTTTTTGCCTTGTCTGTGTCCCACATTTCCTTCCCTTTTAAAAACGTTTCACTGGAAACTATTCTTTCCATGTCATTAAATGTGACCAGCTCAGACACCCCTTACCTTCACTATGGAGGGTTTACCACGAACCCATTCACATGTTCATATGAATGTGGAAAAATGAATGTGCTGGTTAGATACATTTCATTACTGGTAACGCATTCCAGGTTCTCCTACTCCCTCTCTAATGAATATCTATGTCAGAGGGTATTGCTTAGATACACAGAATGAATAGATGGATTCTATATAAGAAAAAGCACTCTAATTGGGTACCTCTCTACTGGGCACAAGGAGGATTGGGTTTTTTTGTGTGAAAATCCTCCCGTTTAATCTTCAGAAGGAATATTCTTGTGCTACTACTACAGTCATCTTGAACTTTCTGTTTTCTGTCCCTTTCTAGTTCAACTAATACCAAGGAAACTCTTTCATAGGAAGCTGAGATTTCTACCTTCTACTTTAAGCATAACACCATGGATACCTCATAAATAATACCTGTATTATACTATATACCTTACTTAAAAGGACAATCTCCTATTTGAAGTTTTATATTTGAAGTAATGTATCTTCAAAGCCCGACTTAAGAATAATAATAAAAAAATAGAATACAAGCAGGGATTGAATAGGTACATCGATTGATTCCCGCTCTTCTGTATTGCAAAGTAAAACCAAATGTCATAACAAAGAGATTTACTATTTTAGTTACAGTAAGTAATAACTTACCTATTATGTGCATATTTGTGGCTTTTTTCTGATTATGCAATTTCTTCTTTTTCTTTGGTACGTGCATCAATTTAATTCATCTGCATTGGATGGATTATAGAGAGATTGGTAGAGCACACTACTTTGTTCTCTGGTTTAAAAATTCAGTAAAAGATTATAACAGCAATTTATATAATGGTAAAGAGGCACAGGTTTTATTAGAGACAACAACACATAGCTAAGCTGTTAAGACTTAATTAAAGTCAAAAGCCTGATCTTCATCCTAGAACTGAAAAGCATTGAAATGGTAGCTTATTGTCTTGGTAGAATACAAGTAATTGGTTCACTGATCACTTTCCTAAATGGAAAGAAAGTGAAATCTAAAGGAACTCAGAAAGCAAGAAAAAAGAAATTTAAGTGAGGCAGTTGACAGTTGGACCAGATAAAAAGAAGAAAAGGAGGTAGATAATATACATAATGCACAGCATCGGTTTAACCATAGAAGATTGTGTGCTCAAAACTGCTTCAAAGCCAAGTAGGTTTAGTGGTTAGAAAGTTCAAGTCCAGCCAGCATGAAAGCCAGCTGGGTGATCTTGGGCCAGTCACTTTCTCTCAGCCCTAAGAAAGAAACAGTGGCAAAACTTCTGAAAAACGTTGTCAAGAAAATTTCAGGGACTAGTCCAGGCAGATTCTGAGAATTAGACACAATTGGAAGGGAGAAAAAAAAAATGTAGACACGCAGAGCTAAAGAAAGTATTTTGAAACCTCTTCCTGGTTGATTAATGATTCAAAGAGCTTCAGAAATTTATTTGAGCTGGCCCTGATGTGTTTTCAGAGTCTGTTTATGTTGAACTTCATTGTAGTAAGGAGACCTCATATTGTGAAAGGGCCCCAATAAGTCTGCTTGTTGAATAAAGAACTTAGACAATTTGTTACCCCTTTAACCACATTGACACATTTGTTCATTTAGGCATATATACATATACATATCATTGTGACCGACATGAAACTCCCACAGCAGTCAGTAGAAAAGAGGCAGAAACTCAAGAAAATGCAAAAAGAGCTGAATAATGGTTTTTTTTCCTCAAAATTGTATAGAGCCAGCATAAACCTTGGTCACAGTAACTTTACTTCATACCCTTCAACAGCAATCTAAATAAACATATCAGAAAAATCCCCACTATATTCAGCATCAGTTAGCATTTAGAACACATACAAATGGATTATTCTACAATATTAATAGAAATAATATATTCTTACATCCCATATAGTTGGGTCAAACACTGCAGCCTTTATAAAGTAATTTTCCTGCATGTGTTTGAGTCGGAATGAGTGAGGTTCCCAACTGGAGAAATATAATGTACTTTAGCCTTCATTGCTATTTAAATGTTTCAGTTTAGTGTAAGGCATGTATTATTTTTCTTTTGTGTTTTTCATATGTTTAATAATTCTCTACATTGCCAGGGTTACATCATTTGAGGGGGGGCAGTCATGAAAATATTCTAAAAAAATAAAAGAATAAACACAGGTTTTTTGGACATCTAAAACATGATAGAGATGACTAAAAGCTTTCTAATATAATTTAATTAGTAATCTTGATTGAGATGCATTGAGTTTGATGACCATGATGGATAGCAGTAAAACATTTCAGATTTTTAAAATCCCTGGTATTTCCATTATTAGAAAGAGACTCACGGAACTGTCATGATGCCTGTCAAAAAGCTGTTTCATTTTCCCCTTTCCCATGTGTTAAGTTATGATTATTGCCAACATAGGTAAAAATATCTCTTTCTCTCTGTGTTGTATGCTTCCATGCTGACTATAAAAGAATTTGTAATATAGTGTTTCTTTTGAGAAAGAGAGAGATATGGTTTGGAGGATGTAGTTTGGCAGAGAAGTTTTATTATCCACTCATTGCAATATCGCCAATAGCTGACTTTTCACTTTAACACTGAAAATTAAACTGCACACTGTTGTCATATTTTTTCACCTGATATGCCATATTCATTTCTAATAACAGCTTCCATCAGAAGAAACATGAAAACTTTAAATGGCACAAAATGAATGTTCCTAGAAAAGTGGTTAACAACTCCACACTATGTCTCCAGAATAAACTTTAGCTAATATGGTGGTTCTTGAGTTATGTCTATCTTGAACTTTTCCTTTTCTTAAAACTCTACTAATGCAGAAGCCAGCTCTACTAGATCTGTTGTTCATGCAGGACGAAAACATTTTCTTGATATACAACCTGATTATCAAACCCAGACTGTTAAGTATTCAAGCATGAATTATTATCTGAAGATAAATAAAAGTTGTCAGATAACTCACATGAGTCTGCAGTGGATGTGAAAGGTTTTAACAGGAAGAAGGGCTATGAAGTCCTTTAACTTAATTTAAACAGATACTACATCTGATAGAACTTTTTTGGCAAATTTAAGAGGCTCACAGGTAAAGATCAGTGAAATTCAAGTGAAGATAAAAGTAATAATGCAGATATAAATTTTGAAGACCAGTTGGCAAAAAAAAAAACTCAAATAAAAATATAAATGGTAAAGAAAAGTTAACTAAGAGTGATACAAAATTATTATGTCTTTTAGTTCCAGCATTGAATAAATTAGAAGGGCAGTTTGATGTAGTGGTTAAGGCATCAGGCCAGAAACCAGGAAACCATAGGCACAAATCTAGCTGAGTTATCTTGGGCTAGTCATCTTCTTTCAGCCTTAGGAAGGAAGCAATGACAAATCATTTCTGAAAAACTTTGGCAACAAAACTTCTAGGACTTTTCTAATCAGTCTCTGAGGACCAGGCATGATTGAACTGATTTTTTTTTTAAAAAATAAACTAATTTCACATTCCCAAATGTATTAGCTGAATTAATTACTGGGAATTACACATATACTTTAATCATTCAAACAGAGCATAAGAGTTATCTAGATTACTGTTGGATTAAAAGGAATTTTGTTTTCTGCATTAGTTAACCATTTGTGCTTCTTCTAATTTCATTAGGCTCCAATTGCCTTGTTTAGCTCTCTTACACATATCCAAGAGAAACCAACAGACCTAACTCCATATTCTTAAGGAATTAAGGGGAAAAAGTGTACAGTAGTATTCACAGAAAGGGCAGTTTTCTTCAGACAAGAAAAGTATATAATAGTACTTTTACATAGTTAAGTCTCTAAATTAGGGATGAATGTGAAACTTTCAATAATCTGTGCCCCTTGAGCAAGTCACCTTGTAAGGAAAAACTCATTATTTATGTGGAGTAAATCTTCAACAGCCATTTTGTCAATATTCTTCATCATGTACAGTAGGTCTCAGTGATTTTATATTTTACTTTTTTTCAGATATGGGGAATGGGCATGGGTGGGGACTACTTTAGGTAAATTAAACCAGAATTGATAACAGATACTTTGAAGCAAGGAATTTAGTCAAAATCAGGATAATCATACAAACAAGAATGCTTGATGTTTTGCCTTCATAGTGATTTTAAAGATTAAACTAATATATTCCCGAGAGAAATCAGATTTTACTTCCTGTCAGTTTGATAGGAAACTGATCACTCTTTAGCACTATGATACTTCAGTAGAGTTGGGCAGTTCCAACTCTAATCATTGGAAGTATCCATGCTATGACTTTATGTCATTAGTGAATATTAGATAAGGAAAAGTATACTTGGTGCTACTACACAGATTTTCATTAGAATATTATCTTCTAGCACTATAGATTCTTCTAAAAAAGGAATGTCTACTAAGATATCTGGGTATTGACATCTCTGCTACATAGTGTTTCAATATATGGTTTCTATCTTTCTTTGAATTGCTTACTATATGTCCAGTTATATCCTTAGGATACCAATTCAGGGTTGGACCATCTACTGAGTTTAGAAATCTTTTGAAAGATCTTATATTTTTTTCCATTTCCATCTTCAGGGTCTTTACAGAATACTGTTTCTTGTCTCTATTTATCCATTCTCTGAAATGGTTGAGTTTGTTTCTGATATTTTTGCCTTTCTTGGTTTTGGCTTTTCTTCCTGGCAATTTTTGTAATTGGTTCTGATATCCAGTTTGCTTTCTTCTCTTTTTCCATTTATGACAATCTCTTTTCACATTCATCCTTACTGACTTATTTAACTTCATTCACAATTCCTTTGATCCCAATCAATGAAGTACAAGATTCCTCTATGATTGATTTTTGATGTTCTCTATGAAAATGGGGGAAGAGAGTATATAGTCAAGATCTTATCATGGAAACAGTCTGGATTTCTTCTTATTGTAGTTCAGCTTGAAGGTTTCAGATGAGCAGTTACATAATCAGTACCTGGCCAGGCCTTGGATAATAATTGAGCTACTCAACCTTCTTTTCAGCAATAATACAGTAATATTTCTTTTATGTACTCCATCTGATGATGTATATGTATGGAGACATAATTTTGGTTATTTATTACAAAAATTCTGAAGAAATGTTGTTATCAATTGTTACCAATCTTTTACTTCCAAAAATAACTTGATGAAGATTCAGAAAATTATAAAACCTTTCACATATTAGTGCTAATCATCAAGCTGACCCTATAACATTTATCTTAAAATAGATTTTGACATTATTGCTTATGCTCAAATAATAGTATTTCCCCCTATGGGTGGTCCAAATATCATTCTCAGAAAAAATAATAATAATGCATCAATAAAATCAAAATATGGTTTAGGATCATTTCAGCTTCAGCCATCAATATTTCTGCCAGATGTTTTTAAAATTTAATAAGCATTTTTTTTTTTAAAAAAGCATATAAATTAGAAGGAAGTCAGAAAAATCTAAGACAGTGCTATGGTATTACTTGGGGATTACTAATGAGTAATTCATTAGGGTTTCGGGGGGAAAATAAACTGAAAAATTATTTTGCCACACGATCTCTTTCCCTCATGTATTTGGTGTTTAAATATAGTAGGAAGTAACAATCACATTCTGCTGGCAATAAAGTATTAGGATTAGGTATTTTCACATATTGTATACAAAAGCAAAATCCCCAGACAATCCATATGCAAAGCTATATGAAAATAAATTTGAACCCAAGTCTAAAAAAAGAAAACCTGTGGGGTTACTACTGTAAAATTTATAAACAATCACAGGCCTTATAAAAATTGCCTTTAATACTTCACACAAGGAACCCAGGAAATTTATAAGTCCCCATGAATAAGAAACCTGTTCACCCTAAAGTTATTACTTCAATATACCCATACAATAAATTACTATTGATCTATGATTAATGAAGAATTAAAATCTGTAGGAAGACCCATATACTTATATGAAGTATCATAGGTATCTTATTATTGTTAAAATGGCTATTTGTGACTGCCTCTGTATACTCATTCAAACAGCTGAGTTTCATTTCTAACAAACTTTTGAAAACCAATAGGGAATATAAAGATATTGTAATATGGTATATTAACATAGTAATTTTGACTCCAGCATTCTAACATTCCTTTTACCCCTTTTTCCCAAAAATACGACCTACCCTGAAAGTAAGTCCTAGCATGTTTTTTATGCTCAATATAATCTCTACCCCCAAAATAAGCCCTAATTAAGAACTCACCCACTCCAGAGTGAAAAATTAAGCTAGGGTGGGGATGGGGGGGGGTGGAATTGCCCTACCTTCCTTTGGAGAATTGTAGCCAGGTCTTGCACATCCCGACACCTCCAGCCCATTTCTTTGGAAGCCAGCAAGGCTGGCAAGGCTTTCCTGAAGGACCTCTGTAGCTGGTAACAAAATTCTAGGATCGATCTGGAGCGCTGTTATCTGCTGCAGAGGCCTTCAGAAAAGCCTTGCTGGCCACAGAAGAACAAGTTCCTGAAGGCCTCTGACAGAAAAAAGGAGGCCGTGGTGACGCATGCAAGTGAGGTTAGTCACTGGATGACATCTCCCGAAAGTAAGACCTGGTACCATTTTTGGTAGCAGAAATATATATATAAAGCAGGGTCTTATTTTCAGAAAACACGGTATCTACAGGGACAATCTCTCAGAAGGTATGAATCTGTAGGTTGTGAAGAGTAACTACAGTTTTTATCATTGTTTCAATTGGTAATATAATCAGAATTTAGTTTTACAGGGATTCTGGCTTGGCTATCAACTATCGGATCCAGTTTGCAAGGATCTAGGTGATCACCAGATGGCAGCAAAGAGGTACAGACAACTTAAATTTAGTGGTCATTTCTGTATTTAGTAGTTCAGAACTCATAGATCTTCTAGAAATTCTTACCTGTATTGATGTTGGCAGTCCTTCAATAAACATGAAAAATCTCATGTGATATTTGTCATAGCAGAATATGCATGCATCATCTTGTTTTTTTTGCTTTTCCCAACCAAAAAATAATTCAGTTATGTTGCTTTTATAAAGTTTTTTTTAAAACTCTAATCTTCTGTGTCGATATTTTTACTTCTTTCTTTGCTAAATCAGCAGTACTGAACATAAGCTTTGAATAATACCTTTCAGATTAAGATATAAGCAAAAATTTAACTCTCCTTTGGGAAGAAGGGATTATTTAATTTGCATACACACTTCAAAACTAAGCATGCGAGCCAAAAATGGATGCTTATTTTAAATTAACTTGCAATATTTTGTTTGTGACCTTTTAAAGAGAAGTTTGAGGAATTAAAACTTTGGGAAATTGAATGAGAATTTATTTTATCCACATCTCCTAGACAGAAATATAGGAAAGCACACTTTCCTAATAATGTACTTTTCAGGATGTGTGTTTCTCTGTGTCTATCCACAAACAAATACATACATACATGTTCTAAAATAAAATTTAGAACTCTATAGAATGAATGGATTTTTTTTTAATAAATTGGTATGTTGATATAAGATATGCCAATCTATGTGTTCATGTGGGTGTATGTGTTCCCACATATATATTTGCAATTGATTATTTTAATAGATTTTGAAAATAGAAATACATAATGCAATGATACAGTGAAAGGCAATTATGGATGAACACAACAAATTCTTCCATATTTTACATTCTTACTGTTTCATTATATTATAATGAGAAGTTGAAATATTGACATGTGATGCCCAAAATAATTCAATTTCTCCCCATGTTTGCATAGAGCAAACACTGAAAAAAAAAACAAAGCAAAAAAATTATTTCTGATTTGTTTTAATAGCAAGCGGTGTGTTTGTCAAGGTGTGATGTGTGTGTGTCAAAAAAGTCAAGATGGTAATTGCAGTTGAAAACACAATTGAAGGCCACCCCTTTATTTGTGCTAATGGCAAAAGATGAGCCTTAATTTATTTTGAATTTTAGCACACAATTTTTGTGGAGGTGGTGGTGATTGTGGAGGAGGAGGACGTTAAAGTACACATGAGCCACAATAGACAAGTTAATTTTCTATTTCCCATCTTCCTATATTTCCATATTCTACTGTTATTTTCTGGAAGTCTCTCACACTGCCAGGGAACAAATAAAGTATGATTTCAAAGGTTGTGCTCTAGCTCATCGATCAACATTCCTCAACCTCCCTCTTTCCCAATGTGTTGGACTAGAACTCCCAGAATCCCCAAACGCACTCTTCTGATTGGGAATTCAAGAACTGTAGTCCATTTTGGGTGGAGAATGAAGATTAGAGAAGGCTGCTTTAGTTGTATAAGTTCTGGATGTCTTGTATAAAGTCAGAATAATATTGTACTTCATGAGAAGTTGTAGGAAAAGACTGTAATTAAGAGAAAATAGCTAAATTTTGTTTAAGGTAAATCTGAGTGGCATGGTGGCCTAGAGCTGAAGCTCTCGCCTCACAATCAGAAGGCTGTGAGTTTGATAGTAGGTAGCCACAGATATTTCTCAATGTCTGGGTGTAAAATGAAGATACCTGCTGTGAGCTGTGAGCCATGGTGGTACAGTGGTTAGAATGCAGTATAGTAGGCTAATTCTGTTTGGCAGTTCGATTCTTACCAGGTCAAGGTTGACACAGTCTTCCATCCTTCTGAGGTTGGTAAATGAGGATCCAGATTGTTGGAGCAATATGTTGACTCTGTAAACTGCTTAAAGTGGGCTGTAAAGCACTATGAAGCAGCATATAAGTCTATGTATGTTTTTGCTATCCAAAAGGGCATCTAGCCAGTAAATGCTCAGCTCCATTCACTAACTCCTGTTTCTATCTTTATCTTTATCTTCATTTAATCTTATATACCTCCCCCTCTCCCAGCGGGACTCGAGGTGGTGTACATCCGAATGAAATACAAATATAAATACAAATACAATGTTTAAAATGAATTTAAAAAGAATTAAATAATTGGCTGGAAAAATTAAAAAAAATATCAAAGGATTAAAAAACTAAAAACCATTAAGGTCAAATTAAAAACCCTACATGTAACTCTAGGCCAGACCAGCTTGATGGAATAAGTAGGTCTTCAGCGTGCGCCAGAAGGTTAATAAGTTAGGGATGGTCCTCATCTCTGGGGGTAATTAGTTCCAGAGAGAGGGTGCTCCCAGAGAGAAGGCCCGGACCCTCGGGGATGCTAGCCGTCCAGACGGCGGCACCCCGAAGAGGCTCGCCCTATGGGAGCACACTGGCCGATGGGAGGCCGATGGTGGCAGTAGGCGATCCCGTAAGTACCCAGGTACCAAGCCATGGAGCGCTTTAAAGATGACCATTAACACCTTGAATCGCACCCGGAAGGCCACCGGGAGCCAATGCAGCTCACGCAGAAGTGGTGTGACATGGGAGCTCCGAGAAGCCTCCAAAACCACCCGTGCAGCCACATTCTGCAGCAATGGAGTTAGCTGGCTATATCGGGGTGCCGGAAAGCACAGCCACTCAGTTTTGGCCGGGTTGAGCTGAAGCCTGTTCCGCCCCATCCAACCCCGCACAGCCTCTAGGCACCGGGTTATCACTTCCACGGCTTCGTCAGGGTGCCCTGGGGTAGAGATGTACAGCTGAGTATCATCAACGTACTGATGAAATTCTATCCCAAAGCCACGGATGATCTCACCCAGTGGCTTTATATAAATGTTGAACAGGAGAGGCGAGAGCACTGCCCCCTGAGGTACCCCGCAAATCAGGGGCCTCGAGGCCAATTTCTGGCCCCCTGCCAACACAAATTGCGAACGGTCAGAGAGGAAGGAAGAGAACCACCATAATACAGTGCCTCCCATTCCCAGCCCCCGCAGCTGCCGCAATAGGATACTGTGGTCGACAGTATCAAAAGCCACTGAGAGGTCTAACAGGACCAGGACAGAGGAATAACCCCTGTCACGGGCCCTCCAGAGATCATCCACTAATGCGACCAACGCCGTCTCCATGCTGTAACCAGGCCTGAAGCCTGATTGGTGTGGATCCAAATAGACAGCTTCATCCAGGTGCCGGGGGAGCTGTCGTGCCACCACACTCTCAACAGCCTTCGCCATAAAGCAAAGGTTGGAGACTAGACGATAGTTAGATAATAAAGTTGGGTCCAGGGACGGTTTCTTGAGGAGGGGTCTCACTACTGCCTCTTTCAAGGCAGCCGGCAGAAACCCCTCACTCAAGGAAGCATTAATAATACCCTGGAACCAACCTTGTGTCACCTCCCGAGGGGCCAATACTAGCCAGGAGGGACACGGATCCAGTAAATATGTGGTGGCATTGAGCCCACCCAGCATCCTGTCCACATCCTCGAGGGTCACAGGATCAAACTCTCCCCAAATAACCTCACTGAACTACCCTGATGGAAGGGATTGCAGGGTCATTTAAAGAAAAAAAGGTTTAAGGTAAATCTGATCAAGTAATATACTGGTGATATAGCACATACTTCTGACTCGAACAAGAAAATCTCTCAAGACAAATTTAGCAATCTGTTTTAATGTTAAATGTGAATGTCTTTTCAATCAAACAGGTTGCTAAATTTGTCTTAAAAAGTGAGCTACCTGATTTTCATACTGAAACTCCAAGCACTTTTTCAGTTTTATCATGGAATATATAATTCTTTGACAGAAAAAACAAATAAGCAAATAGTGTCTCCTTCCCTTTGTACTTTTATCTTTTTATTATAGTTTTTCTCTGATGGACAGTTAATTGCAAAGGAACTTCTAATAGAAACTCTGGCAAATAAATCTGAAATCTTATTAAAAACTCCCTGGTCAACTAGATAAGATAGATAGATAGATAGATAGATAGATAGATAGATAGATAGATAGATAGATAGATAGATAGATAGATAGATAGATAGATAGATAGATAGATAGATAGATAGAGAAAGAGATGGAGGGAGACAGAGAGATAATACTTTATTGGCCAAGTGTGATTGGACACACAAGGAATTTGTCTTTGGTGCATATGCTGTCAGTGTACATAAAAAGAAAAGATACATTTGTCAAGAATCATAAGGTACAACATTTAATGATAGTCATAGGGTACAAATGAACAATCAAATCATACTAGGAGACAATCAATATAAATCATAAAGATACATGTAACAAAGTTACAATAATATAGTCATAAGTGGGAGGATATGGGTGATATAGGTTACATGGATATGGGTTCTATCATATCACAAGACCTAAAATGGACACCTAACATCAAAAACGTCATCAAAAAAGCACAAGAATGTTTTTCTGCACTAACTCAGAAACCACAAACTGCCCAAGGAGCTGCTGATCCAGTTCTACAGAGGAATTATTGAGTCTGTCATCTGCACCTCTATAACTGTCTGGTTGGTTCTACAACCTAACAAGAAAGACACAGATTCCAAAGAGTAATTAGGACTGCAGAAAAAAAAGGCAATTACTGCCAACCTGCCTTCAATCGAGGACCTGTATATTGCACGAGTCAAAAAGAGGGCTGTGAAAATAATTACAGACCCCTCACATCCCGGACATAAACTGTTTCAACTCCTACCCTCAAAACGACGCTATAGAGAGCACTGCACACCAAAACAACTAGACACAAGAACAGTTTTTTTCCTGAATACCATCACTCTGCTAAACAAATAATTCCCTCAACACTGTCCAACTAGTTACAAAGTCTGCATTACTATTACTGTTAATCTTCTCATCACTCCTTATCACCCACCCCCTCCTACTTGTGGCTGTATGACTGTAACTTTGTCGCCTTATCCTTATTATTTATATTGACTGTTTCCTAGTATGATTTGATTGCTTATTGTGCCCCATGACTATTATTAAGTGTTGCACCTGATGATTCTTGACAAATGTATCTTTTCTTTTATGTGCACTGAAAGTATTTGCACCAAGACAAATTCCTTGTGTGTCCAATCACACTTGGCCAATAAAGAATTATATTCTGTTCTCTATCTCTATCTATCTATCTATCTATCTATCTATCTATCTATCTATCTATCTATCTATCTATCTATCTATCTATCTATCTATCTATCATCTATCTATCATCTATCTTCCTACACTTCAATTTTGTTAGAAATAGAAGCAAGCTGGATGTCCACATTCCTAAGAACATGCCTAAGAGAAATATATATTTGGAGAAAGGATTCATGAAGCAGATTGATAAGAATAACTCCTATATATTTATTTCTGGGAAATACATTGCAGGAATATATTTCTGATGCTAGGAAAGATGGAAGGAAAGGAAAGAAGAGGATGACCAGCAGCAAAGTGGATGGTTTCAGTTACAGTAGTGACAATTGCACTGCTGGAAGAAATGAAGAACCAGCTGAGGGACAGATTATTATGGGAGGAAATCTATGTGGTTTCTGGGAGTTGAAAATGACTTGATAGCATATAATCAATCAATCCTGCCAAGAGAAAAGTTGGGGTCCATATGTTCACCTGTGGGAAGAAAAAAAAAGGAATTGATTTTAGTTTAAGAAATCTTTTAGTCAAAGAGCAGGCACAATGAGTGACAAAGAGAGGACACAGCTCTCTAGTTACTAATTCTCTCCCTTGTGCTTAGTAGGTCATGAAGGGTTGAAAAGGCATTAAAATTGGAGCTTCAATTGTTTTATATCTAAGATTTGCTAATGTTTGTCTTTTAATGTCCTGGTTTTAATCCTCATGTGTTTACCTGATTCCTAAAAGGCACTAAATTACATTCAGATATGTTTGTGGTTTGAGAATAAAGATTCAGCTATTCTTACTGTGATGCAATATTAGCCTTCTACGATAAAAGTTGCTTTCTGTCTTTCTGGACAAATAGGAGCATCTTGGGAGGCATTTTTATTTAAATCAGTTTCTCTCTTTTCTCTGTTGTTTTTATAACTGTGGAGTTTTATTCACCTACTGTATGAGCACCTGAATAACAAATTTAGTTATCCATTTTGGACAGCTGAAATAACTTCAGAATCAGTACTATTTTTACCCTTTTCCAATGTAAAAAAAAAGATAAAGGAGTCTCTGATGCCAGTGTTTTAGTGCATATGAGTTTTACAACTGCTTACTTGGCTCAGAGTAAATAAATTTCTCCACTATTATTCTTTCTCTCTCTTTCTCTCTCTCTGTCTCTCTCTCCCTCCCTCTCCCCCCTCCTTCTCCTCTTCCTCCTCCTCCCCTCCCCCTCTCCCTCCTTCCCTCCCTCTCCCCTCCCGTGTCCTTGTCTCTGTCTCTCTTTCTTTTTCTCTGTGTCTCTGTGTCTCTCTGTGTGTATCTCTGTGTCTGCCTGTCTGCCTGCCTGCCTGTCTCTCTCTCTCTTGTGTTATATCCAAAAAGTGTGATTATGATAATGCTTATGCAAGGACTGCTTTTGTCTTTCTTCTAACTGTCTTTCAGTGAATTAAAGGAACAACTAAAATGGCATAAAATATTGAAAGGATATCTTAGCTGACTGTGGTGATATCTCCAGCTACAATGGGGAGAGAAGGGAAAAGACTGGTGAGCTGGTAGGAAAGACTAGGAAAGGAAACACCGAAGACAACACACATACAAGTCAAAAATCCCTGAAGCCTTTACTGGCTATTACCAAGCGAATGTAGTCAGTCAGGTGAGATTCTTATGAATAAGTACTTACTGACCTATGAGCCTTCCGACGAACACTTAAGACCTACCTTTTACAACAGGCCAGTCTGGCGTAATGTTATGAGTAGGGTTTTTAATTTGATTTTAATTTTTTACAGGTTTTATTGGTCTCAGCCATGTATTTAATTAATTTTTAAACTCTTTTTAACTTTTCTATTTGTATGTTTTTACTGTGGCTGTTCACCGCCCCAAGTCCCTTTTTGGGAGAGGGGGCTGTATACAAATCAAATAAATAAATAAATAAATAAATAAATAAATAAATAAATAAATAAATAAATAAATAAATAAGCAGGCAACAATAATGAAGCAACACTGATCAGCTCACAGCATTGTTCTGGTTCCTTGGGCCTCATGCTAACTTTGAAATTATTCATTCGATGATTAGAACTATGATGTACATGCAGATAAATATGCAGTGTTTTATGGTGGCCAATCTCTTTATTTTTTGGCCTTGAACCCTTTGCTTCCTGTGCCCACGACCTGTTAACAAGAAGTGGCAAGGCACCTATAGAAATTAACAGTAACATGGAGTGAGGAAGCACTTTCTGGTGAAGTACTACAGTCCGCATTTGAAAGATTCTTCCTTTACACAGAAGCACTAAGTTGGCTGGTGTATTTACAAGGAGCTTCCTCTACATCTGCCAGCTTATACCATGTACTGAAGCCAAGTAGGATGGATGGTTTGAAGTGGTATCAGAGAAAAAGCAGGCAGCTCCAAACATATTCAAAACCAGATGACTTTTAAGAGGAAGCATTTGATAGCAACAAGCAAGAGAAGAAATATGTATACACTCACAAAAAGGCTAGAGGTAGAGCTTCATAACCATGCTGTTCAGGCAGTATCATTGCACTTGCCTGTGAAGAAATCATTTTTTAAAAACAGAAAAACCATTCATTTGGCTTTTGACTTTCTTCTACCAGTCCATGATAGAAAGCACCCTCACATATTGTGTCACGGTATGGTACGCTGGCTTAACATCTGCGGACAGGAAGGCACTACAGAGGGTGATGAGCACAGCACAAAAAAATCATGGGCTCCCCCTAACCCCACTGGATGAAATTGCCAGGTCCCGCTGTCTCAGCAGAGTGAGCAAAATCCTCAGGGATGACTCACATCCTGGACAGCATTTCTTTATCCTCCTACCATCCGGCAGGAAATATAGAAGCATAGCCAGCTGGACAAATAGGATGAAAAATAGCTTTTATCCATGGGCCATCATACTACTAAACACAATATAACACCACAAGCAGGCTTAATGTGATAGACTTATGGTGCCAGTGTATATATCAGTTATACATACATACATACATACATACATACATACATACATACATACATACATACATAGTTTAGTTTATTACTTATTTGGGGTTAGGGATTTCTTTTTTATTTATTGATTTAGAATAGAATGGAATAGAATTCCTTATTGGCCATGTTTTGAGGCGGCAATGAAGAGGCACACACGTATAGTGATTCAGTCTTTTTGTTTATTTCCAGGACACCGACTGACTCGGTGGCGCGGCAGCCCTTCTTTTAAAGGACTCCCGCGCCTAAGTCAACCAATAACGGGGCGAGGATCTCCCGCCGGAATGTAGACCAATGAACAGTAAGTATTTCAAATATTAACCAATCCAGAACACCCCTCCCTCCTTGGTCCAGTCTGACCAATCAGGAGCCGCGCCTATGTTACGTAATCACGTAGATAGGCGGGGCTCCTGTGAGTCCGACTGGACCTGCGCGGCTCAGTTGCGTCGTTACCATCGGCTGGTGCGGAAGGACCTGTTGCTCCTCTCGCCTCCGGCCCTGGAAACTTCGAGCAGGTCGAGCCGGCTGCGTCACTACCAACGGGCCTAACTGGGCTAGTTGACGTGGCCATGCCGCTCCCTGCTCGGCCTGGATTATCGACGACCCTGTCAGATGTTTCAGCGGGACGTTCTTCAGGATCAGGTGCGTAGCAGCGCGACCCGACCGGAGCTAGAGTTGAGGGTGTGTGTGTGTGAGTTAGGGCGTCATTGTTTGTTAGTGGGCTTCCCTTATCCAGACTGTTTGGTGGTTGTTCCCCTTCCCCCCCAGGAAAATCGCCAGGTCTGGGGTGGGTGCGAGTTCGAAGTTGGTCTATGTGTCGCTTCCAGCTTTTGCCATCAGCGGTGGTAAGCCGGTAAGAACGGGGCCCGGTTAGATGTGTGATGGTGGCTGGCACCCATAAGGGGTGCCCTACCAGGTTTTTAGCGTAAACTAAATCCCCAATTCGGAATGTTCGGACTTTGGTTGAAGAATCTAGGGGTTTCTCTGTAGTGTAGGTGGGGTGTAGTCTATCGAGAGGGGAACGTAGCTTTCTCCCCATAAGTAATTCAGCAGGGGTTTTGTTAGTAGTGCTACTGGGTGTAGTGTGTTGTAGGAACAATAATTTGTCGATGCGTGTTTGTATAGGGCCCTGATCTAACTTAAGAAGGGTCTCCTTGGTAAACCGGACCATGCGTTCGGCCCGTCCATTCGCTGCCGGATGTGCCGGCGCGGTTAAGGCATGGCGTATGCCCAAACTGGCTAGGTAGCCCTCAAATTCTGTAGCCGTGAATTGAGGGCCGTTGTCAGATACCAGGACGTCTGGTAAACCGTGGGTGGCAAACCAGTGACTGAGCTGTCGGATGACAGCTTCAGAAGAGGTTGATTTCATGAGGCTCACTTCTAACCAGTTTGAATACGCGTCTACCAGAATCAAGAAGGTATGTCCCTTAGTCGGGCCTGCAAAATCTATGTGGACTCTAGACCAAGGGCCCCTAGGTAGATCCCACTCAGTAATTGGTGCCTTTGGGGGTGAGGGCCGGGAAGTCTGGCAGGGCTGGCAACCCGCGACCCAGTCGGTAACATCCTTGTCTAACCCAGGCCACCATACGTAACTTCTAGCTAGACTTTTCATCTTTACCACCCCGGGGTGCCCCTCATGCAATAGTTTCAATATGGGATTTCGCAGTTTTTGTGGAATGACCACTCGATCCCCCCATAGTACACAGCCTTTTAGTACTGACAGTTCCATTTGTCTCTGTTTAAACGGTCTGTGCTGTTCTTGTAACTCAGAGTCAGGCCAACCCTTCATGATCCACCTACTCACGGTATGCAGTAGGTGGTCGTTAGAGGTTTCGTGCGCGATGTCTGCTGCTGTCATCGGGAGGTCGGGCAGGGTCTCAATCAAAAAGGTTGAAAAACTGGGGTTTGGTTCAGGATCAGAGTCTGGTAACGGGCAACGACTTAAAGCATCGGCGTGCGTGATGGTCGGACCCGGGCGGTACGACAGGGTGTAATTGTAAGCGGCCAGGAATTCTGACCATCTTGTCATTCTGGGTGATAGAATGTGGGGAGTGGGTTTGTCACCCGCCAGGATACCTAGTAGGGGTTTGTGATCGGTGATGATCGAAAAAGATCGGCCATACAGGTATTCATGAAAACGTTTAATACCCGAAATTATGGCTAGTGCCTCCTTGTCCAGTTGACTGTAATTCCTTTGGCTTTGGGACAAGGTTTTTGAATAGAAGGCAATCGGAGCCTCTCTGCCGTTAGGTAGAAGGTGGCTCAGGACAGCTCCGATTCCAAAGGGGGAGGCATCGCAAGTTAGTAACAATGGCAAAGTTTCGTTATATTGAATTAACACTTGAGCTGAAGTGATCATGTCTTTAATTTTGTTAAATGCTGTTTCTTCCCGATGTCCCCACTTCCACGATGCGTCTTTGTCCAAAAGCCTATGCAAGGGTTCCGCCACCGTGGCTTTCTGGGGCAAAAAGACATGGTAAAAATTTATCAACCCTAGGAAAGCTTGTAGGTCAGCCTTGTTAGTTGGTGTGGGGGCATTTTTGATGGCACGGGTTTTTCCTGCTGTTGGATGGATGCCATTTCCATCGATTAGGTATCCTAAAAACTCTATTTTGTCTGTGATAAGGGTACATTTGTCTTTTTTGACTTTAAACCCAGCCTCAGTAAATTTGGTCAGCACTTTTCTTAGGCGGTCTCGCAGTTGCAATTTGTGTTTAGCTGCAATTAGGACGTCATCGAAATACGGGATGACTCCAGGAATTCCTTGAAGGAGGCGTTCCATAAGAGATTGAAAAATGCCTGGTGCCACGCTAACGCCGAATTGTAGGCGATTACACTTAAATGCACCCCGGTGTGTTACAATAGTTTGGGCTTCAGCTGTTTTTTTGTCAACGGGCAGTTGCTGGTAAGCCTGAGCCAAATCGAGTTTAGCGAAAATCTTTCCGCCCTTGATAGAATGTAGCAAGTGTTGCACGACAGGCACGGGGTATGCGCTCTGTTGTAGTGCATGGTTGAGGGTCGCCTTATAGTCCCCACAAATACGAACCGACCCGTCTGCTTTTATAGGGGTCACTATAGGGGTCTCCCATTTAGCGTGGTCAACTGGCTCGAGGACCCCTTGCTTTACTAGTTTATCCAGTTGTTCTTCTATTTTTGGCTTTAAGGCAAACGGTACCCTTCTAGCCTTTAGTCTAATTGGGGCTACCTTGGGGTCTATGTTAAACGAAATCGGGTTACCCCGGTACTTGCCTAATTCTTCGCTGAACAGGTCCTGGAATTCTTGAATGAGATCTGCCTCCCAGTCAGCGTCTGTGATATGGTTGATACCGGTCATCCCTATTCCCAGCGGTTCGAACCATTCCAGTCCTAAGAGGCTGGGTCTGTTCCGGTCCACGATTGTTAGGGGAAGAATCTCAGTATGGTTGTTGAAGGTTACCTGGAAATGTCCAATCCCTACTACCGGAATTCTGTTTCCCTGGTAGTCTTTGAGTGTTAATTTCTGTTTGTCTAGTTCGCTTCGCCGTATGTCTGGGATCAATTTCTTAATAGTGTCCCAGGAAACCATGGAAAGGAATGATCCCGAATCCACTTCCATTTCACAATTTTTTTCTTCAATTCTTACTTGCACGTGGACTTTTTTAACGTTTTTTGTATTAGAGTGACCAATTATTATTGTTTGATGTGTTTCTTCCTTCTTGTAAGATGACTCTTTAAACTTTCTATTCCTTCCTTCCTGGCTCCAACGGTTGTTTGTTTTCTTTTCTCTCTCTCTTGGGGGAGGGCTTTCTCTTCGCCTGGGGCTGTAGCTTGATCGGGCTCTGCATACCCTTGTGATGTGCCCTTTCTTTTCACACTTTCGGCATATTGCATCTATGAATCGGCACTCTGATCTGGGGTGGTTTCCACCACAACGGTTGCATTCAAAATCAAACCGCCTGGTTGCCCGCTCTTTTTTCCCTCTCGCGGCTTTTAGGTGGCAAACCTCGTCTTCTTCACTACTGGTCTCAGTTTCAATATCCTCGTAGTGAGTTGAGGTTTTTCCTTGTTCATCATCAGCTTTGGTGGTTTCTTTGGATTTGTGGTGTGCAGCTTGATTAATCTGTTTCATTCTTGCTGCCGATTTGTGAGCAGCTTCGGCTGCGGTGGCTTCTTCAATGGCCTCTGTGGCTGTTATCTTGGGTCGGTTTAGCAACTTACTCTGCAATATTGGATCTTTTAAGCCTAAGACGATCCGGTCTCTTAGCGCCTCATTGAAATCCGAGAATTCGCACTCTCCACCTATTTCTCTTAAATCGGCCACGAAATCGGCGATAGGTTCACCTTCTTTTTGGTTCCGGAGGTAGAACTCATGGCGCTTTATCAGGCAGGAAACTGTGGGCGCGTAGTGTTTCCTCAGGATCTTCTCTAGTTCGGGCCAAGTTAGCGTTTTGACATCGATTGGAGACGCTAGTGCCTTTGCCATCCGAAATACGGCTTGGCCGCAGTGGGTCAAAAACACCGCTCTCTTTCGGTGATCCGACACTCCGCTCAGATCGCTACTCTCCAAAAACATGAGGAATCGGTCCACATACGTCTGCCATTCCTCCTTGGCCGGGTTGAATTTTTCAGGCGGTGCGTTGCTTCCGGACATGATGCCGCTCGCTCTCCGCCGCTATGCACTCTCTAAACGTGTTGCCTCGATCCCACCTTCGTCGCCAGTGTTTTGAGGCGGCAATGAAGAGGCACACACGTATAGTGATTCAGTCTTTTTGTTTATTTCCAGGACACCGACTGACTCGGTGGCGCGGCAGCCCTTCTTTTAAAGGACTCCCGCGCCTAAGTCAACCAATGACGGGGCGAGGATCTCCCGCCGGAATGTAGACCAATGAACAGTAAGTATTTCAAATATTAACCAATCCAGAACAGCCAAGTGTGATTGGATACACAAGGAATTTGTCTTGGTGCAAATGCTCTCAGTGTACATTAAAGAATAGATACGTTCATCAAGAGTCAAGAACATAAGGTACAACATTTAATGATAGTCATAGGGTACAATAAGCAATCAAATCATACTAGGAAACAGTCAATAAAAATTGTAAGGATACAAGCAACAAAGTTACAGTCATACAGTCACAAATGGGAGGGGATGGGTGGTAAGGAGTGATGAGAAGATTAATAGTAATGCAGACTTTGTAAATAGATGGACAGTGTTGAGGGAATTATTCATTTAGCAGAGTGATGGAGTTTGGGAAAAAATGTCTTTGTGTCTAGTTGTTCTGGTGTGCAGTGCTCTATAGCGTTTTTATTTATTGAGATGTATTTTGTGTTCTTGGGTGGGCTGTACCAATGGAGGGTCATTCAATTTCATTGTACACATGTTCTGCCTTGACAATAAAGATTTGAATTTCATTTCAGTTTTATCTTTGTGTATGTTTGTATGAGCAACAGATGAACCTTTAAAAAAATATTCTTTCAGAAGAGCTTCCTTCATTCACTTTGGGGTCAATCGCCTTGAGAATAAAACTACCAATTGCTCTGAAACTCAGTGTTTTGGGAACACTTCCCCCAGTCACCTCAATATCTCCTGTACTGCAAAGAGGCATTGTGAATGCGGCTTTGATGCCTCTCAATGGATGGCATTCCTGAATCAGAAATTCAAGAGTAAAAATCTCTCATTCCATTCTCTCTCTTGTAGAGGAGTGCTCATTTAAATAAATTGAAAATGATTGTACTCCAACAAAATGAGACAAAATGTTAGTGCGTTAGTAAAATTGTACTTAATAGCTGTTCCCAATAAAGCATTACTCCCTTTTATTCTGTCACAAATGGACAGAGGAGGGAGAAGGAAGGATGGATTTGATAATAAGTTATTAATTTTTGGTGTCAATAATGATGCCTAGGAATTAACAGTGGACTGCCCTTTTCCAGAAATGCTATTTAGATGTCTTCTTGTTTCTATTTTGAATGTGAACTCCTAGCCTATTTGAAACAGATGTGGAATACTTACATAACAGGATTAGTCAGCTTGGTTTAATTTTTATTAGAGCAATCAAAGTCCTACAAAGTCAATTTGAATCAATGCCTCCAATTTGTCTTTCTCTGGCATGTACTTCAAAGTAAAAGGGTGGAGGGAGAGCTACCCTCTGAGGCCAAATTTTCATCTTGACACTTCTTGAGAGACATTTTGAGTCAAGAAGAATTATCACTTGCCACTTCACATTGCCAGTTCTTCTACGTCACCCTGACTTAACAGCAGGCATGCAAAGAATGGCAATGTGACAGAAATGTTGTGATATCCATAGAAGTTAACAAAGAAAAGTAATATCTTTTTGGAAGACTGGAGTTTTTGAATTAGTGCTAGTGAGCAGAACAGAAATGTTTGTGACTATCTCCAAAATTATTGTTGCAGAAAACTCATTTGGCCTTTCCTTTAAAATGAAAAATAATTATTTACAGAATTTCCTCCATCTTTTAGTGAACTAAAGATGCTTCTTAAGGACAATGTGAATATCTGTTCTGCTAATTTAATCCTGTTTTAAGCCTCTCATGAATCCTATTCTATAAATCTAGCAAATAGATTTGCGAAGTCGAGGACTACCTGCATATATAGGGTAGTAACTGGCTGCTGTTATCTGCTATACATTACAGTCGTGATGGCAAACCTATGGTACGCCATCTGGCAGAGCCATTTGTGCAGGCGCATGAGCCCCAGCCAAACTAACCTGCAATGCGCATGCGCGTGCCACCCTCCAGCTGATTTTTGGCCTGTTTGAGGCCGTTTTCGGCCTCCCTAAGGCTCGAGGGAAGCCTCTGCAGCCTCAGGAGGCCAAAAAACAGGCCTTCTGGAAATACCAGAAGTGGCGAAACGGGCCCATTTTTTGTCTTCCAAAGGCTGCAGAGGCTTCCCTTGAGCCTGTGGGAGGGAGAAAATAGCCTCAAATGGCCCAAAAATCAGCTGGGAGATGCGCGCATACACAGTGCAGATAAGGGGGAAGGGCAAGGGTGCTGCACCAGCATGTGCAGGGATTGGGGTGCATTGCATTGTGGGTGCCGGCACGTGCGTGCTTTCAGCACATCAGAACAAAAAGATTTGCCATCACTGCCTTAGAGTCTGTTGGGCAATTTCATTTTTCCCCCTTTTGGAAGGAGAAGTTTGGATGATTTTCCATCTTCTCCTGCCTGTTTTTCAAATTATTTCCCAAAGTCTCTGTATTCTATTATTATCACCCACACATTTTTCAAAAACTGCAATCTGTAAACGCTCTCAAAATGTTCTTTCTTGCTTCCCATCTTTATTTCTCGTTCATGAACTTGTACAGTACCTAGCTGGTTGCTGGAACTTGAGTGCACATTTAAACTTTCCATTTTAAAATCAGCTTTGTGTTAAATGGATAGCAGAGTGTCTGAATTTTCACTTATGAACAGCTTTTGTTGTCTACTCTCTAACTTGCAGAAAGTGCATCTCAGAATGTCAGACAATCTCTGGATGATGGCTGATGCTGAAGGATGGGAACAATTAACAAAAATGGGAACAAGGACATACTTTATGGCATGAAGCCTCCAGTGATGGAGCACCCACAAATTCTGAAGGCAAGATGTTCCACTGGTTAATTGTTCTCACTGTTAGGAAATGTTCAAGGTTGCTTCTCTCCTTGATTAGTTTCCATCATTGTTTCTTGTCGTGCTTACTGGTGCTTTAGAAAATAGATTGACCCTCTCTTCTTTGTGGCAACTCCTCAAATATTGGAACACTGCTATCATGCCACCCTTGTCCTTCTTTTCATTAGACTAGACCAGGGGTAGGGAACCTTGGCTCTTTTATCACTTATGGACTTCAACTCCCAGAATCCCTGAGTGAGCCATAAAAGGTTCCCCATCCCTGGCCTACTGGTTTTTCAGTTGTGGGGGAAATCAATTTTTGACTGGAATGGGACTGTTTAATATACAAATGTAGGACATATTCTTTATATATTCTTTATATGTCCTACATTTGTATATCAAACAATTCATTCCAGTCAAAAATTGATTTCCCCCACAACTGAAAAACCAGTAGGCCAGGGATGAGGAACCTTTTATGGCTCACTCAGGAATTCTGGGAATTGAAGTCCATAAGTGATAAAAGAGCCAAGGTTCCCTACCCCTGAACTAGACAAATCCATTCCTGCAACCATTCTTCCTAAGTTTTAGCCTCCATCCCCTAATCATCTTTGTTGCTCTTTTCTTCACTCTTTCTAGACTCTACTTCTTTTTTATAACATGGTGAACAAAACTGGATGCAGCATTCTAAGTGTGGTTTACTAAGGCTTTATAAATTAGTACTAATACTTCATATGATTTTGATTCTATCTCTCTGTTAATGTGATCTAGGATTGCATTGGCTTTTTGGCAGCTGCTGTACCCTGCTGGTTCATATTTAAGTGATTGTCTTCTAGGACACCAAGATCCTTCTCACAGTTACTGTTACTGAGCCTAATCTGTGCCTAATTTGTACCTGTGCATTGCATCAATCAAGATGTTGAAATCAAAATGTAATGATTCTCAGTGATTTGAAGACCCTGTGATAACTAAAAGGGATGGTGTCTCAAAATTGTGTTTATAGAATACTATAATATTAGTTCAAAGATTAAATCCAGGCAACAATCTGGGTGAGAGAAAAATACTTTACTAAAGATCTAGGTGCCACTCTGTATTTCTGGAAAAAGTTGTAATATGACTGTAAAAAGTTGTAATATGACTGTACCAAGGAACCGGTCAGTTGTCTCTTATTCTTTGCAGAAATGCTCAGTTGTCACTTCAGACAGAAATAATATCTGACCATGTAAGACCAGAGTCATATACTCAGCAGTAAATTTTGCTGCATAAGGTGGGTTTATAAACCAGAGGTGGGCTGCAACCAGTTTAACAACCGGTTCCGTGAGCGCACACCTAATGCACATTTCTCACACGCGCACAGCAGTTACTAAACACCAATTTGAACCTCTACAGCTTACCTTCTATCCTTCCCCTGATAAATAGAACAGCTGAGGCACAGTAATCCACTTTGCCGCGCGAATCAGCTGAGTTGCAAAAGAAGGAAATGTAAGACAGGATAGGGCAGGGACAGATGGGACCAACTGATCATCATTTGTGAGGGTTCACTAGAACTGGTCCGAACCTCCAGCAGCCCACCATTGATTATAATATTACCCTAATATTGTAGAAGTGGGTCAAAATAAAAGGTGAACTATACACTTCTCAGAAGTATGAATTCCTTCTGTACACTGTAACCAAAGATGTATTGTTCCTGAACGTTGGAAATGATTGTGCTTAATAAGACCACAATACTGTACTGTCTTTGCATCAAAGATGTGAAAAAGCTGCATAAGCTAAATTATATAAAAGGAAAAAATGACTATAAGCTGACAATGCTACAATAGTTTGTTCCCAGTGATTAATTTCCTTTTCAAAAATGCTTGACTACTTTACTGAAGAACAAAAACCAATGTTTGTGGCACACTTTAAAGGCTGATACACAAGATAAAGTGAATAAATGTATTCCCCTATAGGTTTCTTCCAATCTACACTGCATGTTCTACAGATATCTTTTAAAAAAGAGAAATAAATGTATAAGAAAGAAATGTGTCTGACTATCATGTGCAGTTTAGCTACAGGTGAACACATACCTTCCATTAAACAACATCAACAATAACTTTGTTTTTCCACGTTCTGTCCACAGCTTTAATTTAACACTTAGTTTGACAATATCCTTGCATTTTTATTTTTTGTAATTTGCTTTTGTCTTAGTTGAACAATGGAAAAAAAATAACAATAAGCTAAAATCAGTTTGAACATCTGGCTGACTGTGTGAAAAACCATGATGACTATAATGCTGATGATGATGATGATGATGATGAAGATGAAGAAGAAGAAGAAGAAGAAGAAGAAGAAGAAGAAGAAGAAGAAGAAGAAGAAGAAGAAGAAGAAGAAGAAGAAGAAGAAGAAGAAGGAGAAGAAGAAGAAGAAGAAGAGGAGGAGGAGGAAGGAGGAGGAAAAGGAGGAGGAGGAGAAGGTACACTGAAGCTAGTAAACGAGGAAGACTCAGTGACCACTGGAGAGATCAAATTGGCTTACAAGAAAGACCAAATAAAAAACAGACATGGAGGCAGGGGTGGGATCTGACCAGTGTAACTACCGGTTCAGTGATTTTACGATTTGCGCACGCATGTGAATCGTCATCAGCTTGTTCCCTGGACAGCTGAACAGCGCTGCGCCTGGGTGCACAGCAGTTGACAAAGTACTTCTTTTCCTGCTTTTTCAACCGCAGCTGTGCTGTGCAAAGCAACTGAGGTTGAAAAAGCAGGAAATAAAGGTCAGGTAAGAGCCTGGGTGGCTGGGTGTGTAGGCCAAAACAACAGCAGACATAGAACCAGTTCTATGTCTGCTGCTCTTGAGAACTACCGGTTCTATAGAGCCAGACAGAACTGGTAGAATCCCACCTCTGCATGAAGGCATAGAAAGACAAAACAATACATTAAAAATATAGCAGGGGAAATAGATAAAAACAGGACCTGGGAATGGCTAAGAGCAAGAAAGTTGAAGAAAAGAGAGCAAGGGACTAATTCTGGCTGCACAAGAACTTGCCTTAAGAACAAATGCATACAAAATTGAATTGAGAAGAGGAGCAACAGATCTCCAGCTTTGATTTCACTAGAGTTAGCAACTCCTAATTAAGCTACCTTACACAGCTAGAAACAACCAGCCACTGGAAAGCTTTTTTTTCCTTGCCCGATGCCCTGGTTTCTGCTCTGCAGTATTGGATGGCAAATATTTTAAAATGTGCCATTGGCTGAAAGGTTCTGCCCTTGTGAACTTGGAGAGCTAATAACTATATAATATGTTCTTCTATGTTGCTCCTTTCACAGAGGCATTGATATAAATTTTAGATATTATTACTTTGCTGTAATTTTAAATGTTATTACATTTAATATAATTGCAGTGTTTAATTAATACAGGGTGCAATTAAGTTGTTTTAAAATTGTATTTTATCTCTGTCTTAAACTTTTATTTTCAATTAGGTAGAATATTAGATGGAATATACACAGTACACACTCAGAGCCACACCCATACATTTTCTTCCATACATAGAGCACTCCCCTTGTAGAACAGTGTTGATGGCAATAAGCTGAATTGAATTGGACCCCTAAACTGATTTGAACCGAACCCCTAGTTGCTTTGATGAAGAAGCTTGGATGTTACTAAGATAGTTGTTTGCGTATATTGTTTGTTCTCTTGGAGATGGAAATGAAGAACCATTTTAAATTTTCAATTATTTTTGTTTCAGTTAAGCTCTGGATATGTTCGGTATGAAGGATAATAAAATGTAAAGAAAAGATGCTCTTGGCTTTAGGCAAAAAAATTTGCATTCTCTGTAAATCAGATCTGAATACTAGCACTGTGAGCGTTACTTCCTTATTGGATTTAGGCACGTCAGAGCTGAGTGGGAGGTATACTCATGGGAGAAATATTATCTCGTTCTGCTTACCTGTTGCAACCCTGATCCTACACCTACACTTACACATGTAAATTGCTGTTCTAAGAATTACAAGGCAAGTCCACTGTTCTCTTTATGCAAACAAGCTGTACTCTGTAATTTCCTATACATAATCATATACACACATATCCACTATTGTAGTGATGCACATATGGAGAATAATCCTATGGTTTTGAAGCTTATTTCTTTTCTTACCAGAATGACGAGTTGGGATTAAAAAAAAAACATCTAATCACAGAAATCCTTCTTTTCATAAACCAAATGTACACATATAGACTGGGTGAAACCAGGCTTAATAGCAGAAACTGTGAGAGGGATCTTTGAGACTTAGTGGACAACCAATTAAATATGAGCTAGCTGTGTGCTGTGGCAGCTGATAAAACCAATGCAATCCTAAACTGCATTAACAGAGGGATAAATCAAGATCAAGTGAGGTACTGATACCACTCTATAAAGCCTTAGTAAAATCACACCTAGAATACTGCATCCAGTTTTGTTCACCACATTATAAAAAAGATGTTGAGGCTCTAAAAAAAGTACAGAGAAGAGCAACCAGGATGATTAGGAGACTGGAGACTAAGGCATATGAAGAACAGTTACAGGAACTGGGCTTGGCTAGTCTAGTAAAGAAAAGGACCCGGGGAGACTTGATAGCAGTCTTTCAATATCTCAGGGGCTACTACAGAGAGGAAGGGGTCAAGCTATTTTCCAAAGCACCTGAAGGCCAGACAAGGAATAATGGATGGAAACTGAACAAGGAGAGATTTAACCTGGAAATAAGGATACATTTTCTGACAGTGAGAGCAATCAACCAATAGAACAGCTTGCCTTTGGAAGTTGTGGGAGCTTCATCATTGGAAGCTTTCAAGAAGACACTGGACTGCCATCTGTCAGAAATAGTGTAGGGTCTCCTGGTTGGCTGTAGGTTTGGACTAGATGACCTACAAGTTCCCTTCCGACTCTGTTAATATCAATGGACTCATTGATATTCATCTGTAGAACAAACATGTCCCAGGATCTGAAGTTTTATTCCACAGATTTGTGATGTTACATTCATTTGTTCTCCAACCCATCAACATACAGTTACATTTAGTTCAGCCAGTGTTTTCTCTCTTCTCCTAATATAATTTTTGTGGATATCAGGAGTTGGGATCTGCCTAATTCTTCAGCAGTTGGGGGAAGGCTCTCTCTCTTCTAGTCTTTTTTGTTTTGGTATTAGCTACAGAAAGACTAGATCCTTGGTATTTGTCCACAAAATACCTAACCATGGTTTCAGAGACCCTTATTAGATGTTTTAGGAGCTCATTTACATTTGAAGAAGCAAGATTGAAGGAATATTGAAGATTTTAAACTTTGTTGTTTGAGAAGACTTCTGAGTCAACAAAACAAACAAATGGATCATCAAGTAAATCAACCCAGAATTCTCATTTGAGATATAAATGAGAAGGCTCACATTACCCTACTTGGGTATTATGTGAAGATCGATCTCTCTGGAAGAAGCTCTAAAGCTCAGAAAGATGGAAGGAAAGCCAAGAAGAGGACAACCAGCAGTGGCAATGAGTGTTGGTCTTATAGAGTGATATTAGTACCTCAATTGATCTTGATTGTATCCCTCTGTTAATGCAATTTAGGGTTGCATTGGCTTTTTTGACTGCCACTGCACACTGCTGGCTCATATTGAATTGGTTGTCCACCAATTGGTTGTAAAATGTAAGCTACAATTTTCTACTTTCACTTCAAATGCCCCATGTCTCATTACCAATATTTTTGTATCCTAATCAAATTTTCCCCTCAACTGTTTTTATGCACCATTTCTTTAGCTAGCTATTTTTGAGGCCTATATGATTTGAGTTTTTAAGCCAACCCAAAAAGTTACTCCCGGGGTCCCTAAATTACTGTTTTCTCTTGTTTCAGAATATTTCTACTTTTTTGCATGTTTAACGTTAGCCTTGTTTTATCTGTATATAAAATAGAACAATCTTTTTTAGTACAAAAATGAATGAATATAATACAAAGTTTGGACATCGGAAAGAAGACAATAGGATGAACTGAATGAAGAAGAATGTCAATTCATAATATATTTCTATGGCCCTTTTAGAGTTGCCAACAGAAAGGGAGGGGGGAAAGGGGTTTGAAAGAGCAGTGTGGCAGCTTGGAAATCAAAAGTGCATTCCATACATAGTTTTTCAGAGATAGTAACTAGATGACTGAAGTTTTTGCCACCCAAAAATCTAACTGGAGAACATGATTGATGACTCTTGGATATTAATGTGTCTCATTGGAGAATATAAATTATGATATGAGGGTGGGGGAAAATCAGGGTCAAGGATGACAATGAATTATGTGTCTCAGAGTCGGCTACACCCAGGCAGTGCTGGCTATGTTAACTCCTAATAAATCCTTTGAAGTTTTAGAAGTTTGGCTCGAGACTCATGATTTAATTGGGGTAACTGCCAGAATCCTGACAATGAAAAGGAAAGGATTCACCAAAAAGAGAGAGAGAGAGAGAGAGAGACCCCAAACAACCTTCTAAAATATTCCCAAAATGGACTTATTGGTCCAAAAAATGTACTAAGAATTTTTAGAAGAAGTTTTCAGAAGAGGGGCAACCGTTTTTAAGGGGGGAAATGAAGATACTTCTTGCCAATATAAGTGACATCCTATCTGTAATATGAGCTAGTCCAGCAGTCCCCAATATTTGCAGCTTGGCAGCTTGGCGCTATAGGGGAACCGGCCTGTAGGAGCAATGGTCTGACATGCATGCACATGGACATGCGGCTCAACTTGCGAAGGTTGAGTTGCATGCACTTGTGCACACATGCTAGGCCTGTCACACAAGTCAAGCTGCGTGCATGCATCTGCATGCTGGCCCACCATTCGCAGGACCCAGTTCTGAATATGCCACTGCCCAGGGCTGGGTTTCTACCGGTTCTGTTCACCTCAGTAGATCCGGTAGCTCTGAAGAGCAGCAGACATAGAATCGGTTCTACGTCTGCTGATGTTTTTGCCCACCCACCCACCTGAGCTCTTACCTGACCTTTACTTCCTGATTTTTCAACTTCAACTGCCGAACGATGCACAGCTGAAGTTAAAAAAGCAGGAAAAGAGGGCTGTTTCAAAGGTTGCTTCTCTGCACGCAGCTGCTAATGACAATTTACAGGCACGCGCCCTCCCAACGTGCAGGGAAGCACATCATCAATCACCAACCCTCGTAAATCCTGAACCAGTAGTTAACCCTGTCATATCCCACCCCTGCCACTGCCCAATAGTGGGCACCCCTGAGCTAAAGCAACTGGTGGCTGCTTTTTCTCACAAGGTCTTAAACAAGCTCTGGGAGAATCCATTTCCCCTTTGCCAATGCCATCTGCCACAGTATGCCCTCCAATACAACTAGGAGGTATGAATGGAAGAAGACTTTTATGGATACAATTGTACCGTATTGAAGCTTTCATACAGACACAGACTGAGGATGCCTATCTTTGTTCTTGCTTTGACAGCAGTCAAGGTGTGCACACAGATGCATCGTTCTTTCCCCTCCCCTCCCGATCCACTCAGTACCGGTGGCTGTCAGAGGAAGCTGACAATAGCATTCATCACAAGAGCTATGTGATGAGTTGTTTCTACTGTGGAATATCTGAATCTGGCTTTTTTGTCATGACCCTCCAGATTGTATTTTGTATCTGTGTAGAAGAAGGAGAGGGCCTGCAGGCTGCTAATGGATATAACTCCATTATTATTTGCAGCAGTGGAACAAAGATGTTTTAGTTCTGTTAAACTGCTGTCACTGAAGGGTTTAAGATTTTCTTCCTATCTTCCTCCTTAGTTCTCCTTTTCTTTCACAAAAAAAGTTTTGGAGGAGGAAAAAATTCTGCAATGACCTGTATGTATGTATGTATGTATGTATCAGAGGTGGTATTCAGCAGGTTCTGACCAGTTCTAGAGAACTAGTAGCGGAAATTTTGAGTAGTTCAGAGAACCGGCAAGTACCACCCCTGACTGGAGATTTTATAGTATCCTTCCCCTGCCACACCCACCAAGCCACGCCCACAGAACTGGTAGTAAAAAAGTTTGAATCCCACCACTGGTATGTATGAATGTATGTATGTATGTATGTATCTATGTATCTATGTATGTATGTATTGTGTTTTCCCCAAAAATAAGACCATGTGTTATATTTTTTCCACCAAAAAGGCACCAGGTCTTATTTTCAGGGGAAAATGTCATCCACTGACTCACCTCATTTGCACATACTGCCCGCAGCCTCTTTTTCGCTATCAGAAGCTTTCAGGAACTTCTTCATCCCAAAAGGCCAGCAAGGCTTTCCTGAAGGCCTCTGCAGCCAATAACAGAGCTAAAGCAAGAGATTATGATTGTTTTTGGTTTCTTTTACTTCTGCTGAACACACAAATCTGAAAAATTGTACCCTTATTATGGCCAAATAACAATTGTTAAACTGTAAAACTGCCTGTTTTTCTATTGACTTACCTGCAAGATACTTATTTCAGAACTACACGGGAAGCAACTAGAGAAGGCAATCTGAATAATCGGTCAATAGTAATAGTTGCTTAACCTAAGAAACAAGACACAGTCTAGTAATTCAATGGAGAGGTACAATATAGACTAGCCTCCTTGTGACATACTCCAGGTAACCTGACTTTGTCGCAGCTAAATGGTCCACACATTCTGGCTTCTGGACCTTACAAGAAGCAGCGTACTGAAAATAAAAACAGCAGTTAATGCTTTATTCTATTATACCTCAAGGCCCAACTCAAGCCCCACGGGCTGAATCTGACCTGGGTTGTTTTTTTTTAAATCTGCCCCTTGGGGCCAGCCTGGAAATATCAAAGGACCAGCCTGTGGTGCCTCTGCAGGTCAAAATGGGCCAAGGGAGAGCCATGTACAAGCCCTCACAGCCCATTTTTAGCCTCCCCGGCCTCCAGCAGCATTCTGGTGGCCAAAAACAAGCCATGTGGCAGCCTCACTGGCCTCTTTTTGGCTGGCAGAGTACTACAGGAAGCCATGAAAAAAAGCCACAAGGGGTGATTGTGGTCTCCCATGCCCCATTTCAGCTGGCAGGGTGCTGCAGGAAGTATCCATCCCATCTCCCCCTGCCCCCCCCCCCCAGCCAGTGGAGGAGACCTACAATGCTGATCCAGCCCTTAAAGAAGTCCTGTTAGACATCCCTGTACTACACCATATAAAATAAATAAATTACTTCAATGCTTACACAGTTCCATATTTTCTCATTGCCTACTGTATAGAGATTTGTGGATAAATCAAATATGATGATAAAGCATGTATGAGCTCACTCTAATCAGAGGCCATAGTTTTCAAATTGGTTGTTAGATTGATAAATGGTAGATAGATGGTAGGTAGGCTTTGTAAGAGGAGCATTTAAATCGATTGATTTGAAAAGGATGTAAACAGAGACAAAGCTTTCATTCTGAATTAGCGTTCTGAAATGCTCACATAGTTAAATCTTGAATATCTCAAGGGAGAGACTCTTTCTCATTAGTCCCAAGCAGATGGTCAAAAATCCTTGGTTCTCTAATTCAACAGACTCTGAAAGACCACAGTTGCTCACTCCATAGTTATATATTCATTCAAAGTGACAACCAATTTTGATTTGGCTTAGTTATATCAAAATATTGCCAACTGCCATCAACTGCATGTTCTTACATCATCCTCACAGTCAATAATTCCTACCCCCCTGATATTCCATGGGCAAAGATCTGTGAAAAAAGTAGTGCTAAAATAGCAGTAGAAATTTATTAGTATAATTATTTTAATACATAAAAAATTAACATTTTCAAATGTAGTAAGTGTGCACCCTATACTAGTGGTACAAAAATGCTGGGTTTCAAAGGAGTAGGAAATATGGCATTAATCAAGATAACAAAGTTACTCCCTCCCTCAATCTAGTTTCTCAGGGAAATACCTGTATATCATTAAGATAGCCAAAGAAAGAAAGACACAAGAGTGTTGATTATGGAATATGGAAATAAGAATAGCACTAACAAATCAGGTCTTTAGCAATATTATTTCTTAAAAAAAATTCAGGAAAAAATTGTCCTGCAACCTATAACTCCTACACTGCAAAAACATATGAACTACTTCACTCGATCAGGGTAAAGCAATAGATGCAATTTACATAGACTTCTGCAAAGCCTTTGATTCAGTGGTACATGACAAACTACTGTTAAAACTAAACTCTTATAGCATTTCTGAATCCCTTCGTAAGTGGATTACTGCATTCCTGTCAAACAGGCAACAAATAGTAAAAATAGGGAGCATTATATCAAACCCTGCTCCATTTAACAATGGTGTTCGCCAAGGTGGCATTCTAGGACCCACACTCTTTATACTCTATTTAAATGACCTTTGCAATCACCTTATAAACAACTGTCTCCTCTTCGCAGATGATGTAAAATTATTCAACACCACTGACACTGCTACTGATCTTCAAAGTGACCTTGATTATGTGTCTGAACAGTCAAACATTTGGCAACTCCAAATCTCGACCAACAAATGCTCTATCCTACACATTGGTAAAAAAAATCAGTACACCAAATACAAACTAGGTGGATATGACCTCGTTGATGAACCTCACTCTGTTAAGGACCTTAGAGTACTCATATCTAATGATCTAAGCACTAGAGCTTACTGTAACAGCATTGCCAAAAAGGCATTAAGAGTTGTAAATCTAATCTTACGAAGCTTCTCCTCTGGAAATATTGAATTTCTAACTAGGGGATACAAAACCTTTGCTAGACAAATACTCGAATACAGCTCATCTGTCTGGAATCCGTACTGTATATCGGACATTAATACAATTGAGCAAGTCCAGAAGTATTTCACGAGAAGAGTACCACACTCCTCTGCTCGCAACATAATACCCTATATCACCAGGCTTGAAATTTTGGCCTTGGACAATCTTGAACTACGCCGCCTATGGTTAGATTTAAGCGTAGTACACAAAATTATTTGCTACAATGTCCTATCAGTCAATGACTACTTCAGCTTCAACTGCAACAATACAAGAACACACAACAGATACAAACTCAATGTTAACTGCTCCAAACTTGATTGCCGAAAGCACGACTTCAGCAACAAAGTGGTCACTGTCTTGAATACTTTACCTGACTCTGTGGTTTTTTTCCCCAAACCCCAAAAACTTTAACCTTAGACTGTCTACTATTGACCTCACCCCTTTCCTAAGAAATCTGTAGGGGGTGTGCATAAGTGCACCAACATGCCTACTGTACCTGTTCTATTGTTTCTTTTTTATTTTTCTTATATGTATCCATGTATTCATAACTATGTTTTTATTTATACCTATTATCTTGTAAGCAATTGACAAATCAAATAAATAAAATAAATAAAATGTACCTTGTCTAAGTCAAGCAACCATTACTTTGTAGTACCATCTGTTGAACACATTATCCTTAGCTCATTAAGATAGAAAACTAATAATTATGCAACTGTATGCAATTATATGTGTAATCTAATTTGCATAATTCTAAATAAGGTTCTACTACCCCCTTGACTCTTCTCAGACATTTGCTTAATTTCTCTGTGATACAGTGACAAAACCCCTTGCATTTTAGTGAAATACTGTGTCCGATCACCATTAGTAAAGAATTCAGATATATTTCTCCTACAAAAGCTTCTGTTATAAAAGAAGAAAGGAAAAAAACCGTTAATCTGGTAAAAATCCCAAAACAGCTATTTAATTACAAAACAGCATCCTCTTTTACTGCAGACAGAAGTATGCTTACTTTCATAAGTCATTTATTACATATTACTCTGTTTAGTTTAGTTTATTTAAATATATGATCATGAACCAAACACAATCTTGAGCAAGGTAGAATTTGGTAAGTGTTGATTAAATCAATGCGAATACAGTGGTTTAAGATAAAAGGAGAATTTAGCTTTAAAATAAAACACAATAATTCATATTGTTGGCAAAAAATACTTTAAAGACATTTAGGTTAACATTTTGTAAAGAAAAATCAATGGATTTTTAATTTTCCTATTACATGCATTGATAGCTATTGTTTCTAAATATCAACTCACTGAAAGGAAATTGGGATGTAGTTCTTAACCAAAAAAAGAAGGATGGGATATAATATGGATCTAACATGATGTTCAATCATATTTACAAGGAAGAAATAGGTTCGTCCAAAACAAAATCCAGAAGTCTCAATTTAGAAACATTCCAAACAGTTGTACTTAACTTGTACAACAAATTGTGTTAAATTATTCCCTGATTGTGGGAGTCCTTGGAGCTCCACAAGCTTGGTTGTTTTCTTGCAGATGTTTCATTACCCTTACCTGAGAAGTAAACAATATCCCTAACAAAGAACCACCAACTCAGACAAACAGTCGAACAATCAACAACAGCCACTTGTATATAAACAGAGCTCAAACTTCATTCTCTTCTATCTCTGTTGATATTACTAGGTGAGTAATTGGGCAAGAAAACAAAGTCAGAGACCACCAAAGACCCAACAGTTCAACCCTCAGCATATTCTCTTTTATTGGTATCCCCTAATTCAGTGGTGGCTAACCTTTTTGGGCTCGCGTGCCGAAAATTGTGTGCATGTGAGAGCAAGTACGCTCGTGTGCAAGCACCCAGAAGGCAATGCGTGTGTCTCCCCATGCCTCTTGCCAGGGGTTGGATTCTACCAGTTCACACCTATTCGCTAGAACTGGTTGTTAACATTCTAAGCAGTTCGGAGAGCCGGTTGTTAGAAGAAATTACTCGCCTAATCCTGTAAGGAAGGAAACATTTGGTATTGCTTACAGAAACTGCCTCTCTGTTAATCCTTATTACATTCTTGGCAGGACTAAACTTCCTGTCTCAGGAACTTCTCTGGAGCTTTTTTTCCCCTCCTTTGCTTGTGTGGAGTGACCAATGGCACTGAAAAAAGTGACTTATGACCATTTTTCATACTTATGACTATTGCAGCATCCCCACAGTCATGAGAGGCCAGGCGAGGAGATTTGTGCCTCGACGTGAGTGATATTGAGTTGGCCACACCCAGCCAATAACATGACCACCAAGTCATGTCCACCCAGTCACATGACCATCAAGCCATGCCCACAACCTAAGCCATGCCCACAGAACCGGTTGTTAAAATATTTGAATTCCACCCCTCCTCCTGCGCATGCGCATGCAACGCCCTGCATGCCACATGCCTGTACACATGTGCATGCATCTCCCATTTATCCCCGCACCCCACGCATGTGTGCCAAACACCCGACAATCAGATGGCGGGCAAGTGGCGCATGCACATGTGCAGTGGTGCTCTTCTGGGCAACCTCTCACATGCTGGCAGAAGTGGCTCTGCATGCCACTTCCAGCACGTGTGCCATAGGTTCACCATCACAGCCCTACCTGCACATGATAGAAGCATGCACAGAACAAAACAGTTTTCTAAACTAAGACTGAGGATTAAGCCCAATATGTGCTAAGCACATCCCAACAAAGGTGTATGTTACCCTTCTCTTGCTTAACTGACAAATCTTTAAGATTCAAGAAATGCTGAAAATTAAAATTTCAGGTAGCACTGAAAGAGTTTTGGGCATGATCTACATTATGGCACTCTTTCCATGGTGCCCTAAGAACATGTTTGCTTAGCTTACTTGTTAATTCAGGGTTATTATAAGATCAAACCTTTCATTCAAACATTTCAATTTAATTTTATTCTTCTGGATTAGAAATATTTGTCATAGGTAATAATTCCAGCCTAAACTAAGCCAAGTTAAATTTCCTCTACTCCTCCTTCCCTCTCCCTTCACTTTTATCCTAGAACCAGAGGTGGTATTCAGCAGGTTCTGACCAGTTTGGAGAACTGGCAAATACCATCTCTGACTGGTCCCGCCTCCATCTATTCTCTGCCTCCCAAATCCCAGCTGATTGTCTGGGTCTTCTTTTGTTGCCCTGCACAGGAGAACAGAGCTGGAAAGCAGGTTAGTGGGGTGGGGAGGGAATGGGGATTTTGCAGCAACTTCCCCCAGGAGTGAGGAGGGTATGGGTATTTTGCAGTAACCTTCCTCCAGGAGTGGGGAGGGAATGGGTATTTTGCAGTAACCTTCCCCTAGGAGTGGGGTATAAATGGAGATTTTACAGTATCCTTCCGCTGCCATGCCCACCAAGCCAGTAGTAAACTTTTTTTGAATCCCACCATTGCCTAGAACCATGAAATAGGTAAATGATAATACATACTGAAGGTTTACATATATACATATACATATATACCTACCTACCTATCTACCTACCTACCTACATACACACAGACACACACACAGTGTTACTCATATCAGTAGCAAAGAAATAAAAAAATTAACTGACCTTTTCAGTGTCCTTGCACAAAAGTTGCAAAACAGAGCAAGCAAAGAAACAAAGAAAGAGAGAAGGAAGGAAAACTACAGAACTTTTGTTCAATAAATAATATAAATAGAAAAAATACAATACAGCTTCTCTGACTGTTTATTCATTCATAAAGCACAAATTTTTATTCAGCAAATTGCCTGCAAGGTTACAACAACAATAACAACAACAACAGCAACAACAATAACAAGGCAACTTGGCAACATAGCAACACTATCTATAATGCATACTTCTGCATTTGCCTGGGAAGAAAACAAAACATACAAAGAACATCAAGAGACATTACATTATACATTATAATAATACATGAAATTTACTTCCCATAGCAAATAATTTTTAAAAGCAATACATTTATCTCCTAGGCTGTCAGAATTCTGAACTTATAGTGTTGCAGATTTACCTCTGCCACAACATTATATATGGCCACAAAGCTGGTTCATCCTTTCTGACACACAATATGATCTTGAATAGTTATCACTGGGCTAGATAAGACCGGTAATCCTGAGTAGAAGGAAATAGGCTAGTCTTTATTCATATACAAGATTGAAAATTGAGTACATAATATGCATATGGGTCCTCTATAGTGCTGGGAAGTATATGCTAATACAGCCACGCATCAAATTGAAATTCAATCAAATGTCTTCCCTATGAATAAGTAGGTCCCATTTTATATAAGATGGATGCAATTTACCACAATAGGTTGTCCAATCTCTTCTTAAAAGCCACCACTGATTGAGCACTCACAATTTTTGGAGGCAGGTGGTTCCACTGATTAATTGTGCTAACTGTCAGCAAATTTCTCCTTGGTTGCGTCTCTCCTTGATTAGTTTCCATCCGTTGCTTCTTGTTCTGTCTTCAGGTGTTTTGGAGAATAGGTTGCCCCAGGGGTGGGATTCAATTTTTTTAACAACCAGTTCTGTGGGTGTGGCTTAGTTGCTGGGGGTGGCTTGGTGGTCATGTGACTGGCTGGGCATGGCCAACTCAACATCACTCGCATCGAGGCACACATCTCCTCGCCTGGCCTCTTGTGACTGTGGGGATGCTGCAACAGTCATAAGTATGAAAAATGGTCATAAGTCACTTTTTTCAGTGCATTGGTCACTCCACACAAGCAAAGTACCAGCAAAGGAGGGAAAAAAAGTCCAGAGAAGTTCTGAGACAGGAAGCCTAGTCCTGCCAAGAATGTAATAAGGGTTAAAAGAGAGGCAGTTTCTGCAAGCAACACCATAATGTTTCCTTCCTGCCTTCCTTACAGGATTAGGCCAGTAATTTCTTCTAACAACCGGTTCTCCGAACTGCTTAGAATGTTAACAACTGGTTCTAGCGAATAGGTGTAAACTGGTAGAATCCCACCCCTGGGTTGACCCCTCTTCTTTTTGGCAGGCCCTCAAATATTGGAACATTGCTATCATGTCAACCCTGGTCTTCTTCTTATTAAACTAGACATACCAAATTCTTACAATCATTCTACATGTTTTAGCCTAGAGTCCCCTAATCATCATTGTTGCTCTTCTCTGCACTATTTCTAGAGTCTGAACACCATTTTTTTAAAGCTTGGTGACCAAAACTGGATGCAATATTCTACAGAGCAGATACCATAAGGAGGAGATTTACTCCCAGTATCTTAAAGAGGATAGGGTCTTATCTAATGACAGTAGGATGTTTGCTTTAAGGTCAACTTTTTTAAAGGAATCTCTCTGAGCATAGTCTCAAATATTTTATTTTAAACTGGTTGGTGTTAAATCTTCATTGAAAATTTCTTAATCAGAATAACAATATAGCAGAGATGGAAGGGAACTTGGAGGACTTCTGGTCTAACCCATACACAAGCAGGAGACCCTATACCATCCTGGACAAATGGCTGTCCAGTCTCTTCTTAAAAACTTCCAGTAATGGAGCACCTATAACTTCTGAAGGGAAGCTGTTCCACCAGTTAATTGTTCTCACTATCAGGAAATTTCTCCTCAGTTCTAGGTTGCTTCTCTTTCTTGTTTAGTTGGTAGCCCCTCAGAGGTGGCATTCAGCAGTTTCTGACCAGTTCTGGAGAACCGGTAGCGGACATTTTGAGTAGTTCAGAGAACCGGCAAATATCACCTCTGCCTGGCCCTGCTTCCATCTATTCTCTGCCTCCCGAGTCCCAGCTGATCGGCTGGGTCTTCTTTTGTTGCCCTGCACAGGAGAATGGAATTGGAAAGCAGGTTAGTGGGGTGGGGAGGGAATGGGATTTTGCAGTAACCTTCCCCAGGAATGGGGTAGGAATGGAGATTTAACAGTATCCTTCCCCTTCCATGCCCACCAAGCCACGCCCACAGAACCGGTATTAAAATTTTTGAATCCCACTACTGCAGCTCCTCATATATTGGAACACTGCTATCATGCCATCCTGGTCCTTCTTTTCACTAGAATAATCATTAAAATATAATGAAATTAAATAATTTATAAAGTATGTAATGTGTTACAACAGTGCATCAGCCCATAAGAAGTGTTACTGCATCAACTGTGTGATGACAGACATTGTATAAATTGCCATTAGATGGACATTGAAAAACTATCTCATGAAATGGAGAAAAGAAGAGCTACGGGACTAAATTTTTATTAGAACAGGACATTAAAGAAAGACATATACTAATTCAAACAATAGTGAAATAATAAGAATCATGCATAAAACAACATGTAGTTTCTTCCTGTTCTTTATATGTATTTACTATAACAGTAGAGTTACCATGTAATTAAAATCTGAACAAAAAGGAACAAAAGGAATTTTTATAGCTTCTATGCAAATCTAAGCTTCAGTGGAGACAGAAAGTGTACTTGATATGGTAAACAAGAAGAAAAATAATACAATTCTGGTATAAAAAAATACACAGGCACAATTCTCGAATTATGTGCAGATGGTCTAATGGGAATAATTATGCTTGCCCTAGTTTAAAAGTAGGATATTATTTTTCATTCTACTGAACAATGTAAAGCCATTGGAAGGAAGGAAGGAAGGAAGGAAGGAAGGAAGGAAGGAAGGAAGGAAGGAAGGAAGGAAGGAAGGAAGGAAGGAAGGAAGGAAGGAAGGAAGGAAGGAAGGAAGGGACACTATTGTTATTATTTGTGTCCCTGTCGAATCACATAATGTCTAGGAACATGCTCAAAAATGACATTTCCAAGAAAGGCACTGACAATGTTACTTTTAGTGGCTGCTAAGAGTAAAAAATTGTCTCAATTCTTGGAGAAGAAGCTGAAGGTAAGTAACAACATGACTTTAATATATGAAATATTTATATGCTAATCATTCACTAAATCAATCACTTCTATGTTTTAGAATTCTTTTACTAGAAATTAGAGACATTTTATTTTGCATACCAAAGTACATTCGGCTTCCTACCGTTGCTTTCTATATGCTCTAACTGAGATTGATAATTAAACAAAGCGTGTTCTATTTATACAGATTATCTAGTATAGAAGGATTTGATATATCAATACAGAAGTTCCATTTATAAATCACACCTATGTAAGTAGAGATAACAAACAAGTTATGAATAAATATCTTTAAATAGAGCACATGGTAAGTTTCCTACATTAAATTACTTTAGCGTTGGTAATGAGTGGCAATGTATATTAAAACGGACAATTAGCTGCGGTCACTATCACCCCATGCACTTTATATGCATGGTTGCTTCTTTGTCAAAAATGTGCCAAGAGTTGTATTTGAAATCTGTTTTATGATTTGTTCACACAGTACTTTTATTATTATTATATTATATTATTATATTATATTATGTAACACAAGTATATATACTCATTCCCCTGTATCGCTGATCTGGATGAGAACCAATGGCAATTACAACTGCCTCACATGTAATACTTCCCTGGTTTGAATCCCAGTAAGGGTATGGCTAGCTGACGAGAGCTAAGTAGCTCGAAAATAGATCTATCCTAGTCTCCCTTGTTTAATTATTTATCAGCTCAAAAACCTAACACACATATAAACAAAAGACAACGAAACAAATACCTTTCTGTCTGGATGGTCTCTGGTGATGAGCCGAAAGACAGAAAAGGACAGCAGTATGCTTTCTCCCTTGATTGGGGCTTACCGGGGTGTTGTAACACAAGTATCTATACTCATTCCCCTGTATCGCTGATCTGGATGAGAACCAGTGGCCTAATGGCAATTACAACTGCCTCACATGTAATACTTCCCTGGTTCGAATCCCAGTAAGGGTATGGCTAACTGACGAGAGCTAAGTAGCTCGAAATAGATCTATCCTAGTCTCCCTTCTTTAATTATTTATCAGCTCAAAAACCTAACACACATATAAACGAAAGACAACAAAACAAGTAGCTTTCTGTCTGGATGGTCTCTGGTGATGAGCCGAAAGACAGAAAGCCCCTTGATTGGGGCTTACCAGGGTATTGTAATACAAAGTATATACTTATTCCCCTGCCTGAGCTGATAAGGAGAGAGCCAGTGGTGTAGTGGCAATTACAACTGCCTCATATGTAATACTTCCCTGGTTCGAATTCCAGTAAGGGTATGGCTAGCTGAAGAGAGCTAACTAGCTCGAAATAGATCTATACTAGTCTCCCTTATTTATTATTTAAAATTATCAGCTTAAAAACCTTACACACATGTAAACAAAAGGCAACGAAACAAATAGCTTTCTGTCGGTATGGTCTCTGGTGATGAGCCGAAAGATAGAAAAGAAAGCAGTATGTTTTCTCCCTTAATTGGGGCTTAACAGGGTGTTGTAATACAAAGTATATACTTATTCCCCTGCCTGAGCTGATATGGTGTAGTGGCAATTCACAACAGCCCTGGTTCGAATTCCAGTAAGGGTATGGCTAGCTGAAGAGAGCTAACTAGCTCAAAATAGATCTATACTAGTCTCCTTACTTACACACATGTAAACAAAAGGCAACGAAACAAATTTTGTCTTCTGTCGGTATGGTCTAGAAAAGAAAGCAGTATGCTTTCTCCTTAATTGAATAACAACACAGTTAAGGCCCAATAAGGAGAAAGCATATATTCTTTTCTGTCTTTCGGCTCATCACCAGAGACCATACCGACAGAAAGCTATTTGTTTCGTTGTCTTTTCTTTACATGTGTGTAAGCTTAAAAACCTTACACACACACACACACACACACACACACACACATATATATATATAAATAAATATTAGTATTATCTCCACACCTTCCCCTCTTGTTTTAAAACATATTAGAGCCTATCTATCCATGGAAAAAGATGTTTTCTTGAGACTCTAAAAATAGAAGAATTTCAGAGATGGAATACAAAATACACTCTTACTGAACTTCAGTCCCAGGATTGCTAATATTTGTATTTTAATCAGCTTTTTTTAAAGAGACAAATGAATGATATGCTACAGTATGTTTGTGTGTGTTTGTGTGTATCCATCCTAGAAGTGACTTTTTCCCCTCAATATATATGGGAAATGTGTTGCCTTTCAATAATGAGAGTTGAAGCCAAATGCCATATTAAAGCCTCATTTATTCAGTAGCTGTCAGAGAAATAAAGAAATTATTAAAAATACATAAAGGATAGGTTAATAATACTCAGAACCTGAAATGGATTTTATTAATCAATAGTTTGGTTTTTCTGGAATACTAACACATACCATTTCAAAAATGACCTTGTCATATTCTGGGATGATAGAAAAAAAGGTAATATTAATAACACTGCACTTCTTTCTTTTCACTGTTCATCAGTCACTATTTTCAAAATATTCATCTGTACAGTCTGCTTCTTTTTTTTCCTCCATAGGCCTAGAATTGTTGTTGCTGGATCTATGCATTCACCGTATGATGCCATTTGGTGGATTGGATTCTATTTAATCAGGCTAAGTAAGACTTTTGTAAATAACACTTTCACACTCCGCCATTTTTACTAGAAGCCAAATCAGAACTTCATCCTTAAAGTTAACAGAATCTGTTTATTTTCTTCTGAGTGATTCTTGCAGCTTTCCATTCCATTTCCTGTCATCTTTTTCAACTAAGTACTTATATTAAAATATATAAATCTACACATAGAACATTTTTCTTTTCTTTTCTTTTAAGAAAAAAACTCTTCCTATGGATGCAGTCATAGGTAGTAGAGGTAAGCTTCAGCCAATTGAATGCACTAGTCAAGGAAGGATAGAGTCTGGTCTTACTGTCTATTGCTTCTTTCATCCTAATGTATCTAGAGCCTAAGTAATACCACTCGTATTTAAATCTGTGAAGCCATTTAGAATTTGGTTTTGATTATTATATTGTATTGATTATTATAATTGATTATTATAAACCATGAAACTTAACACTAGTAGAATTACAATAATTTCTAACCTTGCTCAGGCTGGTATCACCTAAAAATATTCTTCTTCCATAATTTTAAAGTAGAAATGTTCAAGCTAGGATTGTGCAAAATTCATTTTTTCAGGAAGAAACTATGAATAGTAAGTTTTGTCCAGAATGTCCTCTCTGAAAAAAATATCAATCCACTTTCCAAAGAAAATACACTGTACTTTTCACAGTTTTCCAGGATGACTGTTTCAACACACTTTGCAAATCTGTACTATAAATATGTTATTAATGAAACAGAACATTCACTTTGGCTAATTCTATAATGGTCCAGAGTTTCTGGAAATAAATCCTTGGAATTAGAGCAGCTTGTACTCTTCTGAACAAAATGTGCAAAAGCAGTTTGCATGTCCAAAGTTGCAAAGTAATGCTAATTAAAAAGAATATTCAAAATATTGCTTTAGTAACGATCAATAACTCATTATTTAATAATTCAGTAATCGGAAAAAGAAGGGAATGATACCATTCTATGTTAGGTTTTTTTTTTTTTTTACAGTCCAGTATGCTCCAGAAGTTTTAGACATAGTACCTTTTTGTTTTGTTTTTGTATCTTTGAATCAGTGTTGATTCCTGGCGATTGCCAAACAAGTTCCTAAAATAATTTGGTAAGGCTTCCAGAAGTACTTTGTGTTTGCCTTTTCCCAATGTCATTCAACAAGCTTTGTTCCTACAGTGAAACTGTAATTTATAGCTTCCCAGATTTTAGTCTGGTTCCTTAATTATTACATCTAACTGGCTCTGTTTGTATAATATATATTGTAGGAAAATTAAAACATCTATGCTGCAACTGAAAACAACAATAATATCATAGCTCTCATCTCTCCGAAATAGAAATCGTGCACAAATGAGAAATGAAAAAATGAAAGAAATAAAAATAATGTAACACTTAAATTATCAGAAAGGGAGTAGCTTCTTGGAAGACGATACTCAAAGATCAGCACTGACACAGAGTGTCATGCTCCCATTGTCGGAGCCTGAATTTGGGGTGGGAGACTAGCTGGAATTGGAACCTACTGAGATCAAGGTGGGGGCTTCCTTGGTTTTTGAGGAAAATGGGGAGGAGCAAGCCCAGTCAGACCAGGGTCTTTCAGGCTTCGTAGACAGGGAGGAACAGGGACAGGATGACAAAGAGAGGTTAAGCAGGAAACATGAGAGACAGAGCTCAGGCAATGAGCAGGGACCTCCTGATCCTAGAGCATGGGGAATGGAGAAGGCACGAACAGCGCAGACTGACTCATCTACTCAGGAAAAGAATGTTGTACCTATCTTCACAAGGCATACCTGAGGACTGAGGCTTAAGGAGATGCTGTAGGGAGGGGCATTTGTTGGGAACAAACACTGAATTCCTGAAGTGTTGAGTACTGATGTTTAAATTTTCTTGGATTCCTTCTTGATTTTTGGATTCTTGCCTTGCTTCTTAGATTTCTGGACTCTTTGACTTGCCTGCTGGATTTTCTTGCTTGCAGCCAGTATTGGAATGGACTATTTGCAGCCAGAGTTGCTTGAGGTATATTTGTGTGCGTGTCATCCCTTGGCTCTGGGGGAATTTGGAGCAATAAAGGGGCAATTTGAACAGCCAGCTATTGGTGTTGCCTCTGTGCCATACCCCAGGTCATCATACAGAGAAGTAAATAGGTCTGATCTATTTTGGTTTGAGTAAATATGGTTTATTCAGATATGTAGGAGCCATGGTGGTGCAGTGGTTATAATGCAGTACTGAAGGTTACATCTGCTGCCTGCCGGCTGCCTGCGATTTGGCAGTTCAAATCTCACCAGGCTCAAGGTTGACTCAGCTTTCCATCCTTCCAACATGGGTAAAATGAGGACCCAGATTGTTGGGAGCAATATGCTGACTCCGTAAACCACTTAGAGAGGGCTGTAAAGCACTGTGAAGCAGTTTATAAGTTTAAGTGTTATTGCTATTACTAGGTGCCAGCCCTAAACACTTTATTTATTAATATCAGCAGCTTAAATGATGGTATGTGTGCAATATGCCAAATGCAATATTAAAGCAGGTGGTATTTAATTCAATATGTGGTGAAAGAAAAGGGAAACTTACAAGCCCATTCTTAGCATTTATCTAAATCTACCAGTTAATTAACTATTTGGAAAAAAAATAATATTTTTGAAGAAAAAAAAAAGCTGATTAGCTTTTGAACAAAAAAATTAAACAATTAAAACAAAAGTCATTTGAGAAGACTATTTGAGAGATAAGTTTGAATTTATACCACATATATTTTTAGCTGATATGCATCAACAAAGAATTCATAAAATGAAAATCAAAGTTGTTGTGTCTTTTTATAACAGGCCTGAAAACTGATAAGTCTTTTCAAATTGATATCAGAGGCTGCAAGAGAGATGTCCTGTGGGGTGTGAATAATGGACAAAATATTAATAATGTTGTTCTCCAGTCAAAGATTTGGTTTCCTAAAAAAAGAAATTTGATCTACAGTGAAAACTTTTGAAAGGCTGTTCTTTTGATGATAATAATAATAAAAAAGATAAAGCCAGAAATTGGCATCAAATGTATTCAGCAGCCTATCAGCAGAAAGAATGTGATGTATGAACTGAAAGTTCACAATCTCTGCTGCTGCTAGCATGACTTCCAGGTTTTTTTAAAGACTCTACAGACAAAGTATAAAATAAATTAACAGGAGTTGCTTATCAAAAAAAATGAGACAACTAGACACATATGATTATTCCCAATCTGATTTTTCCCCATTTATCATAAAGTTATGCAACTTTTTTTAGCCTTTTAAAATTTAGCCTATGCTATTTACAAACTGCAATAAGCAACGTAACGCAATTCAACTACTATTTTCAGCCATCGTTCTCTGCCACAAAGGTGGCTTAAAAGTGTAACTCTGGAAAGGAATATCTGGCTTTATCATTCAGGAATATACAGACAGCTTTTGATAAATCATACTTTTTGAGCTTCAACCTTTAATTTGCAACGTGGATAATGATGGATAGCAACAGTAAGGTCCTTGGATAAATTACCTGCTTTTTGAAATAAATGGTTTGGCTGCAATATCCTTGTAAAACAGTAAAGGAAATTACCTTCTTTTGGCTTCACATGCAATTAATAAAAATGCTACATTTTGTTCTTAAATTCTCCTTCTTCTCCTCCATCAACATCATCATCATTCCAGCCATTGTCTATCCACTGTAAATGAGGTCTTCTTCTGAATGTTTCAACTGATGTGGTCTTCAGCTTTATTTTGCTAATTGGGACTACAATACTTGCTGATGTTGTCAATCAATCTTGACTTAGGTCTCTTTTGCGGTGCTTTTTATCAAGTAGGATCCATTTGATGATCTGCCTTAATCCACCTGTTCTTAAATTAATAGGTCCATAAATATGAGTTTCAATAATAATTGTCTGAAGATGTATATCTCAGTATTTAGGATTTATAACTACCAGTCAAAAAAATACTGTTCATCTGACATGCAGCAATTAATTCTTCATATCTCTATTAACAGTTTGCCAACAGTTGTTTGTTCTCTTTTGATAGAAGGACATGAAAATGTTTTTTCAAAGCTTTTGGTCAAATATGGCTAAATTATTATGTCATTACATTTCAAAGCAAGTAAATACTGAGTGTTGGTAGATATCTTTGGACAACTTAAAACACATGGGTTAATAGTAAGGAGTAGAAAGGTGTGAATTGCTTCTGATCAATCTTGAAAAGCATTTCAGCAACATTTGCACTGCTTTACTCTGATAAAGAATCAAGATGGAGTAAATAAGGCTTGATCGGGTATTTCAGTTTCCTGTCTGTATTTTTTTTGCCTCTTTAGAAATTCCTGATGCCGATTTATTAAAAAGAAAAAAAAGTGACTAGGGACTTTGTGTGACTTGATTGAGGATCTGAGCCATTTTCATGAACCTGGTCTCTTCAAAGATCTGCCATCACACTGCTTCAGTTTGATGGCAACCTGCCATAAAGGAAGGATAAATGAGGGTACTGGGAATGGGGATGATAGGAATCAGAAATGCCAACCAGAGACAACAGCTGAATGATCCAAGGACATAGGAATGGAATGGAATGCAAACACTCACCAAAGAAGTCAGAGGTGCTATTCAGCCGGTTCGCAGTGGTTCTAGCGAACCATTAGGAGGAATTTGGCGTAGCTCGCAGAACCGTTAGTGATTCTGGCTGGCCACGCCCTGAACCAGTTCCTGACTTCCTGCCTCGCCCGAGTTGTCACTGCTTGCTTCCTTGCTCCACCCATCCTCTTCTGCTTGCCCTGCCTGCCTGCTCGCTTGCCCCGCCCACACAATGTTCAACCCGCCCATCCCAAGCCCACCCTATAAAAACTTCACCATGTGGCCCTATCACTGATTTGGTCTCCTACACTACTCTTCCCAACAGACCTTCCTGCCTCCTCCTGTCTACAAGACCAGGTAAGTACTTACTAGCCGCCTGCCACCCAGCCCTAGCCCCGGCCCGGTTACCCCGGTGCTCTTGCCTGCCACCTGCCCTCTTCCCAACCTTTCAGGAACCTCCGGAGGCCATGGCCTCCAACCTGGGGCCTGGCGCAGGCAGCCAAGCCACTACGATGGCTTGTGCCGGCTGCTGAAGGCCCCTGGATCACCTTCTTGCCGCCCGCCCTCTTCCCAACCTTTCTAGCCGTCGCGATCTCCCACCCCCAGGGCTTCTAAAAAGAAAAAAGAAACCCTTTTAAAATAACCCACTTCCCTCCCACCTCCAGCCTCCAGCAAGCACCTACCTCTTTCAGACGTCTTCTCCTGATTCCTGAACTGCTGCTGCAAACTCCTGCCTCTGTGAGCAACTGATTCTGCCTTTCTTCAATTGGGTAAGTTTTTTTTCCCCTACTCATTATTTAAATCAGGGCAGGCCCGGGTCTTCAAACTTGGCAAGCTTAATACTTGTGGACTTCAACTCCCAGAATTACTGAGCTAAAATGACTGGAGGAGGAATTCTGGGAGTTGAAGTCAACAAGTCTTAAAGCTATCAAGTTTGAAATCCCCTGATTTAAAACAAGGGTCTTCAAACTTGGAGAAGGAATTCTGGGAGTTGAAGTCCACAAGCCTTAAAACTGTCAAGTTTGAAGACCCTTGATTTAAAAAAAACAGTAAGTGTGTTAATTTTTTTCCTAAAAAAATAGTCATATAAAATTTGAGAAATTTTAGCTGCTTTTCTATTTTTAGAAAGCAGCTGCTTTGTGAGGTTGTCATTGTGTGTATATGGAAGTTCTTTTAAATTGTGTGAAATGTTATGTGCTTATAAATTAAAGAATTAGATTTTTCCAGCTGTATCTGTTTTGTGAATGTGTGTGTGTAGTTTTCAGTTGTGTAGGGAGTGTGTTGGGTAGTTTTGTGGGTCTGCTGTTACACACACTCACAAAGCAGATATAGCTGGAAAAATTTAAAAATATTGCTTTAATTTATAGGCAATAACAATATGTCCTAGCATTTTTTGATGTTGATGCTTGCAGCATGCAGGCCAGGGGACATTTTATATGAAGTGCAGCTGTTAGTCATATGACCTCCAGGCCACACCCAGCCAGTCACATGACCACCATGCCATGCCATGCCCAGCCAGTTACATGACCACCAGGCCATGCCCACCAAATAGGCCACACCCACACAGTCACATGACCCCCATATGACCTCCAGGCCACACCCATATGACCTCCAGGCCACACCCACACAGTCACATGACCCCATATGACCTCCAGGCCACACCCACACAGTCACATGACCACCATGCCATGCCATGCCCAGCCAGTTACATGACCCCCTAGGCCACGGCCACAAAATAGGCCACACCCACAGAACCGGTAGTAAAAAAAAATGAATTTTACCACTGAAAGAAGTGCCACACCTTAAAACTGTTACCAAAATAATTCATTTGAACTTTGTTGGACACTAATAAGATGACCAAGATGGAGGGCCTGGGAGAAGAGAAAAAACATTGGCTTTATGTGGGAATCTCCTTTTCCTACACTGTAACCGCTTGGATTTAGTAAAAGTATGTATTTCACTACGAATGGAGTTGAGGGTTTTTCTTTCCTAACACTCAAGCTGGGACAGGTTTGACAACTACTGGCATTCAGTTTTAGACCTATGTAAATTATTACTTTTTTCTCACCAGTTTCTCTTGATTAAGTTTGAGTCACTGTCAAAATCTCATCTTTTCAGAAAGTCATGATTGCCCAATTCCATGAGTAGTGTGGTGGCCTAGAGACAGAGCTCTTGCCTTACAATCAGGAGGCTTTTAGTTCAATCCTAGGTAGAGGCAGATATTTCTTTCTCTGGGCATTTACCAAACCAACAGGAGAATAAATGCATGCATTGCAGAACTCAGTCAGAAAAGAAGAAAATTCTTCCTCTCTTTTCCAGCACCTTAAAGCCACAGGACATGAAATTAATTTTGAGGGAACCAAATTAATCTCCAATACTGAACACTTCAACAAGAAAATAATCAGGGAAGCCACTGAAATAGAGAAACACTCCCATAACATGAACAAATGAGATGATGCCTCCCGCCTACCAGACATTTGGAAACTAGCCCTTATCAATAAATGAGTCCCAGCCACGAAAACCAACACCAGACTCAAAACAACACATGACACCACCACCAATCTCCCTCACCAAACTCAACCCAAACTCACCCCATAGATGAAAGGCAACCATCATCCAGAAACCAGACCACGGCTGCATCACCAGCTGCCACACATCCCGACCCCCAAACCAAGCAAACTGACACATGCCATGAACAAGAGCCAGGCCTCAAACTCAGAGCCAAACCAAAACCTGGAACGTCACATCACAGTCACCCGCTCAGGATATCACATCACAGAACTCAGGAGACTACACCACAAACCCTCAGGATGTTGCAACACAGCCAACGACCCAGGAGATTACAATACAAGACCCAGGATGTTAGAAAATTAAAACTCAGAAGATCATCACACAGCCCATTACTCAGGTCATTACGACCCAGGAGATCATGCTTTGCTCGCACAAGCACAAAGCTCAGATCACGCTGTGCTCGCACAAGCACAAAGCCGAAAGCACCAGCCTGAAGATGGCGAGTGAGATCTCATCGAAACGTTGCCCAGATAGTCTCAATCTTACACGGGAAAAGACCCAAACACACCAAGACCTGCATACGTGTACCCTGAAAATCTATGAAAACATATATATGTATGTATATATGTGTGTGTGTGTGTTTTCTTAAGTTTTTGCGGGTATTTATATGTATGGTATTCAGCTTTGTTCGGGTATTTTCCCACGTCATCATAGTTGTGCTTTTAAAGTTGTAGCAACGTTTCGGCAGAATCTCATCTGCCATCATCAGGCCTGTGTATTGTGTACTTGTTCAGATAATGCAATCTCTATCTTGGCAAGTGAGCATTTTTATGGGGGAGAAAATATGTTGAAAACAATTAAAGTATGCATAGTGTGCAAAAGAGTTTTGGTATGATCCTTCACATGTGAAGAAGCAGTTATTGATTTTTTTTCTACAATTTTTTTTGCCAAAAGAAGAAAGTTATTTGTAAATAATGCAATATAATTCTAAAAATATAGGCCACCTGAGCATGTTCAGGAGAAAACAGAATTTGTAGCAAAGCATTGTTCACTATTTTGTGGGGCAACATATAGCCAAAAGACTAATGCCATCAAATGTGAAATGTGACAGTTTAATCCATTAGTGAAGAACAGGTAGCAAATAAGTTTGAACCTCATAATACTCGACAAAATGGCACTCAAAATACAAATAAAACCAAACTAAATTAACAAAAATTACAATCCAGTAAATAACATTGATTGGCCTACTGGGATTTAATAATTAATTTTAGTTATTTATTAAAATAAATGATACTCTCTCGCTTTAATCAAGGAAACGTTAATAGTTCCATTCAAGCCAATGAGATTAGTTACAGCTAAATTAAATTCTATTGATTATAATGGGGCTTAAGCAGAACCATTAAGATTGGATTGGGACTTATAAGGGTGCAACAAATTGCTATGCAAGAATTTGCAGTAAACAATTAGGCATTGTAAAGCTTAATCCTATATGCTAATTCATAAATTCAATAGGGAATCATCAATCCTGAAGAAACTTTTTTTCCCCAGTATCTGCTGTTAGATGTGAGGACAGAAATGAGCAAGGTTGGAATCAAGCATCATTAAATATGTATTATACTCCTCATTCAAGGCTGAGAAATAGGTGTCAAATTACCAAATATGCCTGGGAGAAGGACATATATGAATTAAAGCCTGGGGCTATCTTAAGTAGAGGGTTTGACTATGCAGCCACTCAGTTCCCCACAAAATACAATCTGAGGTAAAAGTATAATGTTAGAAAGTGTCACGGTCATTATTCTCAGTTGACGTATCTTTTTAGTTCAAAAGAGTAAATTTTTGAGACTGTGCAGTTCCATGGGGCACCAGGAAAAGGGTTTAGGTAGAACTGGGAGAGGTAGGAATCTAAGCAATGTTAGCTGCCTATATTCCCACCACAGAAGAATTTTCCTACTGAGAATCTGAACAACTGCACATTCTTACATCAACTAGTTTTAGCTTTTTCTTTCTCGTGCTTCTTTGGCTTAAAATGTTTGCTAGCCCTTCTCTGCACTATCCATATCATTTATTGTTTTTCCTGAATGGCTACAAAAGAAAAACAACAACAACAAACATAATGAAAAACATAAAATATCTGAACAGGACTTTTGGAAAATGCCATGTTTGAGTACCAATACCTTAGTTATTAACTATGAATGTATTGAGTGCATATATTACTAGTCTATATATTTTGTAGATCAGTACCCTCTGCATTGAGTAAAGAATGGCGATGACGCTCAAGTGGTGCTCCAATTGTTTTGGGATTGTACCCAAGATGCCTATTGCTATTATTATTATTATTATTATTATTATTATTCTAATCCGTGGCGGCCGGAGGATGTCGGGCTGAGGAGCTCCGCTGCCACGGCCGAAATTCGGGGTAAGTCCCCCTCCCCCGGGGTCCTCACCTGTGACAGGGGTGGCAAAAGGACCCGGGGGTGTGTGTGGGCAGTCCCGAGGAGGTCGTGGAGGTGCGGAGGAGGCCGTGGGGCCGTTGGACTGCCGCCGGGGCTGTCGCTACCGCCGCTGGGGCCGTTGAGGCCGTTGCTGCTGTCGGCGCCGCTGCCGAGGCCGGGGCCGCCGCCGCGGCTGCTGGGGCTGCCGCCACCGTCACCGGTGGCCGTCGTTGCCGCTGCTGGGGCTGCCGCTGCTGGGGGTGGTCGTCGCCGCTGCTGGGGACCATCGTCGCTGCTGCGGGGGCTGCCGCCATTGTCGCGGGGGCCGCTGAGGCCGTTGCCGAGGCCGGGGCCGCAGCCGCGGCCGCTGGGGCTGTCACCGCCATCACCGGTGCGGAGGAGGCCATGGGGAGGCCGGAGGAGGTCGTCGCTGAGGCTGCCGCCGTTGCCGCTGCCGTTGGGGTTGCTGCCGGAGCCGCCGCCGCTGCTGCTGCCACCGCTGCCGCTGAGGCCATTGAGGCCGTCATTGCTGCCGCTGGGGCCGTTGCCGGCGCGGAGGAGGCCGTGGGGAGGCCAGAGGAGGTCGCCGTTGGAGCCGCTGAGGCCGCCGGCGGCGGCGCTGGGGCCATTGTCGGCGCCGGAGCCGCCGCTGCCGCTGCCGCTGGGGCCGTTGAGACCGTCATTGCCGCCGCTGGGGCCGCCACTGGTGTGGAGGCCGGGGCCGGGACTGGATTCAGGTCCGGAGCCACTGCCACCGAGGGCTCTTTGGGCCTCTCGGGCGACGGGGGCGCTGTTTGGTCAGGCATCGGATATGGTGCCTGGCAATTTCCATCAGGCCCGGAGATGGAGGAGTGCTGCTGGGGCCTGGGCGGCTGCGAGGGCCGGAGCTGTAGCCGCCGCTGGGGGTTTTTGGATGGCGGCGGCCTTGTCCGGCCAGTCCTCAGCGTTTCTATCTACTCGGGGACGATGTAGGTTTGGTGAGGTGCCCGGCATTTTCCATCAGAACTGGAGGCGGAGGACTGTTGCTGAGGCCGGGGCCGTTGCCGTGGGCAGTGAGAGGGCCTGCGGCGAGGCCAGAAAACATGACCTGCGTCCCCGAGTGATGGGTCCCCCGCGAGGCCGGATGCCAGCTGCCGGTGGGGTGCGACTGCTCCAGCCTGGACTTGGGTCCCGTTTGGTTTGGCCTTTGCCTGGTCGATGGCAGTCAGGGAAGATCCAGCCAAAGACACAGACATTGACATATTCCTCGAAACATCTGTGGGCCCTGAGATATGTCCCCCTGTCTCAGAGTTGGCCCTCTTACCTCTCTAAGACTTATCTCAAGGACGGATCTTGGGATCCGGAGAGATGGTGGGGTTGCCGGAAACGTGGGAGGGAGGGTTGTTTAAAATTTTTAATTAGATTTTTAAAGGGATTAGGGTTGGCCGGGCGGGGGTTGGGGGACAACCCACCTGGGGCTGGGACCGGGTCGTGGGTTGAGCGTTGCCGGGAGGGTTTGGGGTCGGATGGGGCTGTATTGAGGATGGGGGGTTGTCCCAGGGAGGGTGATTTTAAAGCTATTAGTACGGTGAGCGGGAGAGGCAGATTTGGCAGTTATAGGGGGCCACATTCTGTTTTGGGAGCGCGCCCCCGCTATTTGTCGGCGGTGGCGCGCTCCGACCCCCTTGTTATGTCCCGTTCCCCGGGGGGTCTGAGCGATCGGGCCCTGGGCCGTCGGCTGATGTTGTGTAACGCCAGGTCCGTTATTAATAAGGCCCCCCTCATTTATGATTTGATCTGTGAGGGGGGAGAGGACCTGGTGGCCATCACCAAGACCTGGCTGGGCCCAGAGGGGGGAGTCCCTCTTGTGGAGATGTGCCCAGCCGGGTTTCGGGTTTTCATCGGCCGAGGGCCCAGGGGAGAGGCGGGGGTGTTGCGGTGGTTATTAAGGAGGATCTGTGTCCGAGGGAATCCACTGTTTCTCAGACGACCGGATGTGAGTCTCTTTTCGTGAAGTTCGGTCCCAGGGTGCAGGTGGGCTTGTTGATCGCATACCTGGCTCCCTGCTATGCGGCATCGGCCCTGCTTGAGCTCCTTGAGGTTATAGCCGGCGTGGCGGTTGAGACCCCCAGGCTTATGGTCATGGGGGATTTCAACCTCCCTTCTGCCGGCGGTACCTCGGGGATTGCTCAGGAGTTCATGGCTTCCATGACAGCCATGGGCCTGACCCAGTTAATTCGGGACCCTACTCACGTGGGAGGTCACACCCTGGATTTAGTTTTTGTCTCTGATCAGTGGCAGAGTGGTCTGGGTGTAGGGGATATAGTTATAGAACCCCTGTCATGGACAGATCACTCGCTCCTGAAGCTCGACTTCCGTTCCACACCCCCCGACCGCAGGGAGGCGGGGCCGCTTAAATGGTACTGCCCCAGGCGCCTGATGGACCCGGATAGGTTCCTGATGGAGCTTGGGCCATTTCCCGAAGCTCGCACACACGACTCGGTTGAGGGCTTGGTCGCCACCTGGGATAGGGTGGCTGCTGGGGCCCTTGACCGGGTCGTGCCCTTGCGGCCTCTGACCTGGTGCCGATCCCAAGTGGCTCCTTGGTTTTCTGAGGAGCTAAGGGAGATGAAGCACCGGAAAAGACGCCTAGAGAGTAGTTGGAGGGCTAGCCGTTCTGAGTCTGACCGAACACTTCTACGATCTTATATTAAGACGTATTTAGTGGCGATAAGGATGGCGAGGAGGACTTACCTCTCCACCCTTATTGCGTCTGCGGAAAACTGCCCAGCCGCCCTGTTTAGGGTGACCCGCTCCCTTTTAGAGATGGAAGCGCGGGAGGATCCCTTACAGGGACGGGCTGAGGAGTTTTCTAGGTTTCTGCAGGACAAAATCGCTCAGATTCGGGACGAGCTGGACTCCGACTGGGCATCTCCGGGCGGGGGGGCGGGGGTGAATATCGGTGAGGTCAATTGGGTTGAGTTCGACCCTGTTACTGTAGAAGACATGGACAGGGTGCTGGGGGGACTGAATACCACCACCTGTTTGTTGGACCCGTGCCCCTCCTGGCTGGTCTTGGCCACTCGGGAGGTGACACGAGGCTGGTTCCAGGGTATTATAAACGCTTCCTTGAGAGAGGGGCTTTTACCCGCCGCCTTGAAGGAGGCGGTGGTGCGGCCCCTCCTCAAGAAACCGTTCCTGGACCCAGCATTGTTATCAAATTATCGTCCTGTCTCCAACCTTCGCTTTGTTGCGAAGGTTGTAGAGAGTGTGGTGGCCCGTCAGCTCCCCCAGTTCCTGGATGAAGCGAGTTATCTTGACCCCTCCAATCGGGCTTCAGGCCCGGGCACAGCACGGAGACGGCGTTGGTCGCGTTGGTTGATGATCTCTGGAGGGCTCGGGACAGAGGTTGTTCCTCTGTCCTGGTCCTGTTAGATCTCTCGGCGGCTTTTGATACTGTCGACCACAGTATCTTATTGCAGCGGTTGGGGGGGTTGGGGGTTGGAGGCACCGTGTTGCGGTGGTTCTCCTCCTTCCTCCCTGACCGTTCGCAATTTGTGTTGACGGGGGGGCAGAGATCGTCCCCAAGGCCCCTGCTTTGTGGGGTGCCTCAGGGGTCGGTGCTCTCGCCCCTGCTGTTCAACATTTATGTAAAGTCGCTGGGTGAGATCATCCGTGGCTTTGGGGTGGAGTTCCATCAGTACGCTGATGATACTCAGCTGTACATCTCCACCCCGGGCCACCCCAACGAAGCCGTCGAAGTGATGACCCAGTGCCTGGAGGCCGTGCGGGGTTGGATGGGTCGTAACAGGCTTCGTCTCAACCCGGCCAAAACCGAGTGGCTGTGGTTTCTTGCGCCCAGATACAGCCAGCTTATTCCTTCGCTGGCCCTGGGGGGAGAGGTATTCACCCCCGTGGAAAGGGCGCGCAACTTGGGTGTCATCCTGGATGTGCGGCTGTCTTTGGAAGAACATATTGCAGCCGTCGCCAGGAGGGCTTTTTATCAGATTCGTCTGATTTACCAGTTGTGGCCCTTTCTGGATCTGGGCGCACTTCGCACAGTCACTTCCGCCCTCGTTATCTCCCGCTTGGATTATTGCAATGCTCTCTACATGGGGCTCCCTTGAAGAGTCTCCGGAGGTTGCAGTTAGTTCAGAATGCAGCAGCGCGGGTGATCGTGGGCGCCCCTCGGGGCGCACACGTGACACCACTTCTCCGCAGGCTGCACTGGCTTCCTGTGGCCTTCCGGATTCGATTCAAGGTGGTACTGATGGTATTTAAAGTGCTCCATGGCTCGGGACCTGGGTACTTACAGGACCGCCTGCTGCCACCAACAACCTCCCGCCACCCAGTACGCTCCCACAGGGTCGCCCTACTTGGGGTACCGCCACCTGATCGTTGTCGGCTGGCGGCCCCGAGGGTGCGTGCTTTCTCTGTGGGAGCCCCCTCCCTGTGGAATGATCTCCCCCCGGAGATACGATCCATGACAGATATCCTCTCCTTCCGGAGCGCAGTTAAGACCCTGTTTTTTAAACAGGCTGGCCTGGCCCAGTAAGGGTCTATGGGGTTTTAAGTTAACAGGGTTTTTTAAATTTTAATCTCATTTTTAAAATTGTTCGGGATGCAGCCACATCTATGTTTAATCTGGTTTTAAATTCTATTTCATTTAGTAACTTTGTATTTTATGTATTTATTAGGCTGTACACCGCCCCGAGTCCCTTTTGGGAGAGGGAGCGGTATAGAAATACGAACAATAAATAATAAACAAATTATTATTATTATTATTATTATTATTATTATTATTATTATTATTATTATTATTATTATTATTATTATTCACACGGTCAGCACTTTTTTCAGACTGGGTTTAGCATTTTTGTCTACCAATCGAGTCCTTTCCAAGTACCTGGCACAGGCAGATCTGGATGTTTGTTGGTGTTACAGATATCATCACAGGATGGAAGTTGTTCCAAGTAAAGCTGCCTTCTGCAATTGACTGATGGAAAATTTGTCAATGCCAATGATGTTCAAGTGGTGCTCCAGTTGTTTTGGAATTGCACCCAAGCAGGGGTGGAATGCTATCTGGTTGTATAGAACTGGTTGTTACAATTCTGTGCAGTTCGGAGAACCAGCAAATTGCGCCACTGGCTGGCCTCTCCCCTTCCTGGCCAGTCACTCCTTAACTTACATCATGCCATCCAACTTGCCTGCATTGTGCCTTCACCTAATTTTTGGTAAATTGTTGTTTTTAATTTTTTTTCCCTCAACAACCAGCTGTTCTGACTATCTGCTGTGCCACATGATTTAGATTAGCTAGAAAGCAAGAAATCATTGGATTTTTTGCTTTCTAGCTAATCTAAATCACTGTTGTACTGCTGCTAATCTAAATCACTGTTGTACTGTTGCCTTCGGCCAGGAGGCTTCCCTGAGGCCCAGTCAGGGGTGGTATTCAGGGAGTTGAGCGAGGGAGAAGAGGCCTGAGAGCAGAGCTGAACCTTCCTTAAGAGTAGGACTGAAGCTTCTATTTTTCAGTGGAGACTCAGGCAGCAGATTGCCGAAAGGTAGATCTGTGAGTGAATCTGTGATTCTGCAAGCAACTCAATCTGCCTGCCTACGTTGCCTGATTTTGCTCTTTTCTAATAAAAAAAATCAATCTTTACATAAATATTTACATACTAGCCACGTCCAGCCAGTAACGTGACCACCAAGTCACACCCAACCAGCAAGCTATGCCACCCAGTCACATGACCACCAAGCCACACCCACAAATTGGGCCATGCCCACAGAACCATTTGTTAAGAAATTTGAATCCCACCCCTGCACTCAAGGCACCTATTACTATTGGTACTACCCTTGCTTGCCTTTGTCATAGTTGTTCTATTTCTATGTCTTTGTATTTTGCTAGCTTCTCCAGTTCTTTCTCTTCTCTTCTTTTGTCTCCAGGCACTGCCATATCCACTATCCAGACTTTTTTTGTCTTTCAGCAATTGTAAAGTCTGGGGTGTTATGTGGCAGGTGCCTCTGTGTTTGAATTCTAAAGTCCCAGAGCAATTTAATTTCTTCATTTTCTATGACTTTCTCTTTTTTATGGCCCCACGAGATCTTCCAATGAATTATTATTATTATTGTTAGTGTTGTCATTGTCATTGTTGTTGTCTTGCCATTGTTGTTGCCATTCATTACACAGTCAACATGATGTTCAAAATGGATTTAGCATTTTTGTCCACCTATCAATCATTTCTAAGGACCTGGGATAGGCAAATGTGGAAGTTTGGTGGTGTTACAGATAATTGTCTCAGGATGTAAGCTATTCTGAATAAAGCCACCTTTTGTAATTGACTGATGTTGAATTTGTTGATGCTAATGGTGTTTTTATTCTAACGTTCAAGACTTTGCAGCTATTGAGCCTTATGGCTCTTCTGTACCTTTGTGGTAGAACTATTTATCAGCAGTGACTGCAGGGATAAAAAAAATTGTTGAAAGCTGTAACTGTGTGATTGAAGATCCATTCTTCTATATGTTCTTGTAACATAAAGAAATTGGGCAGAGCTTCAATCATCATCTTGACTTTTATAAACTCCCTGCCATGGTTGTCCCTGGTTGCTAGGTATATTGTTGTAATGTTTTAAATTCATTAATTGTGTCTTCATGTTATTGTTTCATCCTGCCTGTATGGCTAAAAACCTATCAAGATAAAAATAAATATTTTAAATAAATAAAAATATATTAGCAAAGGAGCCTTTTTACATATTTCATAGCTGAAATTACAAATCAGCTTAAAATGAAAATAATAATAATAATAATAATAATAATAATAATAATAATAATAATAAAATAGAAATAAAAATAAAAAGTTGTATTGATAAAATAAAATAAAGATAATGTTATTAAAGGTAAATACACACAGTAGAGGTATTAACATATGAAAGGATCCTATAAAATGACCATTAATTTTACAATGAATAATCTAAATACAATAAATAACTAGGACAGATAGCTATTAAAGAATATGAGTAATACAAAAATTCATAAAACACTATGAGAATGTAAAGTTATGTTAATTCCAGTCTAATACTTCCTTAAGCTCTGCTAGTGTTTGTTGGGCTTAAGACCAATATGGTACAACCATATTGAGAAATGAGGCAGGGACCCCAATCATGAGTAGCATGACTATATTTTAAAGGATAAGAAAAAAAGAAAGAAAAATGGAAGGAAGGACAGAAAGAAAGAAGAGAGAGAGAAAGCAAGGAAGGAAGGAAGGAAGGAAGGAAGGAAGGAAGAAAGAAAGAAAGAAAGAAAGAAAGAAAGAAAGAAAGAAAGAAAGAAAGAAAGAAAGAAAGAAAGAAAGAAAGAAAGAAAGAAAGAAGTGTGGTGGGGAGAAGAAGGTGTTATGTTAGTTTTTCTTTAAATCAAATAGATATTTGTTTTTTTTTTATCGAGGAGCAGAGGAGGAAGAGCAGGGGAAGGAGAAGGGGTTAAAAAGTTATTTATTTATGTAGTTACTTACCAAGCACATCTAAATTATATTAAAGTAACCAAAATATCTTTACAATCCGCAAGGCATGTCACAACTTTTGAGCGCTCCTAATGTTTAGAAATGGAAAAATTTGACACATTCTACCAGTTACCGATACAAATAAACCTAAGTGTAGAATTTGATCCATGCATTTTGATGTTTTTTTAAAAAAATTATTTCCATAGCTACATTTTAGTCCCCAATCATCACACAAGAATATTTACTAAAATTTCCATTGTAATGTTCCAGGCATATAGAAGGATAGCTAGAATGTACTAATTCAAGAAGAAATTGGCTTAAAACTTCTTTTTTTTTTTTCCCCTAATCAAGCACTTTGTCAGTTGTTGGCTTCAGATTAAAACCTTGGATCTGGCTTGCAGGCTAGTTTTTGCCAGTTGGAATAAGTTGAGGGACATCTGAGAAATTTGATTTGTGAATTCTGATACAAATTAACCCAATTTGCACTTTTCAAATAGGAAATTAGAGTTCAGTTTCAAATGAATTTGCTGTAGTCCAGATTCTGTAATGAGATCAGTGTACCCCAAATATATCTACGTATGTGTTGCTTTGAGTGCATCTATGTTTACATAATATATTCAGCTCAATTCTTTTGAAGGATTTTTTTAAATTGAAGTTTAATATAGGATTCCTTTCTCTTTTATATAAATCAGTAGGAATTCACATCAAACTTTTGAAAACAAATTGAACAAAGGCTGAAAGTATGCGAAAGGCATTAATCAATGCATGAGTTAAAGGTAATCCTTAATTTAAGACCAGCCGCTTAGTGACAATTTGAAGTTACAATGGATTTCCATAGGGCTACTTACTAGTTCCAAAGTTGCAATGGCCAAGCCTCCATCCCTGTTGTCACATGGTTATTTAATAACCAGTCTGTATGCATCATTCTTGTGATTACATTTTATGACAATTTTGCCAAAAAAACAGCATTTACTTCTGTTTCTTGGCAAACCTGACCCATAACAAATCATTGGTTAACTTAACATCTGCTGCAAAAAAGATTGTAAAATCATGTTGCGTATGTGGATAATCTGCTTTATGGCCATCACAAATTATGACCCTGAAGGGCCAGTTCCATTGAAGTTGTAAATCAACTAGGAGTGGACTGGTGTAGAGTAGAGTGGAAGAGAAGAGAAGAGCATGTAGACTTATATACTGCTTTACAGTGCTTTATACCCCTCTCTAAGCAGTTTACAGAGAAAAGGTGGTATTCAGTTGGTTCTGACCAGTTCTGGAGAACCGGTAGTGGAAATTTTGAGTAGTTCAGAGAACAGGACAAATACCACCTCTGACTGACCCCACCCCCACCTATTCATTGCCTCCCTAAGTCCCAGCTGATTGACTGTGTCTTCTTTGGTTGCCCTGCACAGGAGAACAGAGTTGGAAACTAGGTTAGTGGGATGGGGAGGGAATGGGATTTTGCATTGGGGGAGGGAATGGGGATTTTTCAGTAATGTTCCTCTGCCATGCCAACTAAGCCATGCCCACCAAGTCATACCACATCCACCAAGCCACGCTCACAGAACCAGTAGTAACAAAATTTGAATCCCACCACTGTTACAGAGCCAGCACATTGCCAACAATTTGGGTCCTTGGATGGATGGATGGAAGGCTGAGTTAACCTTGAGCCTGGTGAGATTTGAAGTGCCAAATTGCAAGCAGCCAGCAGTCAGCAAAGGTAGCCTGCAGTAATGCACTCTAACTACTGCACCACCATGGCTTAGTAGAGTAGGGTAGGGTAGGGTAGGGTAGGGTAGAATAGAGTAGAGTAGCGAAGAGAAGAGAAGAGAAGAAAAGAGAAGAAAAGAGAAGAGCTTTATTTGGCCAAATGTGATTAGACAAGGAATTTGTCTCTGGTGTGAAGTTTGTAGGGTACTGTACATAGAAGCAACATCATCATCATCATTATCATCATCATCATCATCATCATCATCATCATCATCATCATCGTAATAGTAATAGGAAGAAGAAGAAGAAGAAGAAGAAGAAGAAGAAGAAGAAGAAGAAGAAGAAGAAGAAGAAGAAGAAGAAGAAGAAGAAGAAGAAGAAGAAGAAGAAGAAGAAGAAGAAATAAGAAGAGTGCATAGTAAGGAGACTAAGAGGGATAATAATATTATAGCCATACAACTTGAGTAAATTTACATAGACATTAGACAGTACTGTGAGAATTTGATGTTCAGCACAGTGATGGCATTAGGAAAAATCTGTTCTTATGTATAGTTGTTTCGGCACCTATTGCCTTAAGTAGCATCCCAAAGGAAGAAGTTGAAACAGTTTATGTTCAGGATGTGAAGGGTCTGTAGATATTTTCTCACCCCTCCTTGTGACCCACACAATATGCAGGTCTTCTATGGAAGGCAGGCTAGTTGCAATTGTTCTTCCTGCAGTCCTAACTTTCCATTGGAGTCTGTACCAATCTTGTATGGTTGCTGTACAAAATCAGTTATAAAAGTACAAATGACAGACTCAATAATTCCTCCATAAAACTGTATCAATCAGGGGTGGGATTCAAATTTTTTAACAACCGGTTCTGTGAGCATGGCTTAGGTGGTGGGCATGGCTTGGTGGTCATGTTATTGGCTGGGTGTGGCCAACTCAATATCACTCACATTGAGGCACTCATCTCCTCGCCTGGCCTCTCATGACTGTGAGGATGCTGCAACAGTCGTAAGTGTGAAAAATGGTCATAAGTTCCTTTTTTCAGTGCCATTGTAACTATGAATGGTCACTCCACACAAGCAAAGTACCAGCAAAGGAGGAAAAAAAAACTCCAGAGACATTCCTGAGATAGGAAGTCTAGTCCTGCCAAGAATGTAATAAGGGTTAACGGAGAGGCTGTTTCTGTAAGCAACACCAGAATTTTTCCTTCCTCTCTTCCTTACAGGATTAGGCCAGTAATTTCTTCTAACAACTGGTTCTCCAAACTGCTTAGAATGTTAACAACCAGTTCTAGTGAATAGGTGTGAACTGGTAGAATCCCACCCCTGGTATCAATAGTTTCTAAACTTCTTGAGTTGACACAGGAAGAACATTCTGTGTTGTGGCTTTTTAATGATGGTTCTAATATTATGTGTTCATTTCAAATCCTCAGATATTATAGAATATTGCAAAACTGACACTGACTGACATGCAATCGACTTATTCACCTTAAAGTAGCTCCCATGGAAATGTTATCTATCCAATTATGGTATTTGTGTTTTTCATATGTTGCAATTTTTTAAAGAATGCTTACATTGAGGGGAAGATGCTTCAAATATATATGTTAAGAAGGACACAAAAATGTTAAGAATCTTTGTGTGGAATCTTCAAATAAACCAATTTAAAAAACAATGTAGCAACAGGAGCAAAAAAATATAAAGTTGTAAAAATGATAGGCTAAGTTAAAGTAACCCTCATCTAATTCCCCCTATTGTTATCTATTCCACTCAACTCCTTATAAGTATGCATTTTGAGTTCACTTTCCACACTGCCCTAGTTTAATCAACCAAAATGTACCACTAAATAATATTTATTATACAGTGATTTATTTATTTTTTTATTTATTTATATCACATTTATATACCGCCCTTCTCCCGAAGGACTCAGGGCGGTGTACAGCCAACTATAACACAATACACTTTACAAAAGTTAAAAGAAAATTAAATATATTCAGGCTGCTACTAAAATTTATACCCAACCCCAATAAATTACAATATAAAACCCCAAATTTTAAAACCCCAATATCTAAAAGTTCCACTTTAAAACTCCCATTTAAAATCAGCCCAGGCTGGCCTGCTCAAAGAGCCAAGTTTTCAACACACGTCTAAATGCTCTCAGGTCAGCGGTCTTCCGTAGCTCAGGAGGCAACCCATTCCAAAGGGTGGGTGCCCCCACAGAGAAGGCCCTGTTCCTCGGTGTCACCAGGCAGCACATAGATGCCGTCAGGACCCGAAGGAGGCCCTCCCTGTGGAAGCGCATACCATCAGTATGGTAAAATAAAGACCAGAAAAATAGACTAGGATGAGGAATCTAATGGTGAGATTTGTAAAGCAAGGGAAATGATAGTATTTAACACTCAGGAATGTTTATAATTTATTCAGTTCCCCTCCCCCTCACATTATTCATTTAATTCCAGATGACAGGCACCTTCAGTGTGATCCTGTTTTCTCCATCTCTTTCCTTTCAGAATACAACCTTCCATTATCCTTGACTGTTGCCCATTAACAGCACTCTCCATAAATCTTAATTGAACACAGCAATGCATCCCAGGTTTATCCTTTCTATACATTTACTTAATCCTTTAGTCAGAGTCTACAGTAGGAAAGAGTGAGGGACAGGTACAAGGGATGTACAGACACTTGTAATGTTATTAACAGATTCAGAGAAGAGTTTATGGATATTGGGATGATATTCTAAAAGCACAATTCTTAGCAGATTTATTATTGCAAGCAATTTATATGTCTAGCACCAGATGTCCTAGAAACCATATAAGTAAGCTATTATGAAGGGTCAGGGAAGAAGACATACAATCTGAATTTCAAATTATGTAAAATAACTTTATTAATAATCAAGTTTTTTTTCTTCTGCTCAAACTTGTCCAATTTTTCTTGACAAGTCCCTGCAGTTTTCTAGTCAGGGTTTTTCAGAAGTAGTTTGCTATTGCCTCTTTTTTAGGGCTGTGAGAAAGTGACTGGCCCAAGAATAAACCACATGGCTTTGTATCCAAAGCAGGACTAGAACCCACAGCCTCCCAGTTTCTAGTCTGATGCCTTAACCATTACACCAAGCTGGTTCTGAATGATCAAATAAGCCATTTCAAATTGTAGATGAGAAATTGCAGAATAGATTTTAATAACACTTCACACATCAAGGAAGAAAGAGGTAGCTCAATGTCTGTCTGAACATAAAAGGGGAAGCACAAGCACTTTAATTTGAAGGTCAGGACAGAGACTAAATGTACACTATTCTATGGCATGTAGTTTGCATATGATGCTAAGATAGGACTATCAGTGCTTGGATGCAGAGAACATTAACCCTTTTAATTCCATTAATGATTATCTGAAATTTTTGCAGTCTGGATCAGGTAGCATACTCCTACTTTGTAATTAATTTGTTTAACCATGGATTGGTGAACAATCATTGATTGTGATCACACCAGAAGCAAAACTATAAGCGCATTCTCCAATGTTAGGCCACTTATTTTTTCTAATTCAGAAAATTGTTTAGGATTAAGGTTATCAGTTGTAGGTTGGCAGTGATCTCTGCAAAGTTATTTACCCACACTATATTTTAACACTAGTGGCAGGCCAGAAAAGAAACAAACCAAAAAGTTATTATCACATGAACATCTCTAGGGACAAATGAGATTCTGTCAGTGAATACATATTATGATGGCAATGAACCATCAACTTTGAGGTAGAGTTTCCCAGAGGGTTGTAATTAACCACCGTTGAAAGAACACCTTGATTAGATACAAGCTTGGTCCAATTGGAATAAATGAGTACATCGTTACCATATTTCAAATTTCATAAATGTGTTCTGTCAGAATGTTTTCTCTCTGCCTTCCTTTTGGAATTGCCAATCCCACTTATCAATCAGAATGGAATATGTGAGGCAAATGTGCCACCTTCACAGAATTTCTTCACTTTTCTCAGTTTCTTCAGATCAAATGTGATAATTAACTCTCTTCCACTTCAATACGCTGTAATGGGTGCAATCAGCTCCTTTGGAGCTGATTAGGAATTTGTCAATGGAACCTTAGCAGTTTGTGGTTGAACATATTTTTTCCCTTTCTGCTTGCTCCATCATAAACTGCTTGTCATAACCACATAATTTAAGATTAATAATTACTTGAGGCTCAGGACAGCCTTAGATTAACTGTTCAGCAAAATAAGTCCATATTTGGGGCACCAAAGAGGACCACTATAGAATTCCCCCCTCCAGATAAACTACCTGTAATTCTTTCACTGTCAGTCAACTTTAGTTTCCAGCATTTAATGAGTCTAAATGTCTTGTCAATTGAGCAATGTAAGGACAGAATGACACTATTGTTGAGCATCAATTGGCCTTAATCTGATACTATGGCTCATCAAACCTAACAGGGGAAAAGAGACCCAAAAGAACCAATTGACTCACATTCAAGGCAATGAGGATAAGAAGATAATGAAACAATTCTGTCAATCCAGTGTATTAGCCCAAAGATTGATTGTTTAATTGATTTAAATGTAATCAAATCAATGTCAGCTGTTAATGACTTCCTAGATAGATTTTCTTTGGGACGATCTGTCTTCAATGAGCCTTTTAGGTCTCTCAGTGATGTATTCCTTGCTGTTGGTCAATGAAAATGCTCTTTCTTTCCATTTATCTCAGCATTATGGACTTCTCAGTTGCCTTTCCTACTTCCCTACTGGGTAGTGAATTATTAAAGACACTTGCTTAAATACTGATTGCAGAATTCTAGGTAATTTAGGAGTGGTTCTTAAATTCAACTTTTGCCTTGAATTTTTAATCCAGTGGAAAGGGGAAGAGTTACTCTTTGAATATTAAGGGTGGGTTTTTCCCCTTCAAGAGAAATGTGATTTGTTTCCTTTTGCTGCCTGTAAAAAAAGATCTAACTTTTATAAATAAGATTTTCTTCTTCACTGCATGCACAGTGCCATCTTGATTCCTTTATAACAGAGTTGTGGCTAGGAGAACCAGAATACAAGGAAATGACCACTGGAGGCTGCTGTTGCACTAGGGAAAAATACCAGCAAGTGCATTAAACTGGCTGAGAATCCAAGGAGGCAGCAATAGAAAAGTTCAAAAGTGACTGGTTTGGGTGCTTTGCTTGCTTAATTACTATTAATTATTCAAAGACAAGTGCCATATTTTCCCCTGGTAATTGCAGTCTGCCCATCCTTATTTGTCATTTTGATTTTCCAAGCACTAGGGCATAACTTGGGTAAAGTTTCATTCTTAATAGGTAAGAGTGGACAACAGTTACTGAGGTTTAATGATTGAAGGTTCTTCTTCCCTGTAACTGCAGCACTGATAGACGTCATGTTATTCTGCTCACCTACTTGGCCATTTATACTGATTGCCATAGGTATGTCCCTTGTACTCTGGTCACTGAGCAATATCCTCTGCTGAAGGACACACCACACACCTTCTTCTGAAAATGTATTGGTACCCACAATCCCTGATTGCTGCTTTTCCTAGTGCTTGTCAAGTTTTAACCAGGTTCTTTGGAAACACTGGTTTAGCACTTTTTTGAAGTCAGTCTTGACCTTGTTCAGACTTGACCTTTGAAGTCAGACTTGACTTTGTTCAAACAAAGATGTGGCTTTCCTGTACTGCATAGAAGAGGGGCGTCAAACTCAAGTCATGTGCTGGGCCCGCCCCCGCCCAGTTTAGCAAAGGGGGGAAAGCCCTGGTATGTCACATGATGCTGCTATGAAGATGTGAGTATGACACCCCTAGCATAGAAGGTCAGCTGTAGGAAGGATCCTGGCTATTCTGAAAGGTATACATTGCAGGTGCTATCACACTGTGCACCTGACACCTTTTCTGATTGCTGCTTCACATAAGCAGAAGGTTTTCCCTTCTGGAAACTTTACTTCTAAGAACCTGAACTCAAACGTAATCACTCTCATCCTTATCAATCAAAGTTCCTGAAACCAGTAAAATGCAACTGCCATTCTATAATAGTATGTTCAGTAGAGCATAGTTAGCCTTTTTGTGGGGATTGATGGATGAAATATTTTACACTGCCTTCCAGATTTAGTGGTACTAGATGCCAAAGTGAGGCTTTTGTTATACAAGTTGGGGAAAATATATATTCATTATTGATTGACCATGTGCTCTTTATTTAATGCCTTTTCCCATATATTTCGGCAGAGTGTCTATCTATCTATCTATCTATCTATCTATCTATCTATCTATCTATCATCCATCCATCATCCATCCATCCATCCTATCTATCTATCTATCTATCTATCTATCTATCTATCTATCTATCTATCATCCATCCATCATCTATCCATCCATCCATCCATCCATCCTTTTAAATCTGTGTTTTGAAATAGCCTGGTTGATCAGTCAAGACACAGATGAAAGGTTGTGCATTGGGATATGTTGATTCCACTTTCTCCCTACACTCATTGGCAACCATCTTAATCATTCAACATAGAACACAGAAATATAGAGTTGGAAAGGATCTTGGAGGTCTTTCAATCCAACGCCCTGCTCAAGCAGGAGACTCTATACCATTCTAGATAAGTGGCTGTCCAGTGTCTTCTTATAAGCCTCCAGTGATAGATCACCCATAACTTCTGAAAGCAAGCTACTCCATTGGTTGATTGCTCTAACCATTAGGAATTTTCTCCTTTTCTCTAGGTTGCTTCTCTTCTTGGTTAGCTTCCATCCATTGTTTCTCGTCTTGTCTTTTGGTGCTTTGGAAAATAGTCCCTCATTTTGACCATTGCACATTAAGGAGAGAGATTGGTGGCTATTTTCTGCTGGCAGTTGACTTGGAGGGGAGTTGTAGTGAAGCAAGGGAAACCCAGGGATCACTTTCCTTGACTTGGCCTGCCATAAGTAAGAACAGCACCATTTGCTAGCCTTCATACTGCAGGGAAGGAATTGGCAATCAGGGCACCATAATTCATGCCAGACAATTTTTTGCCAGCTCAAAGACTGGTAGATAGCATTTTAATGCAGCCATCTGGAAAAAAAACCTCTTAGAAGGATTTCCATTTCACAAGCTGCTGAAAGGAATGTTTAATCATGGAATATAGCTGGGTTTACAGCTGTTGATGAAATATACAATTTTGATACAAAATTTATGCTCTATAACATCCTATCAGAAATCTTTTTCTAAGCAGATGAGAAATCAAAATGAAAGTCGGCCATTGGATGCTAATCATCCAGTTCTCTTTTTTGATGCTTCTCTCTCTCTCTCTCTCTCTCTAAAAAGAAGGTATTACATTTTATGCACCCTGAAACTGATGAAGTCCTACAGCTATATATCTATTAATGCAAATATTCAACTTTGGAAGTCCTGAACTAATAAAGAAGGAATGCCAGAAGCCTCACTTCCATCCAAAAAGTTCACTTTAACAAAGGAAAAATGTACATTGTATTTGTTTTAGGCTATTGGCTAAAATACTGGTTTTTTTTCTGAATGGCCCAGGGATGGATTTCAGAGAATGATTTAGTTGCATGAGAAGAAACTGAAAGAATGTTTTTTAAGAAGAGTGTGAAATTAAATGAAATGCCTTTAAATCACTGTAACTTCAAACATCACTGAGCACTATAACTCTGGAGTCTGGATTCAAACAGGGCATTGCAAAATGAAACACCCCAATCTCAGTATAGTTTGTTCCAGTTTCAGAGCAGAAAGGTGTAATGGCTAAGGTCTTGTACAGGGAGTCCTGAGCTCATCAATGAAAGGTAATATGTAAATATAATAAGTTAATCAAAGAAATGCATTACTGGGAATAATCCAAATTAAATGTCTCATTTGGGGGTTAGGACCATTTCTGGGATATTTTACACACCCATGTCAGTCACCAATATCCACAACCTGTTCCGCTATTCTTGGTGGCATCACACAGGGGTTAAAAAATTGAGACAAACTGAAAATCCAGATGCTAGGAGCTGTGGTGGCACAGTGGTTAGAATGCAATACTGCAGGCTACTTCTGCTGTCTACCTGCAGTTTGGCAGTTCAAATCTCACCAGGCTCAAGGTTGACTCAGCCTTCCATGGTGGGTAGAATGAGGACCCAGATTTTTGGTGGGGGGCAACATGCTGACTCTGTAAACTGCTTAGACAGGGCTGTAAAGCACTACGAAGCAGTAAATAAATCTAAATGCTATTGCTGTTATAAAAGACAAGGCAGAACTGAAACATGGTATCTACAATTAATTTTCTGTCCAGATTTAGGGTAGGCTCTGATGATACCAAAATGGTGACATTTGCATGAAAAAAATGATTAATTGTGTGTGTAACAGCATCTGATGCAAGCATGTAAGCCAAGCCATTGACATGATGTAATCATAAACATGTCATCCTTTCCACCCCTTGCTGCCCTGTGGGTGTCTATGCATATAAACAGTAGCTTCATTGATTGTTCCAAGTTAATCCTAAAGCTAAACATTGCAAGGTTTTAGAACTAAGATATTCTGAGATGCTAAAATATTGAGATAAGATAATTCATATCTATATGTATATAAATATACAGACAGTTACACAGACACACATTCATATACATGTGTACGTATCTGTATGTTTGTATGCGCATGCAAGTATGTATACAGTATATATTGATATTGCCATTGATATATAGATATAGGCAAGGCAGAACTGAGCATGTTATTCAATATCAATTCCAATTCAGAAAAGAAAAAAGAAAGAGAGAAAAAGAGAGAGAAAGAGAAAGAGGAGGGAGGAATTTATATCAGATTTCATAAAGAACCTTTTTATGTATTACGCCAAGGCAGCAAACATATTTAATATTCTTTCCTCCTCCTACTTTACCCACAACAAAAAACACTGTGAGGTGGATTGGGCTGAGAGGAAGTAACTGGTCCAAACTCACACAGATGGCTTTAAAATGTCTAGGACAGGACTAGAATTCACAGGTTTCTAGCCTGGTGCCTTAACACTAGACCAAACTGGTTCTTACAGTTGTGGTCACTGCATTATCAGAAGCAAAGATCTCAAACTATCTATCTATCTATCTATCTATCTATCTATCTATCTATCTATCTATCTATCTATCTATCTATCATCTATCTTCCTTCCTTCCTTCCTTCCTTCCTTCCTTCCTTCCTTCCTTCCTTCCTTTCTTTTGTTACTGGAAGAATAGTCAAGGTAACTTAGATAAAAAGTATCTGTGTTTAATTTTCAAACTGTAGTACTTGTGTGCAATATAAATCTCACTTACAGTCTCCAATGACCCAAGCACTTTTGTTCTAAGACCAAATTACAAAGAATTCCAGAGGGGATTTTTTTTTTTAAATAAATAGAGCTGTAAAATGTAACAAAGATCCAGATCTCAATGGTGGACTTTTACAAATGACATGCCGAGCTATTCAATCATTTTATATAAATAATTATCCAATGTTATCAGACATAAAGTTTTTCAAATACTGAATGAAACTTCTCCCTGTTTTGGAAACCATTTTAGGCAATATATTCCTGCAGGAGCCTTATCAGATGAAGTTGCTCAGCTGAACAGAATTATGCACAGAATGCAGATTTTGTTAGATGCAAACAGTTCATTTCCACCAGCCATCAAATAATTAACAATCTGAAAGGTGAGGTTGGCATGCAGATGCTATTATTCCAAAAGAAATAATGAGGGAAATTATTCTGAGAGAAACTGAGGGATTATAAGTTCAGCAACAAACCAAGTAATGAATTGTTAGGCAGTAAATTATTCTAACTGTGCTGTGAGGACATAGAATTGGTCACTGAAGCTGCAAAGTTGATGGCCCAGTTCAGAAATGCTAGTTTACTGCTCCATGAAGGCAGTCCTGGAGTATCAATTGCCCAGATCTTGGTGCCTGAATCGTGTGGTACATTTAATGTGAGTTCAGCTAAAACATTATTTTTCTTCTCCTTCGCCTCTGCCTCTTTCCCCCCTCTTCCTTCCCTCTCCTCCTTCTTGATTCTGTCAAGAGATCTTGTTACTTAGGCATATTCCTTGCAATTTCATTTCACAATTAGTCAATATATATTTGCCTTTAATATAGTCTTTTTTCTTTTTTTTCTGCAACTTCCATTTTTCTTTTTATTCTATCATTTTTAGCTTGTATTATTAGCTTTTTTACTGTTGTAATTGCTAATTATTCAATAATGTTAATACAATTATTATAACAATATGGCAAGTTTTCAGGATAGGGTCATGGAGGATGTCTGCTCCTATCCAATTTAGTGGGGAGAGGCTTATATTCTCAAGGAGTAGTTGTTCTCTGAATAACTTAATCCTGTCTTGTGTATTATCTAAAGATGATAACCATCTCTATGAATTACATGCAGAAGGAAATTGGGGGCCAGTGCAACTCACACAACAGAGGTGTAATGTAGTTGAACCTGAAAAGTATTGTAGCTGTTGGGTGCTGAACCAGTTGTAGCTTTTGAATTATCTTCGAGGGCAGCCCCACATAGAAAAATGTTGTGGTAATCAAAATGGGAAGTGACCAAGGGATGAATGACCATGATTTGGTAATTTTAAAGTTTTTTAGTTGAATTAGAAGATAGTTGTTTTATGTAGATACGTGTGTGTGTGTGTGTGTGTGTGTGTGTGTGTCCCCTCAAGCCAGTTTTTCACTCCAGACAAGTGCCTAGACTAGTCTCAGCAGGTTTTTACAGAGATGATTTTCCATTGCCTCCTTTCTAGGGCTGAGAGAATTTTATTTATTTATTTTATTTATTTTGTCAAACAATTATTAGATAACAGGTATAAGTATAAACATGGTTATAAATACATGAAATGGATACGAATAAGAAAAAAAAGAAACAATAGGACAGGGACGGTAGGCACGTTTTGGTGCGCTTATGCGTGCCCCCAGTCACAGAATGACTGGCCCAAATTCAATCTGGCTTTGTTCCTAAATCTTTGTGGCTAAGATAGGATTAGAATCACAGTGTCCCATTTTCTAGCCTTAAACATGTAACAAAACTGGTTCTTCATTTTTAATTTAGGGATAAAAAAAATCTACTAATCTGTTGTGCATTATTGTTATATTTATGTTACAGGTGTATTTTTGCTCTAATACATTCCCGAACAGAATAAACTTGTTAGACATTATCTGAAGGTCAGTACAAATTTACTAGGGAAAAAAAAAACATCTTTCAGATACCAACTTGCTTTAGGACTTTATTTTTACCCCTATATTGTATTTTTCAATAAAATGTATCTGAATCAAGCCAGACCACTATTCCGTTTAATCGAGTAATATTGACATTGACTGATAGCTCTTCACTAGGAAATCTTTCACAGCATGACATAGAGAAGCAACTATTAAATCTGGGGTCTACTACAGTATATGCTCCACTACTAAATTAAATAACATGCATGTTTTACTACCTCATCTTTATCACTGCTTTTTAGACTTGCAAAGATCTGTTTTTTTCTGTGTGAATCAAAGCAAACCTTGAACACAACCGTCGGATAAAAGAATTAATCTCTATGCAGAAGGGAAACACGAAACAAAGAAAACAAAACATATTGGTATGAGCTCATATAATTTGGCTGTGCTTCTATGATAGAAGATTAGAGAAAATTCCTTTCAGTATTTTACCTTGCAAGTCCCTTATTCTCTCAGGCACCCATGTCTAAAGATTTTTGCCTCTCTAGACTTTATTGTTTCAAGTCTTATTTCAGCTGAATGACACTTCAATCAGAATCCACTTGGGAATAAGATGTACAAACAAATGTCCAATTTGTAAACAGTGGCTGCTAAAACATTTTTTGCAAAGAATATCTGCTTTAGCTTTGTATGCTTTTAGTTATCATTGGATCAATGACCAGGATGTAGTTTTATCTGAAGTTACTGTATAAGTAGGATCAGTGAAAGGGGGAAAAAAATAAAAGAGCTGCGTTTGATCAGCTTGAGCAATGAAAAGACAGTTCAACAGAGAATATTTAAGAACTCAAAATGTTCTCTGCTGATTTAAGAAGGGGTTGTTTCAAACTGACTAAAACACCCTAAACTAATGAAAGCAGAACAACCAGCCTTAAAAATAAGAGAAACCTAGATGATTAGGAGACTGGAGGCTAAAATATACAATGAACGATTGCAAGTACTTGGTATTGATAGTCTAGAAGAGAACCAAAGGAGACATGATAGCAGTGTTCCAGTATTTGAGGGGCTGCCTCAGAAAGGAAGGGGTCAAACTATTTTCCAAGGCACTCAAAGGCCAGACAAGGAATAACAGATGGAAGCTGATCAACCTAGAAGTAAGGAGAAATTTCAACTTGGAAGTAAGGAGAAATTTTCTGACAGTGAGAACAATCAATCAATTGAAAAACTTGCCTTCAGAAGTTGTAGGATCTTCATCACTAGAGGCTTTCAAGAAGAGATTGGGCTTCCATTTGTCAGAAATAGTGTAGGGTCTCCTGCTTGGGTGGGAGGTTGCACTAGATGACCTATAAGGTCCCTCCAACTCTGTTAATCTGTAATTCATTAAACAATGAAGATAACAAAGTGGTGGATGGCTGCTATGATTTAGTAGCAACCACCAATGGTAAAAAAACAAGGAGTAAAGAAATACTTTGCAGATTAGAACTTGGTACATCAGTTGTGAAGGTCTTGGAAAATATACTCAAATGTGATGTGTCTACACCATGGGTGTCAAACTCGTGTCATCATGACGTCATCACGTGAAGGGAAAGAAAGGGACTTTCCCCCTTCACTAAACCAGGTGGGGTGGGGCTAGCATGTGACACATTCAGCCCGTGGGCCATGAGTTTGACACCTCTGGTCTATACTATAAAGATCAGAATAGTGCAAGCAATGGTATTCCTTGTGATACTCTATGGAAGTAAAGGTTGGACTTTGAAGAAATGGAATAGGAAAAGCATTGATGTGATGTTTTTGAACTTCAGCATCTTTCTGTGTATCACATACACCTAGAAAGAGTAAGTTTAGCGAGAAAGCAATTGGCCATTATTTTCCTGAAACAGCTACTTGGGGTGGCTCAGTTGCTGGAATGTTTTTCAAATGGTCTCCTTAAGCTCAAAGTTAACAAGAAGCTCTACTGAGGACAAATGAGAGTTTCCATAACTGCAAGGGAAGTCCTTGCTAATCATTAGCTGGGAACTGTTTTCAAAAAGTTTGCAAATTTGAAGGATTTATAAACAAGAAAAACTGATGAAAAAAAAACAAAGGAGAATGGACAACCTAAGGAGAAGTGTGGGGAAAGGGAGGAAGGTATGACTTGGGAAATGGACTAGTTTTTAAAGCAGCTGAGGATAAATTGGAATTCTCTGTTCATAATCTAGATTTAAAAAAAAAATGCCATGTATATGTCACAAGATATCCAATGTTTATCTTGAACTTGACTGTGACTCAAATGCAGTGCTAGTGAAGACCTTAAGAAAACATAAAATTAGTGCAGGAAAAGTTCACAACATGTAAAAAATAAACCCGATCTCTTCTGTATACAGTCATCCTAGATCCTACAGTGTATGATAGTACCATTCCATTCCATTCCCTTCTGTTATGAAGCATTATTTCTGTTTGAGAGTATCTCCTTTTCCACCCATTCTACTTGTTTGTTCCTCATAGTTTGGTTGCACATAGTTTTTGTTTTATTTTTTGAGTGCTTGACAAGGGTGACAGTGAATGGGCACTTGCCTCTCCACCTCTTCTGCAAAGATTTGGGTATTTCCCCCTTCATTTTCTTTAAGTTGCTTGTTGTTTATAAAATGTCAATTTCTATGTGTTTTCCAGAGGGAAACTGGGAAAACATTTAATTGCTTTTTTTCCCTTGTATAGCTAAGAAACATTCAGAAACAGAGAAACAGAGCTAGATTTAATGTTTACCCTCTGCAGTTTTTAATGGGAGATTTAATAAAGTCTCCCTGTGTCATGAGAATCTATTCATGTAGTAACATAAGCTTTTGTGTCCACCACATGTGGTCTGTTACAGAATCCCTATTAGTAATAACAATAGCAATAGCATTATATACTGCCCCATGGTGCTTTACAGCACTCTCTGAGTGGGTTACAAGGTAAGCATTATTTGCATATTGGCCCCAACATTCCGGATCCTCATTTTACCAACCTCAGAAGGCTGGAAGCAGGAGTGAAATTCAATTTTTTTTCTCCTACCAGCTCTGTGGATGTGGCTTGGTATAATAGTAATAGCAACCAGGGGGCAATTTTTTACTGATTCAAATCATCCCTACCACCTCTCCCGAGCCAGACCAAGGTGGTTGAATTTCACCCCTGGATGGAAGGCTGAGTCAACCTTGAGCCCCATCAAAATCGATCTCCAGGCGGTGGGCAGAGTTTACTTGCAATACTGCACTTTAAACACTGTGCTACTACCAGGGCTTTCATTATCAATCAGAAGCTTTCATTCTTCCTTTATTTACACATGTCATAGATCAGGATTAGAGTTTTCTAATTTTCTTCTGTCTGATGAAGAATGATTTGTTTTACACAACATTGCAAGATTTTGCCTTGCAATATTTAAAATTCAGAAGTAGATAATTACGACTATAAGACATGTGTAAACTCACTAAGGATGCCACTTTTATTTTTGTCTCTTTTCACATCATTTTTGTGGCTTCAGAGTCTCCCTGACCTCTCCCCTTAATTCATAGTCTTAGTATTAAGAATAATAGTGGGGCAAATCTTAGTGTTTTAATATTATAAAATTGGGTTAGTAATGCTGCGTTTAGTTACCTTTTCTGTCCTATAAGTTTGGGTGTTTTTTATTGAAAGAAATGTGATTTTTTTCTGATTATATTTTAAGCTTATCCATCACTGAAATAAATATTGATTTTCTGATATTTTTCTCATTTCCAGATACTGGCATTTATTGTATTGATTATCCATTCATTGGTCAATTAGTAGGCTTACAATGTATATTGTACCTGTATTATTCACTTTTTATCTGGTTGTGTTTAACAGTTTCCAAACACTGAAAATCTTTTAACACTAGACCTTCATGTTTCCTAAATATTAATATTCATATATTTTACAAAAGGGATGCTGTTTCTTCATTTATATTATATGCCTATTGGTTAATATCTTGCTAAATTTGTCACCTAATATCCATGGGTTTTACCTGTTATCTTCATCAGACAATGAAAATAAACTTTAACTGAAGTTTGTGTCTAAGTTCATTTTCCTGGAAGAATGTCAGCATCATAGAATTATTTTGAATATACTTAGCAATTTTGCCCTGGTTAAAAACTAATAGTTAATGGAAACCCATTACAAAAGTGAAGTTTATCCTTTTGAATGATGTTTCCCATAAGCATAAGGAAAGCAATTAAGTGCCACATATCTCAAGGTAATGTCACAGCCATGTGCTAATCATGATTTATTCCTTTTTAATACTTATATATTGCAGCTGTCAAAATGGCAATCTTGAATTTAAATATATCATCCTCAGGGTAGTGTTTAATTTCACCAATAAACAATTGTAGCTTTGGGGACCCTTTGGGTGGGTGGAATGTATGTGAAAGCAAATAAGACGTAGGAATATGTAAAAGAGAAAGAATAAGAAGACAAAAGAAAGAATATTTCATATATTTGCACAGATAATGATTTGACTATTATGTACATATAGAATATTCTTTATTGGCCAAGTGTGATGGGACACACAAGGGATTAGCTCACACATGGTGCATTAGTTCACAGCGTACATTCAAACAACAAAAATAATATAATCATATTATACCAGTAGTAGAAAGTAAAAGGAAAGACGAGAAGGTTAAGAGCAATCCAGCTACAGATGGCACAAGGGGGAAATGTAACTCTGTCACAAAGGTAGGGATTCTGGCATGAGGAAAATTAACTGTGATGCTCTGAATTTTTGCAAGAATTATTTTAGGTAAAGTTAAGAGGAGCTTATTTAACTCAGAGATGAGAATCCTGAGCATACAGAAATCTTTCAAATACAGAAATCACTAAATTTTAGGAGAGTAATGAACTAAGGCTACTATATCTGAGCTGATATAAAATTCAGTTGTGTTAAGTTAGTAGAATTTCCATGTGATTTTTTATATATATCTGCTTTGTCTACTGGTTAGTATCATAAATTCTTGTGAATATATGCAATTTATATCCACAGAACAATTGTGTATTTATTATATTTATCCTTTATTTACCACAGCTATTTATATTCTGCTTTTTTGGGAAACAATTCCCCTGAAATTATTTACACAGAGTATAAACATTTTACAATGAAATACAGTAATAATTGCCTACCTTGACATCGTTTGGGGGTTTGTGTGTTCTAAGGAAGATGAAAGCTATGTCAGAAGCTCAACCTTTTGTTATTGGCAGATGGAAATGTTGTCAATACATGCATTTTCTGAATGCCATTCAATATTTTTTTGGCACTAACTGTTCTGATAAGCACTGGGACTACTACAGACTGCTTATGCAATCTCTCATTTTTGATTTTTCAGATTTGAAACTTTATAATTTTCCCCAAATCATTGTCTTCTTCTCTTCTGTCTCTTGGTATTGCCACACAATTATTCACACTTTATTTGTTTCAACCACAGGGAGGGAGGGAGGGAGGAAGGAAGGAAGGAAGTTACCCTTTTCTTGTAGAAATAAGGAGAAATTATCAATGCAATCTGTAAGTAGAAATGTTAAAAAATGTATTTCTATTTGTAGTAAGTTAAAACCTGATTAAAATTGTAGACTATTTGAAAATATTTGTACAAAACAATAGCACCATCACTGAAGCCTAGAACAATGACTTTTAGTAAATTTAATACTTTTAATTGTTGGAAAGCTATACATTGTGCTTTTATAGTAGCTTATCATAACAACAGAAAATAAAGTTAATAGAAATACTAAAATAACAATAATAATTAAGCTAAAATTATATTTCAAAGTCTTTCAAAACTTTAGAGCTTTTTAAAACCTCATAAATGATTGCTTTCTCATATTCCAGAGAATGATTCCAGAATCTAAAGGTAGCTACACAGAGATATCCAAATGAGTCTGCAGGTAGCCAAATAAATCTTCCTTTGATGACACAAATAAAGAACATTGACAGTTGTGGGCAGGGGTGGGATTCGAATTTTTAACAACCAGTTCTGTGGGCATGGCTTAGGTGGTGGGCATGGCTTGGTGGTCATGTGACTGGGTTGGCATGGCTTGGTGGTCATATTATTGGCTGAGTGTGGCCAATTCAACATCACTCACATCGAGGCACGCTTCTCCTCACCTGGCCTCTCATAACTGTGGGGATGCTGCAACAGTCGTAAGTGTGAAAAATGGTCATAAACCACTTTTTTCAGTGCCATTGTAACTTTGAATTACAAGCAAAGTACCAGCAAAGGAGGGGAAAAAACTTCAGAGTTGTTCCTGAGACAGGAAGTCTAGTCCTGCCAAGAATGTAATAAGGGTTAACGGAGAGGCAGTTTCTGTAAGCAACACCAGAATGTTTCCTTCCTGCCATCCTTACAGGATTAGGTCAGTAATTTCTTCTAACAACCAGTTTTCCAAACTGCTTAGAATGTTAACAACTGGTTCTAGAGAATAAGTGTGAACTGGTAGAATCCCACCCCTGGTTGTGGGTTTTTTCATGAGAGTAATGGAAGCAAAGGAGAAAATGTACCATTGCTATATGTAACCAGAGAAATTGTCTGGAATACATAAAGACATGCTGGAAATAAACAACAAGAAAGGATAGTTTATTGGGCTTGTGGATGTGGAAAAAAGAAAAAGAAAATTTTGTATTCAAATATAGTGATACCTGAGTATTTGTCCTTAATTAGTTCCAGGCAATGCAATGAGAAGATATAGGTAGATTGATATGTTCCTTTTCATTCCATGACAGAGTTAGATCCAAACTGTTTTTAAGAAACATACTTGGTTCACCTTTTTTGCATCGTTGATTCCTCACAAATGAGCAATGAGCTCATTCCTTTAGCAAAGTATCTGTGTACTATGTTCTTAGATGTCTCCATTCTAAGAAACAGGTTGACGTGTAATTACACTAAGATATGCCATACAATGATTGCATTATAATTTTCAGTATTTCATGTTACCTAATGCAAAAAAGAGATATCTGGAGACTCTTATCTAGTGTTAAGCAAAAGTTTCTCAGATGTCATCAACAATAGCTGCTGGTGGAAGAACCATTATGTCAGGATTCCAGTACTTAACCCCATTTAAATCATGAGTCTTGAGCCAAAATTCCAAACCTTCAAAAGGATTTATTGGGAGTTAAAAGGTCCAGCATTGCCTGTGTGTAGCTGACTCTGAGACACAACATTCATTGTCACCTTTGACCCTGTTTCCCCCCCACCCCCTGGGTGTATCGTAATTCATATTCTCCAATGGGATACATCCATAGCCATCAATCATGCTCTCCAGTTAGAATTTTGCATGGCAGAAACTTCACTCACCTAGTTGCTATCTTTGAAAACATTTATGGAATGCAATTTCGGTTTGCAAGTTGCCACATTGCTTCCCTCCTCCCTTTCAGATGGCAACTCTAAAAGGCCATAGAAATATTTTATGAGTTGACACATTGCTCTTACCATAGGTTTTCAGTCCTTTTTTCCATAGATATATCTGAGAATACTATGCTTCATAGTATGCATATTCATTCCTTTCTTCCTCCAGAGTTTACAGTAAAAGTTCATCATGTTGATAATAGTGTTAAAATGCTGAACTTGGAAGGATTGTTTATGGAGAGTCTCAGTCATGCAGGTCACGGTTGTCTCAAAAGTGCTTTATCAAAAAGCAACCAGACTTTGTTTTTCCTTGAAGATGTTTTGCTTCTCATCCAAGAAGCTTCTTCAGTTCTGACCTTGGAAGGAATGTAAAAAAGCATGAAGGAAAATGAAGGAGATGGAACAGGAGCATAAATCAGAATAAAACTATTGGAAATATTTACAGTACATCTTGCCTATGCCAAAGGTGAGTTAGATAAAAGAAAACACCAATAACAGATAGACACACTTACAAACTATGATGTATTTTAAATTACAAGGACAGGGTTCGCATCAACGTTCTTCTCTTTTCCTTTGTTCACAATCTATCAAAACTTGATTTTGTTCTTCTACTACATTCTTTGTAAACACTTTGCAGAAACTTTGTTTGGCTCCAGGGCTGCTGAGAGCATCATAAACAGTCAACTCTTGCTGAGATTTAATTTTCATTCTGAAGAAAGAATCAATAACGATTTCAAATTATTTCATTTTTTTAAACAAAGAAGACTTAATAAGACTTAAGAGAATCTAAAATCTAAAAAGTAATTCAAACACATTTTTCTTTTATCTATGCAGAAGTGAACAGGTCTAATCCGATTTATCATAAAGGAACACGACTGCATATAAATGTACATTATCATGGTAGATTTGTTTGAAAAGATGGAGGATGGAAGGGAGAATTTGAAAAACTCTTTAGACTTGCTCACAGACAATGCCTTAATGAGAAGGGTGATATTAGATTCCATAATTGACAATGTCTCTTCAGCTCAGAATGCTGTACTCAGCTCAGAGGTTTCAATGTTTTAGAAGAGTGGCAATGGCAAGATATATCAAGGAAATCTAGGAAAGTTCTCAGACAAATTTTATTGAGAATTTGGAATATCTGTGTGAAGCATGAGTATTTTATCAATATCTTGGTTTTGCTCTGAAAGTTGTATACGTATTCTTGCTACAAAATGTGGACATATTACAACCTCTGGAGGCAAGCCACAGATTAACTGTTCTCACTGTCAGGAAATTTCTGTTTAATTCTAGATTGGTTCTCTTTTTGATAATCTTCCATCCATTATTTCTTTCCTCCCCTTTGGAAAATAGGTTGCCCCCCCCCCTTCTCTATGACATCCCCTCAAATATTGGGGATGTTATCCCCTCAAATATGTCTTCAATACATGAGACATATCTAGTTTTCACAATCCTTCATCATATAGTTTAACCACCTAATCATCAAAAGAGAAAAGACAAAAGAGAGAGAGAGAGATTCTGGTGACCAAAACTGGTCCAAATGTGGTCTTACCAGTACTATGCTAATACTTCATGTGATCTTGATATTAACCCTATGTTGATGCAACCTAGGACTACATTGGCTTTTTGACAGCTGAATCACACTGCTGGTTCATACTTAAGTGGTTGTCCATTAGGACACCTGGATCCCTCTCACAGCCACTACTGTTGAGCCAGGTACCACTTATTCTTTATCTCTGTGTTTGTTTTTTCTAGCCTAAACATAAGACCTTATTTTTCTCACCACTTAATTGAATTTTGTTGGATAGAGTTCAGGTTTGTCAAGACTCTTCTCTATCTTGAGTCTATCTTTTAAATTATTTTCTCCCAGCTTGATGTTGTCTGCAAATTTGTTAAGTGCTCTTCTATCCTCTCATCTAAATAATTTAGATGTTGAAGAGTACTGGGCCTAAGACAGAACCTTGAGGTACCCCACCGCATGCATTTAGATATAGTTCCACTGAGACCATACATAGAGCTGGTCAGCCAGCTAGGAACAAGAGAAAACAAGTCAATATTCATGTATTTATATTTTTAGTGACAATGAGATAAAAACATTTGCACTGTCTGATTGATAGGTTTGCCATCTTATTAAATTATTAAATTCTCCCTTCCATCCTCCATCTTTTCAAACAAATCTACCATGATAATGTACATTTATATGCAGTCGTGTTCCTTTATGATAAATCGGATTAGACCTGTTCACTTCTGCATAGATAAAAGAAAAATGTGTTTGAATTACTTTTTAGATTTTAGATTCTCTTAAGTCAAAATGCAACATGCCAACCTCATCTCAATTAAATGTGAAGTATTGAAGCAATGGCAATTAAGTTGGATTTATGTGAAAAACAAGATTTTTCATAGCAATATGTATCCTCACTGGAAAAAAACTTTTCTGGAAATGTTCATAAAATGAATATTTATTATCTTGTGATCTAGTTCTTTGGAAGTCCAGAAAATTTGGACCTGATCTTAAAAGAACAAGAATAGGTACCATAAATACTGCTTGATTTGGTTTAGTTTGTCTATTGTCAGCAAAGGGATACCAGTATCATAGTAATATAAGTACAGAGAGCACTTGTCCACAAAATAGCATTCTTCAAAAAATAGTGAAAGCAATTACTCATTCAGAATTCAAAAATTGTATTAGCAAGCAGAAGTATCATGGGTTCAAATTCCACTATTTATTAAGTAGGCCTTGTGCATCACAGCGGATGCATTTGCACATGAATACATTCTTTTGTCATTAATATTTTGTGGAAAATGCTTAAGATTTGTTTGCATCTACATATTGGTGGCAAATACAGTAATAATTACTACCATGGGGTTGTGGCTGTGCCATCTGGTTCACAGAAAGAATGAGCTCATCTAGACTTACTAGAGCCCAGTAAATGTTTTTTTGTAGAACAATTAACTCATACAACATTCTTTGCCAAGCATTTGATAATCATAATGCCATGAGTTTCAACTTAGGTTGAACAAAAATAAACAAAACAAAATTATAAAAACAATTGAATTGTACAGATTACAATCTCTTCCTTTTCCCCTTTATTTATTTTGTAATGCCCTTGTCCAGACTTTCAAATGGCTAATGATTTGTTGGAATTCTTTTATGGTTAATATATTAAATGGCCAATGCTCATTATATAAACCTGAAGCTAGAAAACATGATACTTTATTCATCTATTTATTCTTAAATTTCTACACTGCTCATCTTACCTAAGTGATTCTATTCCATTGAGGAATGTATTCAGCCAGAACTCAGTTTGAATGTATATCCCAAATGGCTGTTTATATAAAGAGATTATTGCTGACTTTATTCCTGTTCAAAAGTATATGTGAGGGAAGGAGAAATCTATTTCATCCATATAGTTATTTCATGCTGTGGATCACAGACTTGGGCACCCTACTGAGTTGCCTGAAGTGTTATTCTGTGCTAATGGGATACTCCTGCCAGGAATCTAACTGCCACATTTTGCATCAGCTGTTGCTTCCAGATCATCTACAAACAACATTTTGTGTAGCCTTGGTGAAGTGCATTTCAGGAATACATTGCACTGTGTGATGAAGAATTAATATGGAGGTAATCTCCTTAATCAACCAATATGCTTGGTGAAAATCCTTGTTGCTAAGTGAAGGGAGGCAGTGTCTGCTCCATTATATATATTTTAAGCTTTGCTTCACAGGAAGTTTTCAAAGGGAGATTTAATTTGAACTGGGATCAAAGTGAAGATGACCTTTAGAGATCTGAGCAGCCTGATTTCATATTTATTTGTTTGTTTGTCAAGCATGTACAAGATAACAAGTATAAGTATGAAAATTGTTAAAAGCATATAAAAATGAATCAACAGACTTTTGATAATCTGATCCATAGGATGCTTTGAAAAATACTGCAGTATGGACCCTGCTCTACTCTAGAAAAAAAAAAATTCTAGGAGGAAGGAGATGCTCTCATTTAGTGAATATAGCTTATATAGGTTTATCAAATCACATGATTACACAATACTTCCTGTTTCCCATATGTGGATGTTATACAACCTTCAATGGAAAACTTCCAACATATTCAGATTTCCTGTTTTTTCAAATTCCAGAAAATTAATATTTCTTAATGTGACATTTATAATGTCAGAGTGCCCCAGCACATACCTCTAACTTATGCCAAATACATAGTTTTGCAATATTATATTATTCCTAGCAGAAAACACATTTCATAACTGTTCTGAGCTTTAAAAGTTCAAACTGCGAACACAAAATGGCTTCAGTTCAGCTCTTTATATTCTCAGGTATAATAACCAAATTTCACTTATAACAAGAACAAAGGAAGTAAATACAGATAAATGGGAACAGTAAGACAGGGATGGTAAGCATGCTGGTGCACTTATGCACATCCCCTTTAAGTACCTCTTAAGAATGGAGTGAGATCCACGGGTAGACAGTTTAAGGTTGAAGCTGTGAGAGGTTGAGGCTGTAACAACGGAATCAGGTAGGGCATTCCAAGCATTGACCACTCTGTTGCTGAAGTCGTATTTTCTGCAATGAGTTTGAAACAGTTTACCTTGAGTTTGTATCAGTTGTTTACCCATGTATTATTATGATTGAAGCTGAAAAAGTCATTGACAGGTAAGATGTTATAGAAGACAATTTTGTGAACTATGCTTAGGTCAGACCAGAGGCGGTGCAATTCCAGATTGTCTAGATTGTCAAAATTTCAAGCCTGGAGGCATAGGGAATTCTATTGTGAGTGGAAGAGTGGAGTACTTTTCTCAATAAATACCTCTGAACCCACTCTATTGTGTTAATGTCTGATATTTAGTGCAAGTTCCAGGTGGATAAGTTGTATTCAACAATTGATCTGGCAAAAGATTTTGTATGCCCTGGTTAACTATTCAATGTTGTTGGAGAAGAAGCTTTGCAATAGAAGGTTAACGATTCTTAAAGCCTTTTTGGCAATGCTGTTACAGTGAGCTCTGGGGCTTAGATCATTTGAGATAAGTACTCCTAGGTCCTTGATAGAGTGAGGTTTGTTTATGAGATTGCTTCTGCTTAAATTGTGTTTGGTGTTCTGATTTTTTTTTTTTTTTTGCCAATCTGTAGGACAGAGCATTGGTTAGTTCAAATTTGGAGTTGCCAATTGCACAATTATTCTGACACATAGTCAAGGTCGTTTTGCAGGGCAGCAGCATTGTCGATTGTGTTTTTTACATCATCAGCAAAGAGGACACAGCTTCTTTTAATGTTGTCACATAGGTCATTGATGTAAAGCAGAAAGAATGTGGGTCTAATTGCCTTGGGGTACACCAATATTAAGTGGTGCTGGATTTGATAGGGTCTTCCCTATTTTGACCATTTGTTGCCTGTTTGACAGGAATGTGGCTATCTACTTGTGCAGGGGTCTGGAGACACCGTAAGAATTAAGTTTCAGCAGTAGTTTGCAATGTGCCACTGAATCAAAGGCTGTGCAGAAGTCTATATAAATTGTATCCATTGCTTTACCCTGATCTAGATTAGTAGTCCAAATGTTTCTGCAGTGTAGGAATTGCAGATTACAGGACATTTTTTTCCTGAAACCAAACTGCTTGTTAGAAAGTAGTTTGTTTCTAAGTGTAGAGTGATGAATTGGTTTATAATTGATTCCATGATTTTACAGGTGATGCAACACAGTGAGATTGGTATGTAATTTTCTAGACTAGGGTCTCCATTATGGTCATTAGACCGTGGCTAATGACCATAAGTCAGGCAGGGAGTTGGTTCTGAAAGATACCTCATAGTTTTTGCTTAGATGTTCAGCTAGGGCAGTGGCAAGCTTTTTCAAAAAATAGGCACATAATCCATCAGGGTCAATAGACAGGGATGGCTTTAGGTTATGTAGTGCTGTTTCAACATTAACTGCTGTAAAGTCAATATGGAATAAATCATTACAATTTGTTGTGGTGAGACTAGGAAATGGAGGACAGCAGCAGTTGCTATCGACAAAGACTGAATTGAAGAATGTATTGAGTTTGGCCTTTATAGCTTCATCATTACAGTCTTCCCCGTTAGGCCCTTTTAGGGGTGGGATAGATTTTGAGTCTTTAAGTTTGGCATTACCAAAATTATAGAAGGCTCAGGAAGAGTTCGAGTTTAACAGCTCTTCCTCCTATTTGCTATGAATATCCTAATAATAACTAGGGAAGTTCCCAGGGCAGATGGGAAGATATATGCTCTTTCTGGAATGTATAGATCAGTGCTGGCACATGCCAGCATCCAGAAGGCAATGCGTGCTGCCCCACCACCACCCCTGGGCATGCATGCGCGATCCCCCTGCAGCACACTGCATGTCTGCGCATGCCTATGCAATCATCCCTGCAGATCTCTGTGCATGCGTGCACAATCACCCCCCCACGCCATCCATCTGCACATGCGTGCATGACCCCAGTGTGCGCTGTGTATCTCTGCACATGTGCATATGTTTCCTGCACACCAACCCGCACTTGCATGCCAGATATGCAACAATCAGCTGTCGGGTGGCAGCAGCACGCACTCATGCACAGTAGGGTTCTTCCGGGTGAGCTCTCGTGTGCCGGGGAAATGGCTCTGCGTGCTACTTCCGGCACGCGTGCCATAGGTTCGCCATCACGGGTATAAATAAATCCTCAAAAAAAATTTGATCCAGTTTTACACAGACTGCAAGTGTTTTCTTATTGCTTTCACCTGTTTATAAAAACGAGAAGATTGGCTTCAACAGTGCACATGTGTACTAGACGTGGATACTATAATTTAGATTGTGATAGTGACACTACCTCAACATGCATAATGGAAGACTTAATCAACACAAAGCTCCCTTTGTGCTGATATTTGAATGGTTTCCTTTCAAGACCATCTCAGTCAATGCATCCAGTCATAACTGCAAGGTTTATAACAAGTACTAAAGCTGTTTTGTACATAATGATGCTGTGAACTTCCGCAAAGAGCAATAAAAATGTTCCACAAAGGCACTTGATGGATCTGAATGGCTTCCTGAATGTGCTTGAGGATTGGCTTTACTTACCTAATGCCCTGGTCTATCTGTAAAATACAGGAACTGGTCTGGGAGATGAACATGAATGCCCTTAAATACTCTCTTTTTAAAAAAATCAGTTGAATTCTTGCTTTCAGGGAAAACTGAGTATGTTGAAAATGAGGATTTCCATCTGCTATCACCATCTTGGCTGACTCAGTTGACCAAGGTTTGACTGGCCCATTTGTTAAGGGAATTAAAAGAATGCCTTGCGAAAAGAACTGTCCCCTTCTGCCTCAAAAGACCAAAAAAAAAAAGTAATCTGGGAAATGATTAGCTTGTCTCAAGTCCAAAACTTGTAGCTTAGTTGATTGAAAAGTTTTCAAGGTTTTATATTTACCACTGATAAGTGTTAAAAATACATTACTGAAAACTATGTGTTTTGTACTTCTTTGATATCCAACAGTTGGGACTTGAGATTGGAACTGATGTGAGCAACTAAGTTAGGATATACAGTATAAGAGAGAAATAATCAAAATAGAACTGGAAGGGACCTTGGAGGTCTTCTAGTCCAACCCACTGCTCAGGCAGGAGACCCTGTACCATTTAAGACAAGTGTCTCTCCAATCTCTTCTTTAAAACCTCTAGTAATGAAGCAGCCACAACTTCTGAAAACTGTTCCATTGGTTAATTGTTCTCACTGTTAGGAAGTTTCTCCTTAATTCCAGGTTGCTTCTCTCCTTGATTAGTTTCCATCCATTGTATTTGTCTAATCTTCTTATGCTTTGGAAAATAAGTTGATCCCCTCTTTTTTGTGGCAGCCCCTCAAATACTGGAATACTCTTGTCACTCCTAGTCCTTCTTTTCCCTAGATTAGCCAAACCTATTTCCTGCAACTGTTCTTCATATGTTTTAGTCTCCAGGCCTTTAATCATCTTAGTTGCTCTTCTTTGCATTCCCCCCCCCCCCCCACACACACACAAAGTCTGAACATCCTTTATGTAATGTGGTGATCAAAACTGGATGCAGTAATTCAGGTGTGGTCTTACTAGGGTTTTATAAAGTGGTACTAACATTTCACGTGATTTTGATTCTATGCATCTGTTTTTACAACCATTGTATTTGCTTTATACTGTAATATAATGCTCACTTCTCAGCTTGGAAGCACTAAGTTACCTACTCCCTTTTTTAAAGGCAATATGTCCCTCAGGCCATTTCCAATCAATAAGAAAGGAAACAGCACAACCTCAAGCGAGGCAGAACAGAAAAGTGACTTTCCTTTTGAGGGAAGTTAACATGATACATTCATTTAAAAGGGAGTACTGGTTACTTGTTTCACATGCTTGCTTACCCTACTGCTTTTCTAAATTAAATTTAGGTCTGATTGGGTCTGAGATGGTTTTAGACATGCCTTACACTATGACGATCCAAATAAATCATGACAGACAACAAATGCCAAGCAATGAAAAAGCTAAATAAGTCTGTATGGCAGTATATTTAATTAAAACTAAGCCTAACATAAACTTGCCTGAAAAGAAAATGTAATTAAAGTATTGGTGTTTGGAATATGTTACAGGGCTCTCTGAGGTAAATCAAAGTAGACAAACCCCAAACAATGTTTCTAACTCTGAGAGAGCACATTCTGATCTTCCTTTGCAATGTTCTATAATTCTTAGAATGGGATTTATAATTCAGTGATGGGGGAAAATCACTTCTTCCTCAGTATTAGAAAAACATATTGCTTGGGAATAACCTTTGGCAAAACAATAAATACTAACTAGTTTTCACATAAATTGGCTGGGGTACAGTAAATTCAAAACTGTGTTCTTGAACTAGGATATAAAATATGTAACAAACATGTCTAAGAAGCCAAATAAACATGCTGAGATAGGAATTTGAAATGCCCATACCTCTGAAATAAATGTTCAGGTTGGAAGTTAAATAATTTTTTTGCACTTTTCTGATGCAAGGTAATTTTTTGACCTTTATATCAAAATGCAAGTGACAGTTATGCATTTTTAGATAAAATGTGAATTTACTGGTATATTTGGAAAGGAAATTAATATTCAGATTAAACAGGAGACTGACAGGATGTAATTGAGAATATAAAGTTATGCAAATATATACCTCCTTTCTCAGTGACATTGTCCCCTCCCCTTTTGCAAGCAATGACAGGAAAATAATTTAAATGAATTCACTGGTTGGTCTGAATTGCCACGTCATGAGTAAAGTGGAAGACAAGAATAGCGACGGAACAATTCTTTTTTTTTCTTTCTCTCCTTTTTAAAGATGAGAAATTAAAAAGGCTCTGTTCAAAGAGAGGACAAAGATTTTTCAATATTAGATTCAATTCTTTGACCTCCAAAAGGAAATTGATCCCAGGTATGGTAATTAAATCAATTTGTTGAATATTTTCCCCAATATATGAGTCTGTCCAATCTTTAAAAGAGTCCCTAGCCATCAATACAATAGTATCTGGGTCATTATTCATGCACAATTAATGAATAATATAATGAATAATAATAATAATGCCTCATAAATTGCTTTTTCCTATCATTTTAGTTCTTTTTTCTTCATTTCCTTCAACAAATAAAAAATATTGCAATTATGCAAACTATATAATCTATAGTAGGGTCTCCCAATTTGGCAACTTTAAGACTTGTGGACTTGAACTCTCAAAATAGCTGGCTGGGGAATTCTGGGAGTTGAAGTCCACAAGTTTTAAAGTTGCCAAATTTTGTGATCCCTATGGAGAACAAAATAATTCCCAACCATAGTAACTGGACAGACTACTACATCTTTAGCTCAAATGCTTCCTATTTATATATTTGAGATTTTATGAAAAATCCTTAGTACCTTAGTGAATTTCTTGCCTCAGAGGAAGACTTTGTCACAGCCATAAGGCCAATAGTCAGATAACTAGAAAAGTAGATACATAGCTAGTTTAAGTTTAATTTTCTATACATGCATATGAAACAAAACAAACAATTTTTTTTCAGCTGCAATGAAAAGTGGATGGTTTGTAGAAATAGAAAAGTGAAGAATTTCATAAGACAAATCTAACTATTGTTACATGGGAAAAGAGGAAAATGGATTAATGATCTCTGCAGGTGATTTTTTTCAGATTAGGGGGAAATAAAAGTCACTCTGGTCCAGTGGTGGGATTCAATTTTTTTTTTTACTACTGGTTCTGTGGGAGTGGCTTGGTGGGCATGGCAAGGGAAGAATACTGTAAAATCTCCATTCCCATCCCACTCCTGGGGGAAGGTTACAGCAAAATCCCATTCCCTCACCACCCCAATAACCTGCTGGGACTCGGAGGCAAAGAATAGATGGGGCTAGGGCCAGTCAGAGGTGGTATTTGCCAGTTTTCTGAACCACACAAATTTTCTGCTGCTGGTTCTCACCTCTGCCCTGGCCTCTGAAAAGACAGCAGTGAACTAGCATATGGCGGAAGGACTCGGTTGTATGGCCCAACAAAGACTTATATGTAGATGTAACAGATTTATTTTTAACATGCAGTAGGGCTTTGTCATAACCATGGGGTTTGGAATAATTTACAATTAGTGCCTTTCTTTTGTTACTGGATTTATCTCAAATCTTTATAACTATAGAAGTGAACATGGTATCTTATAATAGTTAAAGGGGTCTTCAAACTTAGCAAGTTTAAGACTTGTGGACTTCAACTCCCAGAATTCCTCCTCCAGTCACGTTAGCTCAGGAATTCTGGGAGTTGAAGTCCACAAGTCTTAAACTTGCTAAGTTTGAAGACCCTTGAGTTAAACCATAAGACAGCAATACTGGATGAGGTCACAACTTATCTAGTGCATTCTGTGTCACACAGTGACCAAATAGGATATTTGTTTGTTTTTTTCCCTAGCAACTAGTATTTCAGACAAATTGCTTAAACCAGGGGTCTCCAACCTTGGCAACTTTTAAGACTTGTGGACTTCAACTCCCAGAGTACCTCAGCCAGCAAAGCTGATTGCATTAGTTGCAATGAATAACATTGAGTAGTAACATTTTGAGAGGAAGAAAAAAAATCTGCCCAAATTAATTTTTTGCATTTCACATCTCCAACATCTCCAGTTCTGTTAAGTCAGGTTTTATTTATTTATTTATTGAACTTATATACCGCCCTATTTCTCTGACAGGACTCAGGGCGGTGCAGAGCCGAATTAAAATACAAAAACAACACAGAATTAAAAACAATTAAAAAAACAAATATAAAGGCTGAAAAGCTAAAAAATATAAAGGGGTTAAAAACTAAAACCAAGTAAGACTGAATTAAAAAACCTCTAAAAAACCCTAGGCCAGACCAGCTTGATGAAATAAATAGGTTTTCAACGTGCGCCAGAAGGTCAAGAGATCAGGGATGGTTCTCATTTCTGGGGGTAATTTGTTCCAGAGGGAGGGTGCCCCCAATGAGAAAGCCCACACCCTCGGGGTTGCCAGCCGTCCAGCCGGCGGCACCCCAAGGAGGCCGACTCTATGGGAACGTATTGGCCGATGGGAGGCCGATAATGGCAGGAGGTGGTCCCGCAAATATCCTGGTCCCAAGCCATAGAGCGCTTTAAAGATGGTAACTAGAACCTTGAAGCGCACCCAGAGGACCACCGGGAGCCAATGTAGCTCACGCAAGAGCGGTATAACATGGGAATCCCCAGGAGCTCCCAACACCACCCGTGTGGCCGCATTCTGCACCAGCTGGAGCCTCCGGGTGCTCTTCAAGGGAAGCCCCATGTAGAGAGAGTTGGCATAGTCTAGATATGTACTTTTTTTTTTTCCAGGACTGCATGTTCATCTTTATGGCAATATTCCAAGCACAACATATCTAAAGGTCTTTGTATAAGGACATATATCATACATTGGCTAAATAATTGTATTGCATCAATGAATCTTAATTTCCTTCTAAGAATCTGAATTATTCCAGTAAAAACGTCTAACTAAACGCTATGACTAAAGCATGTGATCCTACTTTACCTTCACATTTTTTTAAATAGAAAAAGCTAGGAAGGAAAGGTAATGAGCTAGGAAGGAAGGAAGGAAGGAAGGAAGGAAGGAAGGAAGGAAGGAAGGAAGGAAGGAAGGAAGGAAGGAGGGAGGGAGGGAGGGAGGGAGGGAAGGAAGGTAGACGGATGGACAGACAGATAGACAGATTGCTAGCTTTTCTCTAGATGTTTAAAGGTAGCCATCAACATTTTAAACATCCATGGAAGGCAACTGATAATCAGTGCAGATATTTTGGTGTAAGCACCCTGTGATCACGTTAGCAACCTAGGCGATACATTTTGCTTGCTTATAAATTTAAGATTGTCCAACATAAAGCATGTTGCAGGATCAAAATGGAGGGTAATTAAAGTTTTTATTCTTAGACAAACAACACATACATAAATGTAAGAAAGAAAAAGAAAATAAGAAAAAAGGAATAGAAAGAAAAAGATAGAAAACAATTAAAAGCAGTTTGTTGTTTGTCTATTTTAATTGTAAAGTCAATAAAGTGTATTTAAAAAAAGTTTTTGTTCTTATCTTTAATAACACTATGCTATTCTTCCATTGAGTTTTTTTTAAAGATTAATTTACATTATCCTTACACTAAGACTGAGAAGAAAAGAAATTATTTGTATTTTAAAAAAGATTTGTCACAGAGTGATTTTCTCACAAAATATATCGATTTGAATGCTTTAGTTTTCATATTCTAAACAAAATTGCAATGCATCTTGCAATAAATATTGTTTGTTTAAGATAGAGCACCCTATGAAAATTTAAATGGCAAAGAAATTTTAGATGCTATGGATTGGTTGAATAATTAAATGTATATAAAATAAAATCAGTTTACTTTAGTCATAGTTATCTAAAGAATTTGATTCAATTTGACAATTTGAACTGACTTTTCTTTTTCCCCTTTAAAATAGCTAATTTTACTTGGAAACTCAATTGAATATTCTTTTAACTGAATCCTGAATCTTTGCATACCCCTAATAAATAAAAACCTGATTATACGGAACTGATTGCTGTCATAATTCTGTACACATCTGAACTTAAGCTTGTGCCTGAATGCAGATAGTTGTTGGCTATCCTTTTGGAACATTCCTTATTTTGTTTATCAATAAATGTCAAAACCTTTATTTTTCATGCTTAATCATTCGAGGTTTCAAATTGTAAGATCTGTATGTTGTATCTGAATATTAATTGTACTGTATTTCTGAGAGATGGTAGAATTGAAATTGTGAATACTGTAGACAATAGTATTTCTCTGCAGGCAACTAACCTTGCTTGCATTCTTAATTAATGAAGGTTCAAAAGAGGCATTCATTCTAGCTGAATATTGGTGACCTGTGAAAATTTATTTCATTTTTGGGGTAGTTAGGATGGATGTTATCAGTCAGTTATTCCACCTGGTGAGGTGATTATGCAAATAAATGTCTTTATGAATCCTATATGTGCCTTGAATAAGGTATGAGATTCCCACACTGAATACCAATATAAAGCTTTTCATTGTTATTAGCAGAGAGAATGTGACATGGATCACCACCAAACTCTTAATTTTAATTGCAGAGAACTGTAAATTATAGCTTTCAGATTCATATAGCTATTGAAATATATGTTTTCATTATTAGATCCAAGAAAATAATTGGTATTGATCTTGAAATGATCAGTTAAGAACAATGAAACAGTTCATTAATTAAGTTAATTGGTTAGCATTCCCAATGCTCTGATATTTGCAAGATACTCTGTGTGTGTATTTATATAACATGTATCTCTTAACTCTCTTCATTATGTACACAACATAACTTTAACCATATATACATGGTTAACTTTGCATAATTAATATAAAATTGCATAACATTTGTGTAATATATCAATGTATACAAAGTCACTGAAAATCTTTTGCTACAACCTCCCCTCCTCCCCTCTTAAATGACACTATTTTGGTGAAGGTTGTGCTGTAGGCAATTCCTGCTATCCTATAGAATCAATTAAAATAATGTTTTGGTTTTCTGCAAACAGTCTGTTTTGTTAACTGATACCTATATCTTCCATTGTCAAGAAATAATCAGGAATAATAACTTCCCATATTGAAAGTTTGTGATTACTAAATCAAACCTCAATGCTTAGGATGGATAGGTCTCAAACCATATTTTTAGGTCTATTCTTTCATTCTCTAATTGATAAATTGCTCCATAAAAAGTGGAATGTTTCCCTTTGGAAAATCAGTGAGTTAGCAAAACAAACAACATTACTGAGAGATGTTCCTAGAGAAGCAAAGAAGAAAAATTATTGCAACATAAAGAAAGTCAAAGCTACAATACTTCATTTACACTAAAAAAAAAACGTTAGGTGAGCAATTCTTTTATTGTACAGTTGGGAATTGAAGATGTTGTTATACATGAAATATTTTGCCTTTGCTATTACCTCCATATTAAACATTAAATACTGGTTTGTATAAGTATCATTACAGTTGTAACCTTTCCATTCATTTTTGCTGTTTTCTTTCAAATTGAGAACAAATTGAGAATTGATGCTGCTGTTATACATCAAAGACCTTTGTAATAATTGTTCCTGTATTAATCATGAATTATTGTTTTGCATTAGTACCATCTTAGGCAGGATTCCTTCCTTATCTTGACCTATTTTACTTTCCAAAATTGTTTCCTTCCATTTTACTACAACTGAAAACTTACCACAAACAATACTGTATGTAGAAATATAATACTACACCAAACAACAACAACCCCACCCAATACCACAAATGTAATTGTAGGCAAATGCCAGTAGAGGAACAAAGTGTCACATATTTTTTTACAAGTGAAAAAATTGAAGACATGGATCAAAGAGGAATATCAGAATGGTCTAAATATGGAGAAATGTTGTAAAAAATAAATAGGATGGGTCAAGTTATAAGGAGAGATGACATCATTTACTAAAAGTTCGAAGGACAGACAGATATAGCTAGAAAAAGTTTTTCACTAGTTTTTCACTAGTCTAAAATGCTCATTGGTTCCTTTAATTAGTTCTTCTTCTACTCAGCTTCCGATTTTTTTTATCTAAATATGTCTCAAGGAGATGATAGACCAAGATTGCCAAGGACAGCGAGAGACAAAGAACTCTCGCACATAACTTCCTAACAGTGAGAACAGTGAACCAATGGAACAGCTTGATCTCAGAAGTTTAGGTGTTCCATCACTGGAGGTCTTTAAAAAAAGACTGGATAGCCACTTGTCTGGAATATAGTGTCTCCAATTTGAGCAGGGGTTTGCACTAGAACACCTCCATGTCCTTTCCAGCTCTACTCTGATTGATTGATAAAATCTCCTAAGAAAGCATTTCTCTAATTTGTGTTTATAATTTTTTTTTCCTTTTTTCCCTTAAATGCTTTTAGATTAGGCTGATTAGTTTTAAAATCATGTGTCAATCTCAGATGGTTAAGCATAATTCCTTATTTAACAAGTCAAGAAGTGGAAGAGTTTAACTTAGTCCGATTCTTCATTTTAATGCTCGCAGTCTACTCCAAAGAATCTAGCATGGCCACACCTTGTGAAAATAAAATGGAAAGCTTAGGAGAAAATACCTTATAAATGTGACATACCAGGGAAGTAGTGCTTCTGCATTCCAGAACTGACTGATAAGAGCAGTTGATTAATGTAACTAATCGGTTATAGATGTTGGAATACACTTCTGGAACACAAGAATTGGCTGACAAACCAAAAGTTAATGTAGGAAAAGGGGTTTATTTTTATTTAATTCTTTGTTTGTTTATTTAATAATAACTCCAACTCACAAAGGTGAGTCCTATGATTCCTCTATAGGATTCCTACAGCGTGAAGACTCTTATAGTCCCACAGTGTATTTAGCATGAGTGTGGAAAATGTGTACAGAAGTGTCATCACAAGGCTTGATAATTGTTTAACAATATGTATGCATGGATGTACAAAGACATAGATTTAATCCAGTAACAAAGTCTGAAAAGGGAGTTTGAGTTTCTGCATGACCACAGCAAGTGAAAATAAATATTATATTGATTGGTTCTCTGAAGGGATGTGGTGGCCGAGTGATTAAGATGTTGATCTTGTTGACCAGAAGATTGGCAAGTTAAGATCTAAGCATGTCACAATGAGCTTCCGTTACTTGTTCCTGCTCCTGCCAACCTAGCATTTCAAAAACATGTTAATGCAAGTAGAAAAATAGGTACCGCTTGGTGGGAAGGTAACAGTGTTCTGTGTACATTTGGTGTAAGGTTATGTCATGACCACGGAAGCTTCTTCAGACAACACTGGCTTTTTGGCTGTGAATTGGAGATGCATATCACCTCCTAGAATTGAACAACCTTGGCAGGGGAAACCTTTACCTTTACTGTTTTGCTCTGATTTAGTCTAAAGCCATTTCACGTGTTTTTCAAATAGAGAACAAATTTTATTACTTCTGTCTGATGAAAAGAGAGAGACTGTAAGCAGTCCATTTCCCCAATTAAGTAAAATGCCAAAATGTCTCATTAGACTGGCCTGGAGTTAATCTAAATGCATTTTGTAAAGTTTATAATTTAGTCCACGCACATCATATGAGATCTTCTATACTTTGACATCTAAAATCTCATTTTATAGTGCAGCTTCCTATGCCAGAGTCATGCAATGATTTGTCAGTGTTACTGTTTGCTCTCTCTGAATTTGTTAAATTAATTTTGCAATGTAACTATGGCTAGAGCATAAAGTAATAATTCATCCTCAAGGTGATAACAGTCAAGGATAATCACAGTGTGTTCCTTGTCCAAGTAAAATTGTATAACACTCCTTGCCAACCTTTGGCATTAAGCAGCCACCTGGAACATCTCCTTCATGTCTGGTTGAAGAGTATTAGGCCCTCTGCCTGTTAAATCTTGATGGTGAGGGAAACAAGCCCTTTAATGACAATCAAAGAATAAGTGAATGTCTATGTGAATAACTTTCCTTTTCATATTCTTTTCAGAAAAAAATCTTTAGAAAGGATTCAACTAAAATTTCTAAGAAGTACCTTCCAGGTCATCTGCTGTGTTCCAAATGAAGTACTTTGACAGGAAGCAGGAATTGGTAAACTTGAAAATAATCTCTGATAAATATATTTATCTACTGGTTGAATCTACTTCACTACATTAATAGACTGAACCATCTAATATTTAAAGGTTCCAGGTTTTCAAGCCATATTGGCAACATACAACCAAGACTGAAGTAAAGCTGTAGAACTGTTTTCATGTATCGATCTCCTGCTAGATATGCTTTATCTTTCATTCTTTCTCAGCGCAAGTAATAAATTAAAAAATAATAACAGCTAGCACATGGACTAGTTTAAATTTTATTCCTGGATGGGACATTGTGAAGAGTATGGGAGTTTGGATCAAAATGATTGACAGACCCTTCCAGGATGTTCCTTGCCAAATTTGATACCTCTTTCTATCTTCTCAATGTGATTTCATCTTTTCCACTTTTTTGGAAATCAATCCCAGAAACTGAGGGGCAGAGAGAAAGGTTGTTCAACAGCAGATCTCTTCCTATGAGGTTGAAATCCCTGCTTGAATTTCAGAGGGAAGATTCATGTTTTCGCCTAGTCCTGTCAATTATTTGATTGCAGTCTGTAGAAATGTCACATTGTTTTGTAACAGCTGCAATTTAATCAGTGCTTGACAAAAGATTTCAAAATCACTCATATTTGGGTGCAAGATGTTAACTGAAGTAGCTAGCTTTGCTGACATGCACAAATATATTGTAAGAATGACATGGTCAGAAGAAATACACAAACCAGACTTATAACTTGGTACTAATTCTTTGAGTACATCTAAAACAAAGTTGCAAAATATTGCATCAGTCTTTAAAGGATAGAAACTATGTACTTTCTTTTTGATATAAACCTCCTCCTAAATCTTTGTCAAGCATCTTCTGCAAAGATGGCTCTCATTTGGAACATAAGAATGACTAAATAGTGGCTCATTCCTTATGCTACACCAAGCTACATTTCAAATTAAATGTGAATGACTATATCTAATTAAATATTCTGTTGAATGATGACCCAGAAGAATCAACTGATATAAACAAAACAACCAAACAACCCTTGAAAAGCAAGGTCAATAGGATTCACACATCCATAAAAATATGTAGGGCAATGTAGTGAGCTAGTTATCATATTGTTTTGGAAGTGATCTGGCATACTACAAAGTAGTAGCAAGTGATATAGTGTAGTGCTGTTCAGCCTGCACTGTTGCGGTAGGACTTTTCGGCCGAAAGGTCAGCATTTTTCCAGTAATGATATCACAAAATAATGGAATGGAGCTCTGTTGTGAAGGTAGAACATTAATGAATTAATCAATCTAAATAGTGGGCAAAATCCAGTCAAGCCTAGGAAACTCAATTTATAAAGAACCAATCAGGAAGATGTAGTTTTCCCTATCACTCATTTAATCTATCAAAAGAGGAGGGGGCAGTTCCATGTTGCCTTTATTATTTTATCTTCCATTACAGAAATACGGAATCTCTCTCCCAGCTAGTTGGGTCCTAGGAGATGTTCATTTATCCTCTTGCTAGAGTCAGAATTGGTGAATTAGATGAAATTACTACTCTAGGGACACAGAGAGTTAGAAGTGATTGGAATTCTATGTTAATTTGCATTATGGATTGATCTGAGATGTCCCTTGTGTGTCTTTCCTATTATTTTCTGTATATATGTTTGTGTTGTACGTGTGTGTGTGTGTTCCATATAATACACAAATGGAATCCTGATTTCTTTTCCTTTTCCCATTGTCCTTTTAATGCTAAGCTAGTTCCTTAACTAATATATCCTAATATATTTTTTCATTATATGTTCCATTCACCCTGCCAGGGAAATAGCTTAGTGTGCAATGCTAATGTGTTTTTACAAAAGATTTTTTCACTGCACAATCCACAATAAAGCATAGGAAAAAAAATCTACCCCAAAAATGAAAATGATGGTAGCAGCAGTTAGAGCTCCTAGGGCCTCTTCCATCACTGGGGCCATTTTGGTCTTCACTTTCCAAATCCACTCTAGTTCCCCCTTCAGTGCTTGGTATTTCTCCAGCTTCTACAGTCTCTCATTCTTTCTTCCGGATGTCAACTATCACTTGGCACTGCTACATTTATCATAACTTTTGTTTTCTGGGCACTGTCTACTACCACTCTTCTGGTTGATTGGCCAGCACCTGCCTGTCTGTCTGTCTAAATCTGAAAGTCCCACAGGATTTTATCCCTCTTATACTCCATGACTTTCTGTCAAATTTTTCATCTGGACTTGGGATAGTCTAGTCCGGGACTGTCAAACATGCTGCTTATGCCCAATTTAGCGAAGGGGGAAAAAGTCCTGATACATCATGTGACACTGCTGTGATGATGTGAGTTTGACACCCATGGCTAGTCTGTACACTATGCCCACAATGCCGGCTATTTGGTTGCGTCATTCAGTGTATGCTGTTCCAGCCAGCATCTGACAATATGCCACTATGTGTTGGACTGTGTCTGAGGCTTCTCTGCCTAGCCTACACCTTGGGTCGTGCTTTTATGGATCTTATGCTTAGTGCCTGTTCCTGTGCTGTTATCATTAGTTTCTCAAGGATATACAACATATTTTGTTTTAAACTTGATCAAATAAACCAGTGTTATATTCCTCCCTTTTATTTCTAACAGTCTAAATCAGGGGTGTCAAAACTGGTGGCCCACATCATGCATAGGCCACATCCAGCCCAGTTCTGTGAAGGGAAAAACATCGTGAAATGTCATGTGATGGCAACAAGATGCTGTGAGTTTGACACTCGTGGTCTAAATCTTTAGTTCATTCAAATACTGTTATAGGATTTGATTTTTATTCTTTTTTTTTGGTCTATCACAGAGTTTTTCAAGCTTTAACAAGCCTTTTTACAAATCCAGGACAATAAAAATATATCCAGGTCACACTCTTGGTTAGTCATTTGCATTTCCCTTTTAAATTTTAAAATCTCAGCCAGATTCTTTTGGATCCAATGAAACACTTGTTTCTAACTCATTTTCCTGGCCGATCAGTTGTAAAAATTCACTTTTGATACCAACTATCTTGTCAGATAAAATTTGTTCTAGATCTTTCATTTCTTCAATAACATTTTTTGGGGAGTGGAGGCAAAGTCTATCCATAGAAGTTGTCATTAGTGACATTGTTGATATTGTGGCTACCATTTTCTCATTTCATTCTTCAAATATCTCTTTTACTCTTTTTTTATAACACTTTGCAATATTTTAAAAGGTAGTACAGCTTTAGTTCCCTCTAGTGTCCAGTTTTTTAAATCATTAAATTGTTTTGTTTTGTATTGTGAAAACCATAATAAAATCTATTTTCCATTAGAATCTGTTTCTCCATTTATAAAATTAGAATCTTATTTAAACTTTTTACTGTTTATTTTAGATTCTTTAACATGTTAATCTTATAATTAAAATGTTCTTTCATTCAGTATTAAATGCAGACTCACCCAACTTTTTCAAATTTGTCAGTCCACTGCATAATAACTTAGAAATAGTTAATGTATAATTTCTGTGATTAGAAAGTGAAGTTCACAAACTTTAAAAAGTCTCTGTCATTGTTTTAGCAAAATGGCTAATCTAGTGACCTCCTAGCAATTTCTCTGTGGAAAATTTCTGTCCCACAATTTTCTCATGAGCAGCATCTGTCCAAAATAGATATGGGCAATCTTCCATCCTCTCATTATCCGGAGATGTTCCAATGAATCTTTCTACTTACCAGTTCCTTGGTCTTTCTTGCAGTTGTTGGCTTTGTAAAAGAAGTTAGTCTTCAGTTCACCATACCTCACACAGAAATTTCTCACAACACAATGATTTTTTATGTAACCAGAAAAGAAAAAAAATCAGGCAACAGAAGTGGTAGGGAGCAATTTTGTATTTTAAAAAACTTCAAATTTTCATTGTAATATCACTTAACATTCACCTCCATGAATATTTCTCTTGCTGCATTGTGTGTGTGTGTGTGAAAAAGAGAGTGAGAGAGACGAAGAATTACAATACTTGCTATTTGACCACTTGCAGTAGTAGGGGCTTGCATGAAACTTACAGCAATGGTCCATTAAAAATAATAGTTACCTTTTATACTTTCATGTCATTATTACAACTTTAACCAGTTTTCATTAGGCTATTACTTCCTTTCTATTCAGTCTTGTGTGCAAGTGTATTTGTAAAATATACTGTCTTAGACTTTATTTTTGCTTTTCATTTCAGCAGGCAATGAAGAGAAGTACTTGAACTTCCTCCTACAATTTGACTTGAGAGAATTTGTCACAGCTCTTTCTGACATTCTTTAGTCATTGCTAATTGGGGTCATTAGCTGAGCTGTTGATTTAACAAATGTAATACTCCATTCTTCAATTTCAAAGTCTGAAGTATGATTGAGTTGAGAAAAGCCATGTGGACATTGAATACAACCTCTGCTCAGGATAGGAATCATGTTGACAGTCCAGCCTGTATTTGAACACACCCTTTACAAAGTTTGCCATCTCTCTTATTGCTCTTCAAAACACTCTTGTTGTTTCTATATTTTTACCTAATATTTACTTGGAATCTACTATCCTGTAATTTAAATCTATTATTCCATACTCTTCATTCTGGAATGAGAAAAATATATCATGTTTTAGATGTTTGAAGAGTACCATGATTTCCTCAGCTGCATATCTCTTTATACAGTATATTATTGCTTTCTTCATAAAGTATTTTTATCTTTCTAATATGTCTTAAGTATTTATATCCCTAATTTGTTTTTACCTTTTTATTTGCATGTTTTAGCTTTCTCCCCAAAAGGTGCCCTCTCATTTATACTGTGAAAAAATGTGTCCTTCTAGCAATAAAGCATATGTAAGAAAGAAAATAGAATCATTTAATGATTTTCATCACATATATTAAAACCATATTTGAATAGATTATGCAATCATATGCCATTGATGAAGCCACAGAAGATAAAGTGTTTGGTTTATATTTAAAAAGATAATCCAACTGAATAGTCTACATTCTCAATAGAAATTTAAATTTAAACTAGGTATCTTATTAGTGTCTTCCCCCCTCTCCCCCGTGTGCGTGTGTGTGTATGTGTGTGTTTGTCTCTGTGTGAATGAATTTGGCTAAAGAAAGGGCTGGAACAAAGTTTTAAGGAATAAATATAGCAAATCCAAGTTGCAAAAAGAATGTTCAATACTGGAGTAGAAATAAAGTCACAGTTTAAGTAATGCACAAAATTGTTTGATTTTACTCAATCCTTCTGTTTCTTTGAAGCTGGGTCTTATTCTGGGTGAGTCCTATCAGTGTTACAAGATTATCTGAGACAATTTGGATCAAAGGTGTGGCTTCAAAGAGCACTCAGTACCTCAATAAAAATGTCTGGACATAGCATTACAGAAAGGAATGGAATCTGCAAGTTGGCATCACCAAGACCCAATTGTGCAAAACTGTAGAAGAATATTATGGTAGAAAGCTGTTAAGAAATCCAGAAAAAGTAACAGGATTGCACATTCTCCCTTTTGACTGAAATATAACAATTTGACTGAAATATAACAATTCAGAACTGACACTGGCATGTAAGCAATAATCAATAATTCTTTAAGGGTTCCACAATGCAGTCAATCACACTGTAAGCATGAAGATCTGTTCTTCATTTACATCATCCATTTGATTATGAACGAAGAACAATTTTTGCTGCTTGAGTACTGGACACCTGAAGGCAATGCTTGAATAGATATTTACATGGCTGCTGGAAACAACATTTATTTCGGCCCACCTTGCTCTTTAAAACCATGAAACATTTAGTTGACCCTAGCTTGCATTATGAATACACTTCTAGTTTATCTCTTCTTGGATGTGATACTCTCTTTCTTGTATCTCATGGGTTTGAAAAATACTTTGGAAATAGCATTTTTCTGAGACTAATTTTCTAGCTCTCATCCTATTTTCTGCTGCCTTTACCTTGGTAGGACAGAAAATTTGAGCAAGCGGTTGAAAAATATATAAATGAAGTAAAAATAATTACATCTTTGGCTCTCCACATTAGCATGAAACATTTGGAACTCTGCAAAAGCTTGGAGCTTTCAGCCTTTCTCTAAGTGGCAATTATCTTCTAACTATTTTACATGATTTCAGAGGGATCTTTATATTTAATCATAACTGTTGTTGTGTTAGTAGGAATTACTTGTAGAAAAGCATCAGACTTGCATTCTTAATATTTAGCATTATTCACATAAAATACAGGCAAACTTCTACTCAAAGAGATGAGAATTCATTTACTTTCCTCTGCAAATAACAAGCTAAAGAATTTGTCTTGCAAAAATAAGATAATCTATTCTTGTACTAAATATGTCAAATGAGTAGGAAATAAGAATATTCAGGAATCATAGGAGGCAGTTCTTCTATTTGTTCCAAAGCAGGTTGCAGTATCTTTTGGATACAACAATTATTCTGGATATTTGCAATGATGATATTGCTGTCTTAGAGGACAATATATTAATGAGATAAAGGGTAAAAAAATAAATAATATGCTATTTTTTTCTGTTTGAATTTACACACACTAGTTTTGATGGAGTAGAGATATTTCTGGAATATACAAATATGCCAACATTTACTGAGATACATCCCCAAACATACTTCTGAATTTCTTAAACCCAGTTTAAGAATCTCAGAGATTAAACTCAGAGAAACTCAGAGATTCTTAAACCCATTGACACAATTATCCCTTTTCCCAATCTTGAATGATGACATTAACACCTTGTCCAAAATACCCCCAGACTCTTGTTTTACACAACTGTCTCAGCAACAACAGGACAGCGGCAATGCCAAACTAGATCTTTCATTCCAAGCAATTACTGCTGTTTCATTACCCTTAGGATAGGCCCAAATTACCTCAGTTTAAGAACCACTGGGATAAGGGGAATAGTAAATTTGTGCTCTTTTTTTTCCAAAAGGAAAAAAAAATGATTTAAATTCTCAGTGGTATGCTGTGAAAATTTGGGAGTTTGTTTGTTTGTTTGTTTATTTAGTTTCACTGTTTATTTTGGTACCCACAAATTTGCATGTTCATAGATATCCTATGTTCTTACAAAGTAAGTGTATTGGACTTTTGAGACCCACAATCTACTTTAATTTAGAAAGAAATTGCAACATTGATGATCTGTTTCAACATTCACACTAGTTTAGTGGTCCAGTATAAATCCTATCTCAGAAAAGGTAATAGTGTATTCAAATTAAATGTATGTACTCTATCTCTTTCATATATATATATATATATATATATATATATATATATATATATATATATATATATATATATAATATATATTTCCAACTCTACGCGGGAGAAAACCCGAAGAACCAAAGATCCACATACAAATACCCGCGAAAATCTCCGAAAACATATATATATATATATATATATATATATATATATATATATATATATATATATATATTGTGTTACAATACCCTGTTAAGCCCCAATTAAGGGAGGAAGCATACTGCTTTCTTTTCTGTCTTTCGGCTCATCACCAGAGATGATGAGTGGTCTCTGGTGATGAGCCAAAAGACAGAAAAGAAAGCAGTAAGCTTCCTCCCTTAATTGGGGCTTAACAGGGTGTTGTAACACAAAGTATATACTTATTCCCCTGCCTCAGCTGAACAGGATAGAACCAGTGGCCTAATGGCAATTACAACTGCCTCACATGTAATACTTCCCTGGTTCGAACCCCAGTAAGGGTACGGCTAGCTGAAGAGAGCTAACTAGCTCAAAATAGATCTATCCTAGTCTCCCTTATTTAATTATTTATCAGCTCATGTGTGTGTGTGTATATGTATATGTATATATATATATGTGTGTGTGTGTGTGTGTGTGTGTGTGTGTGTATATATATATATATATATACACACACACGTATATATATATATTCACAGAAATTGTTATACTGTAATGGATTCTTATACTTCTTATGATTGACCATATCTGAAAAATGTTTAGTTTAGTTTAATGAAATCATGGGAGTATAAAATTTGAGGGCAGAATACAAGCCTTCCTATCTATCACTAAAAAATAAAAACAAATTTACCCCCTCCTTTCCATGGTTCCTAAATGTATACATATGTTAGATTGTGGAATGACAAATTAATACTGGATTTTTGCCCCTGAAGGCTAGACTTAATGCCAAAATAGCTTTCCAGTATCCATCCTGCTTGGAATCCAAGAAAATGATTTTTTTTTAATTACCCACATTTCTTTAGAATTACAAATTTAGCTAAAATGTCAGACTGCATATACAGTATAGAACCATATACTATAGATAGAATCACAAAGTAACCCCACTTTAAAAATCACATACCTAGCATCATTTCAAAATATGAAAAAAAATTGCTCCATAAAACTATTTTAAAAAGTTCTCTCCCCTTTTGGGATGGCAGTCATTTATACCTAATATTGATACAAACGTATTCCATTTCAGTGATTCTTTAATTCTTTCATTTATCCTTTTTATTCCCTCTCCAAAAGAATCAGCTGGGTGTGCAGAATACCTCAATACGGAAAAAAAGTTTTCGTTAGATTAGCTCAACTATAAAATATGAACAAGGTGTAAGTGAATAGTATTGAGATTATAAAGTGTGAGAATACATTTTCAAATTTCTTGCAGTATTCTCCCCATACAATCGCTCTATTTTGAATTGCTGGTAGTAAAATTACCAAATCCCATCTCATTGCCTGAAATAATGCAGAAGAACACTTCCCAGTAAATTAATGACAAGTAGTAAAAAAATGTATGAGTACTAAGATACAAGGAAAAGACAAGGAAAAAAATAAAATATGTGGTTTATGAAACTCTATCTGCTTAATCTTGAAGCTACAAAATATCTTCACATCATTTATTCTGCTTTGCTTCTACTGATCACATCAATAAAAAGTAAATTTGCACGTTAAGGATGTACAACACTTTGGTATCAAATCATGTAAGTGGTTATTAATGGAAGCACGCGAATTGTGTTTTGTTATACTGTACACATAAAACTCCATATTATGCAAATTTCTTTAAATTAGCATGTACATCTGCTGGTTCTGCCACTAGAAAATAGACATATATATATTGATGTCTCTATGTATATCATATTATAGCTGAAGACCTATCCCCTAGATCAGGGTTGTCAAACTCCTGACTCTCAGGCCGGATGCATCACATTCTGGCGATGCCCACGCCCAGTTTAGCGGAGGGGAGAAAAGTCCCAATATGTCGCATGACACTGCCGTGATGATGTGAGTTTGACAACCCTGCCCTAGATAGTTTAGTATTCATGTATTTATTAAGATTGCTTGGAGTATTCATCATTATCAAATTGATGATTTTTAGTAGATACTTAACTGCTTAGGAGATAGGATGCATCCTTGCTGAACATTACAACAGAATTCATGGGAATTCTGAAGAATATCCAGATGTTGTCAAAAGCTACCAGAAGAATCAAAAGGATCTTTTCTTTTAGACATCAAAAACATTTAGAGGTTCATCAAGATGGCTTACACCCCAAATTCAGATAGGATGGGATTTAAATTGGAATATCTTGTTTTATTTAAGAATACCATAAATTGACCAGGCACCTGACCCCCCAAAAAAGTATGTATCTTTAATGATGATAGGATTCTTGTTTTTCCAATAACCACCTAAAATGTTTACCCATCTAAAATACAAATTATGCAAACAATTATAGAGAGAATTGTGACATCATTTGCTCAAGACTTTCACTGTAAATTGCAACTACAAATTGTGATTACACCCTTAAATCATAATCCACAAAATGTATATAAAGTTATTATAAAGTCTCAGAAAATGTGATATTGCATGCATCTATAATTTCATGTTACCTTTCTGTTCTCTATCGTTTCCTTTTACCTCCAGTTTTAAATCTTAAATGCCTCCTGCGGTTGGATATTTTTGACCCATACAGAACACTTGTGGGGTTATTATTTGACAGAAGCAACTAATTGTTCCCTTTTATAGCCAGTCAGTGGGTGATTTCAATGTTCAAAAGGTTCAGCAGGCCACAGTAGTTTCTAACTTGGAAGCTTTATTCTTTTTATTCAAAGCAACACAGCCACAAAGATGCATTTGTGTTATTTGTTATCACAATGGTTCCTTTGTTTCTAGATTTAGAGAGCAACATGTTCCTTTCTCATATATTATTATAAAGATGCTTAGGTTATTTTTTTCTTCTTTGTCTGTATCACATGATATATAAAGGGTGATATTGCATATGAAATAGCCTAGGGCTGTGAATAGGAAAGGTGCAATCACTAACAATCAACTCACAGTCACTTTGGCACTAATATTTTTTTCTTCAAATATTCATAGTAACTTAGGACTAATTCATTAATGTATTATCCAACAAGAAAATCCTACATATTCAGACCAGATTGCTTTATTGATAACTGTTTTTACATTTTTACAGATGGCAACCCTTTAGAATTGTTTGAAAAATATATACTACCCACTTGCCCACATGTTTAACCTGCCCACTGATGTCAATATTTTAAAAACACACAGAAGGTATGGTCAATTTCAACAGAAAGAAAACCAGGGGTGGGAAGTTAACGGTTCTGCCCAGCTCTATAGAACCAGTAGCTCTGAAGAGCAGCAGACACTAAACTGATTCTGTGTCTGCTGATGTTTGGCCCACCCGCCCACCTGGGCTCTTACCCGTCCTTTTTTTCCTGCTTTTTCAACCTCAGCTGCTTTGCACAGCACAGCTGAGATTGAAAAAGCGGTAAAACAGTGCCTTTTGAAATGCTGCACACTTGTGCACAGTGCTCATCAGTTATCCAGGCGGCATAGCTGAATGTTTATTATACGCATGCAAAGCATAATCACACACGTGCAAAACATAATCACCGAACCAGTAGTAACACCAGTTCAATCCCACCCCTGAAGAAAACTATCCAGGACACATACTCTTTATATGAGAATAGAGTAGAGTAGAGTAGAGTAGGGTAGGGTAGGGTAGGGTAGGGTAGGGTAGGGTAAGGTAGGGTACAGTAGAGTAGAGTAGAGTAGAATAGAGTAGAACATACAAGACAAGCATGTATGGGATTCAAAATTTTTAACTACCGGTTCTGTGGGCATGGCTTAGGTGGTGGGTGTGGCTTGGTGGTCATGTTATTGGCTGGGTGTGGCCAACTCAATATCATTCACATCGAGGCATGTATCTTCTCGCCTGGCCTCTCATGACTGTGGGGATGCTGCAACAATTGTAAGTGTGAAAAATGGTCATAAGTCACTTTGCCATTGTAACTTTGAATGGTCACTCCACACAAGCAAAGTACCAGCAAAGGAGGGGGAAAAAAACTCCAGAGACATTCCTGAGATAGGAAGTCTAGTCCTGCCAAGAATGTAATAAGGGTTAACGGAGAGGCTGTTTCTGTAAGCAACACCAGAATTTTTCCTTCCTGTCTTCCTTACAGGATTAGGCCAGTAATTTCTTCTAACAACCGGTTCTCCAAACTGCTTAGAATGTTAACAACCAGTTCTAGCGAATAGGTGCGAACTGGTAGAATCCCACCCCTGAAGACAAGACAATTTGAGACTTAGAAGTGAACATAGTTGTTTTTTGATGGAATGAGTATGGTGTGTGTGTGTGTGTGTGTGTGTGTCTTGCTTATGGAATGACCACCTAACAGCCCAGCAAGATTCCTAAACTTCAGCTGCTTTGGGACTTGCTCCAATTACTTTGCATTTTAGTCATCATGCCTTGGGATGGGTTCTGGGAAGTTTACATCATCCATGATAGCCCTGAGTTTTGCTCAAGAAATATTTGGCCTGATACATGGAGATAATCATATATTAGACCACCTCTTTACTTTATTTCAATTTGACAAATTATTAAGATTAGACTGGATTTCGTTGTAGCCACATTTGGGCTATATGAGTAACTTTGACTTTGGTAAAATAAAAGCTTTCATTAAGAAACTGCTTATTTTCCTCCATTAAATTGATAAAAAATGTGTGGAATGCATGAATGTAGTTCCTGATGTTTACTAAATTATTTTGGATTTCTTAATTAAATTATCAGCCTGTAAACATTCCCATTAGTTATCCAGAAACTATTTAGACAAAGTAAAAAAAAAAAACTAAATTAGTATAATAACTAAAATGCATGTACAATATTATTACAGATACAAAAGGATATATGATATTTCCTGTATGCTACATTATTGAGTATTAATAATACTTAAGGGGATATTAAGGGAATAGAATTATTTCAATCAATTTATAACAAGTGTGTAGCTATATGAGACTATATTGCAAAATTGAATTGTGAAATTAATAATAGTAGAACAAGAACACAAAATAACCTGTTGACAGTGTCACCATAGTTCTACCACCAAGCAGGTCATGCATTCTATTTGATGAAGGTTAGTTCTTGTGGTAGAATGTAATCATGCCAGTTATCCAGGCTTCCAATGTCACACAAGATAAAATTGTAACTATCAGAAATGAAGCCCAGATCAATTTGTTTGAAGGTGTCAGGGTTTTAAATAATACATAAATCCATATCAAGCAAAACTCCAAGGCCGGTATATTCCTGAAAGAATAGCTTTATTGGAAATATCATATTGGCACAGATCTGGTGAAAACCGACTCTGAAAACTCCAGCGGTTTTCACCTAATTAAAAGTAAAAGATTTTCTACTTTCTCAGTCACATGGTCCAATCAGGGTGTGGCCTGGCAACCAGGTAGCACCACTCCGCCTTCCTCTAACCAGGTGTGAGAATGTCCTTGGTTCCAAGAGAAAATATTTTGTTTTGGCTACAGAATCTCCTCTATCTCAAATCCCGATTGCCTATCCCTCAGCAACCTGAAGTGGTCAAAATGGCTTCAGTCAGGTCAGCTTCTTGCTTTGCTTTAGCCCAATACTATCTTTTTCCAACTGGAATTCTACAGATTCTCAGACAGAATTAATTTCTGCTCATTACTCTAAAGCACTTTGAATGAACAAAGTACAATGTTCTCAGATCCATTCATTCCATTCCATTTTACCTAATTCATATGCAAAGTTTGAAATAATGTGCAAAGCTTGAAATAAATGTCTCAGTCAGATGAAACTTTGATTGGATTATCCCAATGAAGCAGATTGGTAAATCATACAGGAATCTGCTTTAAAAGATCAAAGGTTGAAGGATTTGGAAGATTCTGTGGCTCCTCTTCTGCTTTGAGGGTTGTTATAGACCATACATAATGTAAAATTTCACTTCCGTTTATGCAAAAAGCTATGCTTTGAGAAATGAAATGGACTCTTTGATATTGAACTAAGTAGCCAGCCAGGAAATGTTCTAACTTCATGAAACATTGATTATCTTAGGTCTATTGGGAGGACAGACTAATCTTGTTTAGACTTCATTTGCTTTATTAAATTTACTAAATTTACTTAAATTTACTAAATTTAAGTTCTCAATTTACTTGATTTTGCTGTTTCTTGGGCCAATTAACTATTAGACTTTTACAGTGACTATATTAAAGCAACAGAAACCCAATGTTGCTGCTCTGAATATGGAGTCAAGTCCAATTCTTAGATCAAATCATATTTTAAATACTGATAAAACTGGAATAGATTATCGAGCCTCTTGACAATAAGTGAATGAATGATGAGCTAACATACAGTAAGTGCTAGTCTAAATGTTAAAAATGTGTAACAATTGGGGCAAGGTTAAAAGAGATGTTTCTTTCACTATCCTTTTTTCCCTGATAAATCTTACCTTTTGGTAAGGGATGTCTAATACATTTTACAAATAAACAAATCTATCTTTGTGTTATTTTGTCCAATTTGGTCATTATGGCCAGCATCTATCTACCTACCTACCTACTTACCACCTACCTAGCAAGAGAAAAAATATTTTTTGAGTAGGGAAAAACAGGCTTATTAAAATTTTTTGAACAAGTCAGACCAACAAAACAAATAGGGGCTCCACATTCAACCCTCTTTGAATTTTAAATCTTCCATTCAGACTGAGTCAGGGCTAAATCACAATTGTCTTGTATTTACACTATAGCTTTCCTTTTTCTGTCTTAAAATTCCACTCTGAAAACAGGACAAAATAATTGATGGGGAGATATTGAAAATATGCCGGTTGTTGCAAGTTAGAAGCTAAGATTACAAATATTTTTAACAGCTGAAGGTATTATTGGATAATGGGAGCAAAAGAGCAACATCCATATTTATGATGAAGAACAAACTGAAAATCCACATTATTTAGCTGCTAAACCTAGCCATGTCATACATTTATATTAAACAGAGCCCTGGCAATATATTCATATATTGGCTCCTGAAGTCTAAAAGATGATAGTGGTGATGATGATGATTTCACAAATTATTGTGAGCTGATAGAAAATAAACAGCATCCCACTGCATCTTTTTTCAAATTTCTTTATTCTACCTTGCTAGTCATCAGTAAAGTTTGTTACAGGTCTAGGTGATTTACAATGCTCACAGACATTAAAATTTAATCTCTTTGGGGCTGAGTAGATGATGCTGAAGAAGTTCAGCATTAATTCTTTTTTTTTTCACTACCTAATTGCTTCTGTTAATAAACCTTGAAGGTTGATTAAAAGAGCTGACAAACCGAATGTCACATGTGTGCCTGGTCCTGCTTTGTTTTGTTTTTGTTTTTAAATCAGTGACATTGTTCCTATCCCCTTCACAAAATTAGCAGCAGATGAGAAATAATAATATTCCATGGAGGTACAAGACAGGAGGCATATATACTGGGATATTTTTTGGCAGCTTTAGTTGAAAAATTTGCTGTGACCCTATCCAGAAAAATTGAGTAGTCTAACTTATGAACCGTTTAGTTTCAGAGTGGATTGTGCAATGCTATTTTTGTTAGATTACCTCTGAAGTTGATTCAAAAACTTCAACTGATATAGCTGCTTGAGTTTCATTTCTGTAATGGTCACATCAATTTTCCTGAATTTCTGAGATAGACAGATAGACAAATAGATATGCCATATCAGAAACATTAATTCTTGTTTGATTTGACATAATTTGTAGAAGTCCAGAGGCCACCTAATCATTTTTGCTCTACCCAAGACCCAATTTCTTCTTTGGATTTTGTATTACTTGCTTACTGACTCAATTATGTTAATCAATGTTATAGCCAGCATATGATTCAGGACAGCAATGCACAACTAAAAACAATGAATGAATGAATGAATGAATGAATGAATGAATATAATATAATATAACATAAATGTTTGAGGTGATTTGATGTAACCAATACCAATATAAAATTAATGAAATTGGGTACAAATCTGCTAGCTCAGTTCCTGGGGCAAAAAGCCAGGTCTTGTCATCTGAAAATCAGGGAAGGTCAGAGCCATCTGACTCTTACTGAATATGTTGTTTCATAGATGGGTGAAGTGACAAAATTCCATAATTTGTGGGTACTGCCTGATGACGCAATTTAAATGATGGTTCCAGAGAATATATACCATCCTGGATCTTATTGGATGGCAAAAATAATTGGAGACAAGCAGTTTTGCAGCAGCCAGATCCAGTGTCAAGAAAAACTTTATAGGTCATAACCAACACTTGAACTGTACATCACTTACAAAATAGTAGTGTTACAAGGAAATTCTTCAAAATCTTGCAAGCACTGCCACCCATTCATGCCACTGAAACGGAACTACAAAAGCAAAGTGTTGAAATGTATAATGGGATATAATCAGCGCACTGATGTCACCTAACCCAATGTCAACAGATGACTTCACCTGGTGACCTCATAACAGCAGGGAGAGAATAAAGCCCTGAGCTATACCGTTGCTCAGAAAGAAGGGCTGGATCATTCCTCTCATAAACATTCACTGGAACTGATAGTGAAGGAAGAAGGAAAACTACTGTGACAAGATCCTTCCCATTGCCAACTCCATGAGTCTCTCCAGAACTATACCTTATCTGATAGTACTGAAGGCTGCTGAGAGATCTATATAGACCAGAATACATTTTTCACTCTAATCTCAGTCCCACCATATTAGATCCATGTCCTCCTTTGTTGATGAATGGTGAATTGGAGGGTCCAAGAGATAGGTCATCTATGAGCATGAGCAATTATGCTTCTGTGTCCAAATCTTAAATATGAGTGAGAAGGGTCCAGATCATTCGCTTCCTCTGGAGCTATAACCAGGCCACCTTCTCAACAATCTTCTTTAAAAATTGGAGATGGGATAGAACTAACCACATTGAGTTCAGTGTTGGCCATTTGAGAAGAGAGCAGACCATCATTTCCTTAAGCACAGATAGATGTCCTCCCTCATGGATTAATTCATTACCCTTGGACCTCCAATTTACTATTCAACAAAGGAGGACATGGATCTAATATCAGGTTGTTGTACCAATAGATCCAAGGACATTATTCTATTCTTCAGCACAAATCTTCCCAGATAATCTTTCTAGATTATATATCAATCAATTAAACCAGATCTACACAACACAGACAAAATCCAAGTGACTTTAGTGAAAAATGTCTTGAATAATCCTCACAGCCTATCAGAATTTACAGGTCACTTTGCCATAAAAATATAACATAAATATGCATAGTACCTTATTACAGGCCAACCAATAAACATATCAAACTAAGACAGCAAAAAGAATAAGAAATTAACTGATCTAACTACTACTAAGATAAATATCCAGACAAATAGCTTAAGCATGCATACTTGGGAACAAAAGATGAAATATCTGTCTATTAATTAGAGAAAAATCTTATTTGAAGGATACTATTCTGAGATATTCTTTGTCTGATCAGAACATATAACTCTATCACAGTTCCTGAGTGGTATCTCTTACATATCAGATTGTAATTATATATAATCTGTATATTAAGATAAAATGTATCCTGGTATATGCTAAGTAGTTCATAATCATTCAACTACAGGTATCATCTTAATAATTTATAGTGATTTCTCTCTTTCTCTCTGTGTATGTGTACATGTATGTGAATGATCAATTTTCTTCAACATTTTAAAAATGTTTATTTGCACTAGAGGTGGTATTCAGCAGGTTCTGACCAGTTCTGGAGAACCGGTAGCAGAAATTTTGAATAGTTCAGAGAACCAGCAAATACCACCTCTGACTGGAGATTTTACAGTATCCTTCCCCTGCCATTCCCATCAAGCCACGTCCACAGAACCGGTAGTAAAAAAAAATGAATCCCACCACTGATTTTGCACATACTTTTACATTTCTCTTAAAATTCAGTCCATGGACATGCATTTTGTTTGTTTCAATGAATAAGGGTTTTAAGTAAAATTAATTGGTTTCTCTGTCTTGGGAACAATTATAGAGAGAGCTACTCACATCTGCCCTTATAATTTTCATTCTAACCAGTACAAATCACAAATTGGTCTGGAGGGCTCATGTGGCCTTCTTCTCATCCATTCTTTATATTTAAAACATGAAATCTTTTTCTCTTGCACTAATACATTTTAGTCCACTCCCAGCTCTCATAAATTCTTTACTTCTATAATAGGCATTGACATTTCATGAGGAATATTATTTCTCTGACCTGATTAGGAGAAAATTTGCTTCCATTAATAGTTAAGTGTCTGCACCTATGAATATTATATACTTTATTTGCTATTCACAAAGAAAATGGCATGATGGAGAGATTTCTGTTGCAAAATGAAATTGCAACATTAAGCACACAAATGAAGAGGTGAGCTCAGCTAAGCACAGTGAGGTATACTTATAAATATATGCAATTTTTATTTCATGATGGTGCTAAGAATTGCAATAGGTTTAGCTTTCTTTACTGTTCCACTCTATTTTCTACCTAGTTTTTACAATATATATATTTAGCCTGCCTTAGTAAACCCCTTAGTTATTTACTATTCTCAGCAATCAGCTTCATCCCATTAAGGAAATAAAGAAAAAAGGTGAGCGTTTTACTTCATCTTTTTTTTTAGAATTCAATTTTATAAAGTTAGCCTAGGAACAGAGGTGATTTTCAGCAGGTTCTGACCAGTTCTAGAGAACTGGTAGCGGAAATTTTGATAACTATCCTAATCTTTTAATTAGGATAACTGACAAATACCACCTCTGACTGGAGATTTTACAGTATCCTTCCCCTGCCATGCCCACCAAGCCACACCCACAGAACCAGTAGTAAAAAAAAATGAATCCCACCACTGCCTAGGAAGTTAGCTAACCATTAAATCTTGATGAGCAAAGAGAAAAGTGCTTGAATAAACTCAACTACACAGGTCCCAAAAAAGCCTCAACAAGAGAAGATCAACAAATTAATATCAACTGTTGATTGAATCTTGGTAAAGGGAGATAATTTATTCACTTTAAGTGACCAATCTGACCCTGTAAATTTCATAGGAAATTAGCTTAAAGATCTATAGAGCAATAATAAAATGAGCCATCTCCTTCTTCAAGGAGGTCAGATAACCTACTGAACACTTCAGGCACAGAGGATGGAGAATTTAACAGCTGCTGTCTCTCAGCCTGATCTGCCGGGAAAACAGGTTTTATTTTTATAACTGACATTGTGTCTCTGATCTATCTGAATCTAACAGCCATCAACAAAAAACTTGATGCTCTGTACAACCTTGTAAATCATCCCACTGACTGCCAGACAGCTGAAAGGCTATATTCTATAGATGAAGAGAGAACAAGTTTGTTGTTCCCTGGAGAAATTAAAGTGACCCCAGATGGCAACCTGAAAACTCTCTCAACATCTCATCTCTCTGATGCTCCAATTATCTTCTACCACCAACTCAAATAATGCTCATTATTAGAGACAACATTATCAACCAACACAGATGGACTTATTGCAAGTCAGCTATTCTCTCTCAGTTATGTGGCATAATCTCTCATGTAGACACAGAAGCCAAAGGCTATCTAGACCATTATCTGCAGAATCTTAATTAAATTCAAAACCCTAACTATCTTACTCATGCTATTCAAAAATGAGAAAATCTCTGGAATCCTTTTCAATTTAAAAATATGCTCCTTGTGATTTGAACACGTCTCTGTTGCTTAATATCAAAGAAAGGTACTCTATCATTTCACTAAAAATCCCAGATAGTTTGAGACATTGGCTCAGAGGATTGGCTCATCTTGAGCAGAGTTAACAATAACTTGCCCAAGGACAATGTAACTCTCTTAAGTCCAGAGGTCTTCTCTGAAGAAACCTTGATAAATATTTTACACCACTATCAAAATTGGAAGGAGTAATTCTTCTTCAGAGACTATAGGATGGAAAACCACATTCTAACTACATTGCTTGAAAAAAAAAAAACTTTACATGTCAATACCCATCCTTGTGCCTCTATGAAAGAGAACCTCACATTATCCACAGACGTTTTACAGCTCCATGCCAATTAACAGAAGCAACTCCACCTATTTCTCCTTTTACTTCACCTGATCTTACACCCAGCTTTTCTCACTGCACTACACAAATCACAGTCAACAAAGAGTCTCTGCTGAAATGCCAAAGCATATCATAAGTTGACCCTGCTTTTAAAGCTGCTCTGGACCAATGCTCTACACCAATTCAGTCATGCATGATTCCATTATAACTTAAGAAGTCAGATACACATCTGCTGGTCTATGACTGGATGAAGATTGATTGAGCCAAGTACAAGTTTTACAATTCAAATCCCTCAGCACCAGAGGCCAATTCAAATATAATTTCATCATGCTTGAATGACTCACCAATTTCCAGATTCAATTGTGAGCTTTATCCTCTCTCAACCACATAATATTCTTCTTCAGGTCACACTCTATAGCTGATCTCTTGGAATATAGCTAATTAGCACTCCAAACAGAATGACCTTACTTTCACAACTCCTATTAGAACAGCCTAATATTGCCTTCTTTCAGGAAATACGGTAATAATAATCAGTGATGTTGGCTGATTTCACCCTCTTCTCAATATTTGCAAATCCTAAATTGACATGGGTCATGCACAAGGGGCACATCCATCTTCTGAACCTTAGCAAAAACCAGAGGCTTTAGCGTCTTGTGCTAGCAAAAGATGTCCAGAAAGTGTACAGTGCTTACTAACAATTACTAAAGTTTTCACAAGAGCAATTGAGAGGTAACTTCCTGTAAAAAGGATCCTTAGAAACAAGCCTTCAAAATCCTAGTTTGACAAAGAATATACTCAAGCAAAGCCAATTTAGTGGCAGTTTTTAGAACTGTCAAACATGAAAATTACTATATTCCCATCCCACATTCCTTAAAAGCAGAATATGAGATTCTTTGCCAAAGCAAAGAACTAGACAGGTGCATACAGCTCAAACACCTGCTTTCTAACAAAAGCACTGGGAAAGCAAATATATCTGAAAACTGGGTTAGCTACTTGTGTCAGATATTAGCAAATCAACTAACTACTCAGTCTTTTTACTGTTGCAGTTGATTAGGCCAATTCTACTCCTAATTTCTCAAAGAAATTGAGCAGCTGGTGGTGACCCCATTCCAGATGAGTTCTTCAAATCTGATATGAGTGGTGTCCCTGTTTTTTATTTACCCATATTGCCCAGTGTTGGTCATGTTAGTTACTCATCTGAGCAGGTTGATCAGAGGCCAGAGAGTAGGATTACTCAAAAACTTCCAAATTTTCAAAGGGGGGACAAGCTAATCAAGGGATGTATTGCTGTTCAGCAATACAAGTCAAAATATATTATTTTTTGAATCAGCTAATCTATTAGTTCTGTCTACATCTGTCTAATGGATGGGCTGATTCAAGGAAAATATTTTAGCTATATAACAAGAAAAGTGTAGGCCAGACTTCTTAGTTATTGATGAAGGCATCACTCTGCAATACTTAGCCAAAAATACTCTAGCCTTGCAGAGGGATGATTAATTTAAATTTAATTTCAATTTTTTAATGCATATCCTGGGAATAAATATAAGACAAATTTACTGTTGATCTACAACAAAATTACAGTGAAAAGCTACAGGCATACATGTATATGAAATTATTTTTTCCAACATCAGAAAAACTGGTTTTTCAATTGCAAGAATGTGCTAGGAGCAAAAGCCTTCACTTAACCAATTAAAGCCTTGTCAATTTCAGGCAGCAGAATCTTGGGAGAGTATCAATCAATTCATTAAAGTCACAAAATGAAGTTTGTTAACTTGCAGTTAGCACTTATTAGGGAAGCTCTGCACAGCAAAAATAAAAAAGTTGCAAGGAAGAGATACTGCAAAACATGAACAATATTTTATGTTAAGGCTATGCCTTTTGGATAGATGTCCTCCTTTTATCAGGGATCTGATAATCATAATTAAGTCAGATAAGGATATTTTAATACAGGTTAAAAGTAGCACCAGTGATATTTTAACACCATTTCCCATATAAAAGAATATCAATCAATGATATACTCTACTCTCTTCCAACTTTTTATGTGAAGATTATTCAGGATTTTTCTAAATGTTAATTTTAGCCAACACTCTCATCACCAAGTCAATATAGGGAAAGGAGTGGCAGAACCTGGGGACTGAGGTAAAAGAAGAATCAGCCTATTGCCTCTATGTAGCCATAAATGTACTAAGTCCAACCCCCCTTGAATTTCATTGACCCTTATCTAACTCCAGGATAGTGCTAACTCTTAGTTAAGTAGAATTCTGAGCATAGGCATGATTAGTAATCTGTTAAATTGGAACTTCACATGTGGCCTTATCTTTCGTGCCTGACAGTGTAATGTCCACAATCCTCTGTATTGAAGATATAGTTATTATCTCCCTCACACAATTTATTTATTTATTTTTCATATTTCTACACTGGCTGCTAATGTGACTTTGAGTGTTTTATAACAAAGACATAAAATAAAAATTGGACTCTTCTGCAGTGTTTAAATATCTAGGCATATCTCTACATCTATTTCCAAATAGAATACTGACAATAGAATAGTTGAGCTCACAAAGTCACTAGCTGTAATGAGAACTTACTACTTCCATCCACTATTAACAATACCTTTTGGTGGATTCTAATATTTAACACTTGAATATAGGATAATCTTGATGATATATCTCCAGATAATGAAAATTGGATCTTCCCTCATACACTTTCCTCATACACTTTCTGTAATAATATTCTTGGAATCAAAGAAGCCCATAGAAATTATCTTTTTTTTTTCTGAAAATACTTTCCAATTACAGAAACTAGATTTCCTCCCAGAATATAAATTAATCTGGAATAATATTCATTTTGAGAACATTTGCCTTTCCCTAAAGGATAAAGTTTGATGATTCCCATCTATATATACATATGAAAAGGGGATACCTATGCATTTTGAGCACTACCTTTTTCAGGCAAATGATGATTTAGTACACCTCACATCATCTAACATACCTAATTTAATTTAATCTAATCTACATATGGTGAATAAAAGATTGTAAGGGATAATGAATATACCTTCAATAGACATCATTTTAAAAATGCAGTTTAAAGAAATAATTGTTGAATAGTAAAAACAAACAACGAAGTAGTCTTGTCTTTCATTTTTGGGACTTTACCCTTCTTTTTCAAATAAGTCTTTCTCACTCCTCCTTTCATAGCTTTATTATTATTATTATTATTATTTATTTGATTTATATACCGCCCCCTCTCCCCGAAGGGACTCGGGGCGGTGAACAGCCAATAAAAACACATATACAAGGTACAAAGTATGAGACAACATAAAATATTAAAATTTAAAAACTGAAATACAATATGGCTCTAATAAAATATAAACAAGTATTAAAAAGATTAAAACCCGATTAAAATTTAAAAACCCCTAGGCCAGTCCGGCCTGCCGAAATAAATGCGTTTTGAGCAACCGACGGAAGGCCATGAGATCGGGGGCGGCCCTTACCTCCGGGGGTAATTCATTCCAGAGAGGGGGTGCTCCCAATGAGAAGGCCCGCGCCCTATATGACCTTTCTCTTACCAATGAAACTTGCTAAAACTTCAAGCAATTAAAGATGATAAGACCTGATAAGACCTTTTTTTCTTTTCCTTTTTTGTTTCTTTTTATTTTTCTTATAAGTATCTATCTCATGTATTCAAAACTATATTTATTCTTATACCTGTATCTTGTAAGTGATTGACAAATCAAATAAATACTAAAAATATCTGATAAATAAGGTCCTTGAACTCAGCTAAATAGTAGATTTTTTTAACCTGACCTGTAGAGAACTTGCTTCAGATTTCTAGCTTTTATAATTTGGTTCAATTTTACTTTTTCTTTAACTTTTCCATATATTAATACATTACAGTGAATGTCTAGATGCTAAAAAAGCTTAAGGAAGTGTGAGTCAGTTATAAATGTACAATACTTCTGGAATTATTCTGTCCATTAATTTTGAAAACAATTATGATACCCTCAGCTCCAGTGTGAAATGCACCTGCTTCAGACCTTTTTAATAGAACCTCTTTGTAAACAATATGTTTAAGATTGGACTCCTGAGTAAGCCATGAAAAGTATTTATTAATAAACGTATTTAATTATATATCAAGGAAAACACAGTAAAAATGGCAAATCAGTAAAGGATCTGTTGGTATAAATTTGTGTCCTTTCCTTCAGATCTGTAGAGGAAAGTAGGAGCAACCTAAGGCTAAAGTGAGAAATAAATGGAATATAATTTATGTGGTTAAAGAGCTCAAGACAAGTCAGAAAGAATCCACCATCTTTTAGGAGGAATATTGTGAATTCTAGTCTTGCCTTAGCCATGAAAGCCAGCTGGGTGAATTTGGTCCAGTCATTCTCTCTCTTAGGCCAACCACTTCACAGAGTTGTTATTGTGGGGAAAATAGGAGGAAAGTGAATTGGATATATTCATCACTTTGAGTTAGTTGTAAAAATAATAAAGGCAGGATACAAATATATATAAACAGGATGCACATAATTGTTCTAATGGTTTAGTGGGAGATCTGTGAAATTCAAACCAATGGTGATTTGAAAATCAAAGAAAACTAGTTGGAAGTCTGCAGTTATTCTAACTGTGGCTCACCTAGGATGGTTCAGTAATCAAATGTTGCTTCCAAGCTAATTTCATTAAATTAAAATTGAATTGAGTATGTTCATTTAGGGTTTTGTTTTTGTTTGTTTGTTTGTTTTTTTCATTTACTGCCACCAGATTTGAGCTGTAGAAATCCAGATATCCTGTAGGTGGCAGTAAGTGGAAATGGACAATTTTGTAAAAATGTTTCTGCAATAGTGGTTTATCTGGATATTTACAGATAAATTCAGGTAACTTTACTTTGGCTTAATACTAAACTGAGAAACAGAATGACCACAAGTGGGCAAAGAAGCAGGGGGAGCAGAATCAACTTCCAATTTCCCAGTGAATTTCCTTGTGAGAAGCTGTCAGGGAATATCAGAAATCTTGTTCCTCCCTCCCTCCCTTAAATTCCTTCATTTACTTTGGTTGTGGTAAGCTTGCTTGGAGAAAATCAGTGGGAAAGGTAGAGGAAATTTGCAGGTCCAAGGCCAAAAGGCAGGTAAGTAAATGCTTTTCAGGTGGGAAAGTGAGCAAAGGGTATACTTTTGATTTTATTTAATTTTAAAGTATTGTTATTATTTGAATGTGCTATATTTCTTTTTAAAAATAACCATTTATATTCAGGAGTGGGATTCAAATTTTTTAACAACCGGTTCTGTGGGTGTGGCTTAGGTGGTGGGCATGGTTTGGTGGTCATGTGATGGGTGGACATGGCTTGGTGGTCATGTTATTGGCTGGGCATGGCCAACTCAATATCACTCACATCGAGGTACGCATCTCTTCCCCTGGCCTCTCATGACTGTGGGGATTCTGCAACAGTCGTAAATGTGAAAAATGGTCATAAGTCACTTTTTTCAGTGCCATTGTAACTTTGAATGATCACTCTACACAAGCAAAGTACCAGAAAAGAAGGGAAAAATAACTCCAGAGAAGTTCCTGAGACAGGAAGTCTAGTCCTGCCAAGAATGTAATAAGGGTTAACAGAGAGGCAGTTTCTGTAAGCAACACCAGAATGTTTCCTTCCTGCCTTCCTTACAGGATTAGGCCAGTAATATCTTCTAACAACCGGTTCTCTGAACTGCTTAGAATGTTAACAACCGGTTCTAGCGAATAGGTGCGAACTGGTAGAATCCCATCCCTGTTTATATTGCATATTTTACAACATCATACAAGATTTGAGTTTGATATATTTTCAAGATGGCGACCGGCAGCTCCGTCCGAGGGGAGCTCCGCCGAGCGCCTGCTTCTGCCGGTTAAGCCGGCCTCCCCCCTCGACCCCCATATGCTGAGGGGGTTCCGAGGGGTTTTGCCCCGTTTGGGGCGTTAGAAGAGCCGCTAGAGCCGCCGGGAGGCCGCCCGGGTGACTCTTTGGAGCGGCGGCGGCGGCGGCGGCGTTTCAGCCGCGGCGGCCGAAAGGCCAGGCGTGGGGGCCGCGATGGTCGAGAGGCTGGGCATGGAGCCCGCCTCCCCCCTCGTCCCCGAGCTGCAGAAGAGCCACCGGAAGAGCCGCCGGGAGGCCGCCCGGGTGATTCTTCGGGGCGGCGGCGGCAGCAGCGATTCAATGGAGGCCGCGGCGGCCGAGAGGTTAGGTGTGGGGGCCGCGGTGGTCGAGAGGCTGGGCATGGAGCCCGCCTCCCCCCTCGACTCCCAGGTACAGAAGAGCCGCCGGAAGAGCTGCCGGGAGGCCGCCCGGGTGATTCTTCGGGGTGGCGGCGGCGGCGGCAGCGGCGATCCAGCAGAGGCCGCGGCGGCCGAGACGCCAGGCGTGGGGGCCACGGTGGCCGAGAGGCTGGGCATGGAGCCCGCCCCCCCCTCGACCCCCAGGTGCTGAGGGGGTAGCGAGGGGTCTCACTTTGGCTGGGGTGTCGGAAGAGCCACCGGAGGAGCCGCCGGGAGGCCGCCCGGGTGACTTTTTGGGGCGGCGGCGGCGGAGATTCGGTGGAGGCCGCGGAAGCCGTGGCGGCTGCGGCGGCCGAGAGGCCAGGCGTGGAAGCCGCGGTGGCCGGGAGGCCGGGCATGGAGCCAGCCTCCCCCCTCGACCCCCATGTATTGAGGGGGTGTCGAGGGGTCCCGCCCCGTTCCGGGCGTCGAAGGAGCCGCCGGGAGGCCGCCCGGGTGATCTTTTGGGACGGCGGCAGCGGCGATTTTACGGAGGCCGTGGCGGTAGTGACGACGGACGTGGACCTGCCCCCCCCTTGGCCCCCATCCATTGAGGGATGCAATTGGCAGGGGCAACAACAGGACTGGCTGGCTCGAAGGACGCCGGTGATCTCGGTGGTGGTCCCTGATCCGACGACGGCGAGGGCTAGAAGAACATACTCCTCGGAGGAATTGCGGGCCCTCGGGAGGGTCCCCCACTCCCTGGAGTGGCCCTCCGGTCTATCGATGGCCTACCTCAAGGACGGTTCCTGGGATCCGGAGAGGTGGCATGGCCATCAAAAAAGGATTTTTAGAGGGGGTTTTAAACTTTTTAGATTTTTATTCGGGGTTTTATCGAGGTTAGGGAGGGCGACGAAGAGAGGGTTGGGGGATGGAAATTTATTGGGGTTAGGGAGGGTACCCGGTCCGGGTTTGGGGGATAGCCCGGGGGGATTTGGAGTCAGCCAGGCTGGAGTGCACTGTCTGGGGGAACCCAGAGGGTCATGAAGTCGTGGGGGAAAACACAGGGGGTGGGTTTCATTGGCACCATAAGTGGGAGGGGCAGATATGACAGGGGTAGAGGGCCATATCAAGTTAGGGGATCACGTGCCCGCTGTCTCCAAGCGGTGGCGCGCTCCGACCCTCCCGACCCGTCTGGCAGGCCTGGTTGTTCAGAGTCTCAGGCCCTGAGTACCCGGCTGATGTTATGTAATGCCAGGTCCGTCGTTAACAAGGCCCCCCTGATTTGCGATCTCATTCAGGAGGAGGGTGCGGACCTGGCAGGGGTCACCGAAACCTGGTTGGGCCCAGAGGGCGGTGTCCCTCTGGTAGAGATTTGCCCACCAGGTTTCCAAGCATTCCATCGACCGAGGTCTCAGGGAAGGGGTGGTGGGGTGGCGGCGATTATTAGAGAAGTCCTTTGTCCTAGGGAGGCCACTGTTCCTCAGACGGCTGGTTGTGAGTCTCTCTTTGTGAAGTGGGGTCGGGGGGTTCAGATGGGCCTGTTGATAACGTACCTGGCTCCCTGCCACGTGTCATCGGCCCTGCCCGGGCTCCTCGAGGTGATAGCCGGGCTGGCGGTTGAAACCCCCAGGCTTTTAGTCATGGGTGATTTCAACCTGCCTTCGCTCGGGGAAACCTCTGGGGTGGCCCGGGAGTTCCTGGCTTCCATGACGGCCATGGATCTGACCCAATTAGTTTCTGACCCCACTCACACGGGGGGACACACACTGGACCTGATTTTCGCCTCTGGTCAGTGGTTGAATGATCGTGTTGGAGATCTAGTTATAAAACCCTTGTCATGGTCCGATCATTCTCTTCTTAGACTGGACTTCGGTGCCGCCACCCCCCATCGCAGGGAGGCGGAGCCGAGGAGATGGTTCCGCCCCAGGCGCCTGATGGATCCGGAACGGTTCCAGATGGAGCTTGGGCCATTTCCTGAAACTCTGGCTCATAACTCGGCCACAGACTTGGTGGCCACCTGGGATAGGTTGGCCGCGGAGGCTCTGGACCGAGTTGTGCCTTTGCGACCTCTGACTCGGCATAGATCCCACCTGGCTCCGTGGTTTACGGGGGAGCTGAGGGGGATGAAATGCCGGAAAAGACGTCTGGAGGGTATCTGGAGGGCCAGTCGTGCTGAGTCTGATCGGACACAGGTGAGGTCCTATATTAGGACCTACCTAGTGGCGATAAGGGCGGCGAGGTGTTCACACTTCTCCGCCCTTATTGCGTCTGCAGAAAATCGGCCTGCTGCCCTGTTTAGAGTGACCCGCTCCCTGCTTGAGCCGAGAGCGCGGGAGGACCTCTTGCCGGGTAAAGCAGAAGAGTTTTCCTGATTTCTGCATGATAAAATCGCCCAGATTCGGGATGGGCTGGACTCCAGTTGGGTGGTCCCGGGGGAGGTGTCCGGGGCAGGTCTTGAGACGGTTATCTGGGAAGAGTTCGATCCTGTGACCGCCGAGGGTGTGGACAGACTTCTGGGGAGGCTGAATGCCACCACATATTTATTGGACCCGTGCCCTTCCTGGTTGGTTTCTACCTCCAGAGAGGTGACACGAGGCTGGCTCCAGGGGATTGTCAACGCTTCGTTGACGGAGGGGGCGCTTCCAACCGCCCTGAAAATGGCGGTGGTGCGGCCCCTCCTCAAGAAGCCTTCCCTGGACCCAGCTCTTTTGAATAACTATCGTCCTGTCTCCAACCTTCCCTTTGTGGCGAAGGTTGTTGAGAGTGTGGTGGCGCGTCAGCTCTCTCAGTATCTGGAGGAAGCATCCTATTTAGATCCGTTCCAATCGGGCTTCAGGCCCGGGCACAGTACTGAAACAGCATTGGTCGCGTTGGTAGATGATCTCTGGAGGGCCCATGATAGAGGTTATTCCTCTGTCCTGGTCCTCTTAGATCTGTTGGCGGCTTTTGATACTATCGACCATAGTATCCTATTGCGGCGGTTGGAGGGGTTGGGAATTGGGGGCACCGTCTTGCGGTGGTTCTCGTCCTTCCTCTCGGACCGCTCGCAATTGGTGTTGACGGGGGGGGGAGAGGTCCACCCCTAGGCCCCTCATGTGTGGGGTGCCTCAGGGGTCGGTCCTCTCCCCTCTTCTGTTCAACATCTATGTGAAGCCGCTGGGAGAGATCATCCGTGGTTTTGGGGTGAAATGCCATCTGTATGCTGATGACACTCAGCTTTGCATCTCCACCCCAAGCCACCCCAACGATGCTGTGGAGGTTATGGCCCGTTGCCTGGAGGCTGTGCGGAACTGGATGGGCGAGAACAGGCTTCGACTCAACCCTTCCAAGACCGAGTGGCTATGGTTTCCGGCGGCCCGATATAGTCAGCTGACTCCATCGCTGGCTATTGGGGATGAGATCTTGACCCCCACAGAAGGGGCACGCAATCTTGGTGTCCTCCTGGATGTACGGCTGTCTTTGGAAGAGCATATTACGGCCGTCTCCAGGGGGGCTTTTTATCAGGTTCGCCTGATACGCCAGATGCGGCCCTTTCTTGATCGGGACGCCTTACGCACAGTCACTCATGCTCTGGTCACCTCCCGTCTGGACTACTGTAATGCCCTCTACATGGGGCTCCCTGCGGGGAGCACTCGGAGGCTTCAACTAGTACAGAATGCAGCTGCGCGGGTGGTTATGGGGGCGTCGAGATACTCCCACGTGACGCCCCTCCTGCGCGAGCTGCATTGGTTGCCAGTGGCCTTCCGGGTTCGCTTTAAAGTACTGGTTTTGGTCTTTAAAGCGCTCCATGGCATCGGACCAGGATACTTACAAGACCGCATTCTGCCAGTAGTCTCCCACCGACCGGTGCGCTCCCACAGAGAGGGTCTCCTCCAGGGTCCCGACGCCTTCTATGTGTCGTCTGGTGACCCCGAGGAATAGGGCCTTCTCTGTGGGGGCACCCGCCCTTTGGAATGGGATGCCCCCTGGATTACGAACGACCAGTGACCTGAGGGCCTTCAGACGTGACCTGAAGACCTGGCTCTTCGAGCAGGCCGGCCTGAGCTGACTCAAATGGGATTTTAAATGGGGTTTTTAGATTAGTTGGGATGGGTGTACAAAGTCTTAATTTATTTTAATTGGGGTTTTTAGATTTTTATAGGGACAGCCTAGGGTTTAATTCTTTTTTAACTATTTATATTTGTCTACATGTATTTTAGTTGGCTGTTCACCGCCCTGAGTCCTTCGGGAGAAGGGCGGTATATAAAACCTAAAATAAATAAATAAATAAATTAAAAAGATCTTGTAACCTAGGAATACATAAAGCAAACAATCAGCCAACCAAACAAACAAAAACAAAGCAAAGCAAAAAAAACTCCGTTGCACTTTGGTAAGGGTAAGGTTAACAAAAAAGAGAGCCAGGTTAAGGCAGCAGGTTATAAACCAGAAGACCATGAGTTCTAGGCATAAAACCAACTGGGTGACCTTGGGTTAGTCAATTTCTCTCAGCTCTAGGAAGCAAGTAATATTACACTACTTCTGAAATCTTGCCAAGAAAACTGCAGTGACTTGTTCAGACAACCATAGAGACTTTTAACTTGAAGGCACCTGTATCCAGTATGTGCAGAGAAACATATGCACTCACCCACAGAGAGAGAGGGAGAGAGAGAAAGAGAGAGAGAGGGAGGGAGGGAGAGGGACAGAGAAAGCTGGAAAACATCTTATTTCAAAATCTTGAGTAAGTTAACTGAGTGAACCATTTCATATGACACTAGTAAGAGCTACTGGTTTATTATATTATCTGGGGGTGGTAACTTATTGAAAAGCTTCAGAATTGGCTCGATTAAAAGAAAAGATTCTTAGATATACATTTCTTGTTGAAGGTTTCATAGGAAAAAGGTTTCATAGGAAAAAACTTTGGCATGAACAGGTATTGTGCTTTGTGCTATTGTAGATTGAAACCAGTGTACAAAAAATAATAATACTCAAAATCGATTGCTAAATAAACAAGAAATTAAATTCATCTATTATATAAGATGCAGAGTGGTGGATTTGTAATTTAATTTAACATTAAAGATGTGCTCACAACTGCATCTTTTAACTAACTGAAATACAGCAATTTCAATTAAAAGATAAATCAGTAATGGGAAACAATGCTGTCTAAAGCATTATATTGGACTGCTTTAACTTTTATTATCAGATTTAGAAGAAAAGAGTTGAAAAAGCAGACTAATAGTGCCTTGTTTTTCAAGATTTATGGGATAAAAATAAACTATTCAAAAATGTAGTAGAGAATGTTTATGACTCACACAATTAGCCGTGCTTTGATGCTTACTTAATTTTTTTATAGAGTCATATCAGTTGAGAGCACCTAGTGTGCTATGGCTGATATTAAAAATAACTAAGGCAGGTCAAATCAGGTAGATATTTGGATATGAGACTTCAGAAATCCAAAGGTTATAAGATAGCCTAGAAAACTGAAAAACAGCTCAAAATAAGTAAATGACAAACCAATTTCATATATTCCTCTGGTGATGTTTCATCAGTGTTCACTTCCACCTGGTTCAGGATCCTTCAGGCTGGTTCTCACCAGTGATGAGATTCAACTGGTGTAACAACCAGTTCAGTGAGCATGCACAGTGTGTTGGAAAACAGCTCTAAAACTTACCTTCTACTGTAGCCCAGTGAGTAAAACAGCTGAGGCATGGCAATCCGCCCTGCCGTGTCTATCAGCTGGGCTTCAAACAAAGGAAATATAACACAGACTAGCACAGGAGCAGGTGGGTGGTGCCAATTCATCGCCGGATATACCAGTTCACCTGAACTGGTCTGTACTGGCTGAATCCCACCCCTGGTTCTCACTTCTCTTGAGGTTGACCTCTGTCCAAGTGATTTCTTCTCTTCCCTCTCTTCCCACATAGCATTAATTCTATGCTTCAGCCCCTATCTTCTTTTTTTTATTGTGACTTGTTGACAAATTGTCTTTCTATTCTGACTGTGAAGGAACAGGGAACTCCATGATTTGCTTATTCCAACCTTCCTTTGCTTTTCCTTCCATTTTCCTCACATCCCATTTTTTTGCTTTTCTACTTGACTCCCTGTTTGTTCATTTGATATCTTTCAGTTCATCTTACTCTCCCTTCTCTACATCTAGCTTTTTCACCTTCCACTTCTATTCTATCTCCCCTCCCACTAGTTAACCTTAAGGACTTCATTTAAACTTTAACTCCTGGTTGCCAATTTGGTTCTATCAAGGCAATCCCTCACTGGTTTAAATATAGTTCTTGTCTCCCAAAATCCACTCATCTTAAAAATATTTCCTGACTTGCAACAACTCCCAAATACTGACAAGTCTTCCAAAGTTTACTAAAACAGAGATAAAAATAAGACAAAGAAGATACCTTAGACAAGTTCAAATAGAAAGGACCAGTTCGGTTATACACCAGGGTTCTGCAGGAGCCAGCAGATGTGAACTCGAAACCACTGAACAAAATCTTTCAGAGCTCCTAGAACATGGGGGAAGTGCCAAAAGACTAGAAAGGAGCTGGTGTAATTCCAATTTTCAAGAAGGAAGGGAAAAAAGTGGATACAGGAAACTATAGACCAATCAACATCAATACTTGGGAAAATTGTGGAAAATATAATCAAGTAATAGGTTTGTCAGCACCTAGAAATGAATGTGGCAATTACTAGAAGCCAGCATAGGTTTGTTAAAAACAGATCACACTGGACAAATCTTATTGCCTTCTTTGATAAAATGACTAACTTAATAGATCAGGGAAATACTGGGAATATAGTGTACTTGTATTTCAGTAAGTCATTTGACAGACTATAGCCTACTTCTTGATAAGATAGAACAGTGTGGGATAGACAGTATCACAGGGAATTCATAGTTGGCTGACCAACTGCACTCAACATATATAGTCCTTAATGGAATTGCAAATACTTGGAAGGAAGCATGCAATAAGGTGTCTCAAGGTTCTGTTTGGGTCTCATAAATTACCTAGATTAAGAGTGTCAAACTGGCAGTCTGTTGTCCAGATGCATCACACACAGGCTATGCCTACCCCAGCTCCATGAATGAGAAAAACATAGCAAAATATCACATGACAGCAATGTGACACAGTGATTTTGACACCAAAAACAGGCTTCTGAAGACTTTACAGATCATATAGTACTTGATTATTATATGACCAGAAGAGAGAAAGGCAAATAAGAAAGCCAAAGTCAATATACTTAAGGTCTTTTAAAAAAAAAAATTATTGATATTCCAAAGTTTAAAAACATAAAATAAAACTATATGCAGTTGTTATCAACATCAGGACATCTTTTACACAACAATGTGGCAAAATGTGTTCGTTGTCAATCTTCCGTGAAATTTTCTTTATGAAAGTTAGTAGCAGTTTTTGCTCTTCTGAAAAATGTATTGGGCTATTCCAGCAATAGTGTTTCTGGTATGTTGTACAGGATGCAACTTCTCTTAATAATACATTATAGTTAATAGTACAAAGTATATTTCATTTCAGTTTAAAATATGTAAGATTTATTCTTCATAGTAATTTAGGACGGTTGCTAAAGCATTTGATTTAGAAGTCTTTTATAGTATCATTAAAAAGAAAATCACAAGACTGATTTATACCTAACTTTTACAAAAAAGAATTGTTCAAAAATATCTGCTTATAAATAGCATATTTGTGCTTTATAAAGTATTAACTTTTTTGTAGTTGCATAGGATCTTGATGAAAATTCAAAACTTTAAAAGTTTCTTATTTGTGCATTCATGAAGGTCAATATATCTGTTTCATTGAAAAATCTACTTTACATTATTACTTTTTCTTTCAGTCAGTTCAAGGCTTTGTGTGTGGGGGTATAGAATAGTTCTTTACTATCTTTCTAACTCAGAAGAACAGATTGAATATTTGAGATGCAGCTTCAGAATCATGAAATAGTTGCAGTTTTATCCTATTCATCAAAAGATACATTAAAAGTAGAGATAATGAGAAAAAGTTCCCTTATTGGGTTTTTTATTTCATTTTTTTTTGCTCTGTTTTCATATATTGGAACAATGATGATTTTAGGATCTTCTTTTTAGTATATCTCCTGGATAAAGAATGGAGTAATTCCATTATTTTTTACAGAAACACTTTCTGTTTAAATATGGGATTTCTAGATGATAGTTATTCATTTAAAATTCCAGAATGAAGAAATCTAATTTACTGTACATATTTCAGATTAATGCACAAATCAGAACTTAATTTCCATGAGTGTTGCTCTTACAAAGGAATTTAGAGTCATCTTTAGCAACAAAACTGTATTAAAATTCACATAGTAGACCATGATAGATAGATAGATAGATAGATAAATAGAGATAGATAGATAGATAGATAGATAGATAGATAGAGATAGATAGATAGATAGATAGATAGATAGATAGATAGATAGATAGATAGATAGACTAGACAGACAGACAGACAATAGATGATCAATTTAAAAACAAATATGAAAACAATTTGGTTTCAGGAAAAAATTGTCCTGCAACCTACAACTCCTACACTGCAAAAACATATGGTCTTTAAAATTCAGCTGTCAGTCTACTCTACTCGATCAGGGTAAAGCAATAGACACAATTTACATTGACTTCTGCAAAGCCTTTGATTCAGTGGTACATGATAAACTACTGTTAAAATTAAACTCTTACGGCATTTCCAGATCCCTTCATAAATGGATTACTGCATTCCTGTCAAACTTCAGTTTCAATCGCAACAATACAAGAGCACACAATAGATACAAACTCAATGTTAACCGCTCCAAACTTGATTGCAGAAAGTACGACTTCAGTGGTCAATGCCTGGAATGCACTACTTGACTTTGTAGTTACATCCTCAAACCTCTTCAAACTATCCACTATTGACCTCACCCCATTCCTAAGAGGTCTGTAAGGGACATGCATAAGTGCACCATTGTGCCTGCCATCCCTTTCCTATTGTCCCCATTTAATTGTACCTATTTTCTGTATTCTTACTCATGTTTATACTTATACCTATTATTTTGTAAGTGATTGACAAATAAAATAAATAAAATAAATAAATGATACATAGGCAGGCAGGCATTCTGATATCGTGTAATCTTAAGAGAGATTCTAGTACGTAGCATAATCTTGAATATGATTACCCTGTTTTTATTTTTCTCCATTTCTTATTTTTCTTTTTGTTTTAATAAAAGATTCCTTTGCTTTTTTTCTTCTCAATTTTTTTTTCTTATTTTAATTAGCTTAGATTTTTCTTCCCCCTCGTTTCTAGTATGTATTATATAAAAATGTAGGGCATTTTCTTGTAAGATATGAAGTTTAAGGAGAAGCGTTTTGAGGAAAGTAGCAAAACAAGTTTAAATAACAAACACGTTTTAATATTTATAAATACTTGTACTTGTGTGTTTATAAAAAAAAATCAAACCCAAAAGACATTCATTTTAAATCTTTTCCATGAAATTTGTTTACATTTAATGTATTGAGTAAGAATTATACAATTATACATTATGTAATGTATATTAGATATTTTAAAATATTGTACTGTTATATTCCAGGATCAAGAAGGGAAAAATCCAAAGGATAATAATTCAGACAAGTAAATGGAAGCTAAAATATTTCAAAGATACTGATAAAGGAAGGGAAAGGGAAAAGAGGAGAGACAGAGGGAGAGAGAGAATGGAAAAAAAAAACCTTGACATTTCAATTCAGAGCTATATATTTACATGTCATCTTAAATTATCTTCAGAAAAATAAAGGAAGAGTTGCCATATGGTGTGCTGATTAAACAGGAAGTCATTTGCCTCTAATGAGAACAAAGTGGGCTGAATTATACAGGTTGTTTTTACATAGGAATAAAATACAAGAAATTATTTTATTCAGCATTTTGCTTTTATGTGGATTTCCCCTCCCCCTCAATATTTATGTTCCTTTTCAGGTTCTGTATTAAACATCTGAATTGGGAGCAGGGCTAGGTCTCATCAGGCCTCAAAGCATGCAACACCTTGTATACCTGAAAGTTCACTGGCATGGCACAGCTTTTTCATCTCTCTCAAAAAATGTAGCACAGCTTATGGGCATGTGCATCCCTGTATTTCCCCTCTGAGTAAGCATTATGACAGGAATCTATATTTTTGTTGGTTGATTGGGATCAGAGATACCACATTTAGCATGCCTCCATTTCTTTCTCCCTCCCATAACATTGGAAATACTGGCCTCTGGCTTCAAACTTTATTCGCCCCACTGTCTGAATACTTTTAACTTGGCATCGTAGGTTGAGATATTAACTAAATTTGATTTAAGGCAGTCATAATCTTTCAGGGCAAAAGTCATGCGTACTGACATTGCATCTCACATGGTGGAGTAATATTCTACATTTATGCAAGAGGCATCCAATCATTTCTAAATTAAACTAATCCCATCTTGTTCTTGCTTATGGTAATTTAATATAGGATGACATGCTGTAATGATTCATTATTGAAATATGCAGTATACCACTAACATCTGACACACATAATTTCCCATGTGTTTTATTTATTTTTAGATATGAGGAAGCTATATCTACTATGTTCAACATCTGGTATTATTTCCTGTGGAAAACATCTCTGATTCATGTTCTTTGCTATTAGTCAATTTTTTAACAAAATGTAGCATTATAATACTTGTGTTTGTGCCTCATAATTGAAATAAATATTAACATTTTGACATTATAAGATAATTTTTCTTAATAGTAAAATCAAAAGAGATGAATAAATAGAGAAAAAATCTAAAAATAAGTAACACAATTTTTGAAATAATATTACTGAAGAGAAACTCTTTATCCCTAGTCTTAGTAGCCAAACTACTGCTCTGTATTAGTATTGTAGCCACTTGGCTAATGTAACATCTCCATATGCTAAATAAATAAATAAAGTCTGTATCCCATGTTTTAATTTCCATAGGACATTCCAGATATCTTACATGTCACAATCTCTGCAACCAGAAAAAAAAAGGCAAACTTTAATGTGAGACAACATATGATAAAAGATTGGGCTGGCTGTAGTAGTTTCTTACAACCTTTCTTTAGATGCATTTTTTTCTTATTATTTCTGGCAGATACAAAATGGTGGATGGTATAAGAATGACACAATGATCCCATTCAATCAACAAAGTACAGTTGACCAATTTTGTTAATGTGATGGGAGATACAGTTCTTTTTGGGGTATTTACCAGAGTCTTGGCACTTTTGATTTTGGTTTCCTTCTAGAGATTGAAAGTGCCTGCTAAAATTTGGCATATTTGCATGGATTTGTTGTTGGTTTATTTAACTTTACCCAAGAATTTTAAAAAAAATGATGCTTTGCTGAGGTGACAACTTCAATTGTCAACAAGCCATTTATTACAAAATCCTGAATAAGTGCCCCATTCCCCCCATATGTAAGGACTCTTTAAACATATTTAATCCAGCTCTAATTTTAGTGGACTTTTTATCAGTTTTCTGGAAATTCCAGTCCTCATTTTATTGACCTTGGAAGGATGGAAGACTGAGTCAACCTTGAGCCGGTGAGAATTGAACTGCCAAACTGCTGGCAATCAATAGTGAGCAGAATTACCCTGCAATGCTGCATTCTAACCACTGTGCCATCACAGCTCTTACAATGCACTGTTATTATTATTATTGTTGTTGTTAAATTTATAAGCCAATCAACTCTATCATAATTCTGGGCAGCAGAATGTTAATACACTTTTGACATACTCTAATATGTTACTCAGGTTTCCTGCTTTTACTGGATAATGTACTCTTAACCTCATTCTTGGTGAATCAAATATTGTAATGGTGCTACATTAAGAATATATGTTCACTATCATGTACTTGCTTATTGTTACACAAACCATTCAGTGAAAAAGTGTTTGAACGTTCTACAAAGCCATCTTTATTAAGGTTTTCCATAGTTCTGTGAAGCTATGAAAACTGAGAATGCTGCATGTCATAAAAATAATTGAGAAAGGTCATGGTCACATCCCAACGTAGGGAACAATATAATATACTTTTATATAACATCAGTCATACTGAATTATGGTAGGAGTACTATATGGGGCCTTCAAGAATCCATTGTTTGTGACAGAAAGCCAGAAGTTAAAGGTCATGGATTAAAATGAACTAGTCTTTCACTTAAAAGGGTTTTTTTCCCCTCTGTAAGTTAAAACTGAAGGTTTAAAACTGAAGTGTATCGTAAACCTTCTTTTTTAAGCTGACCTATTCAGCACCTTCTGGTTAAACTATTATCCTTTATGGGACTCCTGGAATGCAACCCTTTTACATCAGTGAGTAAGCTTTTTATGTATTCAACAGCTCTGTGCAGTTGGCTTTTTCTTTACTCCTCTGAGGTAAATACTGTATTTTGTGTGTGATTGAATAGATTAAGGCTAATAAGGAACACAGAAACTCAGAGAAATTATGGCAACCACGATAAAAGTCAGTAGAAGGAACAGTATCAGTAGCATTTTGATTTACTAAAAGCCTAACATATCAATTAATATTCTGAGCACCTACTTTATTAGATTTAATTTCATCCCAAACATGTTTACTGTAAAGTAGAGGTGAAATATTCACATAAGTTTGCATAATTATCCATACAGATGAATTCTGGGTCAGCTATAATAGCATTCAAGGGTAGCACCATGTAGAACACCTTGGGACAATAAAAACAAGAAGTGTCCAAAGCATAAGTGACTATGATTAGTGCCTCTAATATAGGAACAGGCACAATCAACACACAACATAAATTTGTCCAAAGACCCTCCCAGTCATGTTTTTAACCTGTTCTTTGAGCAGGAGCCAAGAGAGCTCTCAATTGGCCACTAGTTCTGGTGGGGAAGTGCCACCAGAATCAAAGATGATGAATCCCAGACACAGGACTCTCAAAACCCATAACCATTTGGTCTTGCCAGGATTGAGTCAGAGCATATTCTTCCTCATCCAGACTCTCAAAGCTTTCTCAAATACTGAGAAATAAACTTGATGGCATCACATGGTTAGCCTGTTGTGGTTCGCTGGCAGCCAGTGCAGCCGGTAGCAGAGTCAGAAGTGAGGAAGAAAGGGGACCAGACAGGAGTCTAGAGAGGACTTGGACAAGGGTCCTACATTCAATGCAGGGATGGGGCTAGGACCATCTGGGAGTGGGGTTCTGCCTTTGGAGCCTTCGGAGTCTGGCAGCAGCGAAGAAGAGGACCCAGGGGAGCCTGTTCCCAGTGTGCATATACACAGAGCTGCTAGAAGGCGAGAGCAGCTGAAGCAGAAGGGGCGACTCGGGAGTAAGGCTGGGAGGTGATTGCCCCTCCCATAATGGATAAAAGTCTGACCTCAATGATGAAAGCTTTGCAGAAAGCAAAGCAGTTCAATAGATTCTGAGCCCACCTTGGAGCTCTGTGTAGTCTGATCATTTTTTTCTGGGACTTTGGTTGGTTTCTGTTATAATTAATTGGACTTCTGTTTTTTGGCAGCATTCTATAGCACTGAAAGGCATGCTCTTATCTGGGGGAAATGTTTATAATTAATTCTGGCTGGGAATGCAAGTAATTCCCAGTGTTGCATTAAAATAGGTTTTGTTTTTAAAATAAGTTTGTGTTTCACTAAGTTTGACAAAGCCTGGGTCAGAACATAACTTAAGACAGAGATGTATAATCCGTACCATGGAATAGCCTGACTCTGTGGCTTTGTATAGATGCTAAATATGACCAAAAACAAAATAAAGCCTTGCACAGAAGAATTGTTATGACTAGAACTGTCTACCATCACCAACCAAACACACACACACATACCAACACCAACTGGAACTGTCCAGGGTGGGATTCAAAATTTTTAACAACTGGTTCTATGAGCATGTGTTAGGTGGTGGGCATGGCTTGGTGATCATGTGACTGGGTGAACGTGGATTGGTGGTCATGTTATTGGCTGGGTGTGGCCAACTCAATATCACTCGCATCAAGGCACACATCTCCTCACATGGCCTCTCATGACTGTGGGAATGCTGCAACAGTCGTAAATGTGAAAAAGGGTCATAAGTCACTTTTTTCAGTGCCATTGTAAAGTACCAGCAAAGGAGGGCAAAAAAAACTCCAGAGATATTCCTGAGATAGGAAGTCTAGTCCTGCCAAGAACGTAATAAGGGTTAATGGAGAGGCAGCTTCTGTAAGCAACAGCAGAATGTTTCCTTCCTGCCTTCCTTACAGGATTAGGCCAGTAATTTCTTCTAACAACCAGTTCTCTGAACTGCTTAGAATGTTAACAACCGGTTCTAGCAAATAGGTGCAAACTTGTAGAATCCCACCCCTGGAATTGTCCCTAGAGAAAGGAGAAGCAAAATATCACACCTTCCACTCTCAACCTTTGAGATGATCTAGAAGTGTTAGTATCACTTTATACTGAATTGGTAAGATCACACTTGGAATACTGAATTCAGTTTTATTGCTATGATTCAAAAAAGAAGTTGAAACTCTAGAAAAAGTACAAAAGAGAGCATGCTTAGGAGATTGGAGATAAAATTGTATGATGAATGGTTGTGGAAACTAGTTTAATGATGAGAAAGACTAGTATAGACATAATAACAGTCTTCCAATATTTGAGAGGCTGTCACAGAAAAGAGGGGGACAACCTATTTTTCAAAGCCCTTGAGGGCAAGGCAAAAAGTAATAGATGGATGTTTAACAAAGAGAGAGCCAACCTAAATTAAAAAGAAGTTTCCTGACAGTAAGAATAATTAATCAGCAGAAAGGCTTGCCTTCAGAAGTTGTAGGTGCTCCCATGCTGGAGGTTTTCAAGAAAAGATTGGACAACATTTTTCTGGAATAGTATAAGTCTCCTTCTTGAGCAGGGGTTTGGATTGGAAGAGGTTCCTTCCAATTCCATTATTCTATTCTATTGAAAGCTATAGATGACTAAGGAGAGGCAGGATAGTCACACATCTTAATTCCATCATGGTCATTAACTGTGTCATCTGACTAGCATATATCACCATCAAGATTGGCAAAAATCAACTCTAAATTTTCCCCTATATGTTGGAAATGTAATAAAGAAATAGGAACTTACTATCACTTGTGGTGGAGTTGCAAGGAAGCCCAAAAATATTGGCAAAATTTACATAAGTGGATAGAAGAAATGTGTAGAATTTTAATATACAATACAGGCCTGAGTTTTTTCTGTTGGGAATTATCACTGGGAAATACGATAAAGAAACTCTGTACTTAATGATTCATGTAATTACTGCAGCAAGGTAGGCATATGCACAGAATTGGAAAAATAAAGACATCCCAAATGAATTGGAAATATTTAAGAAAATCATAATGTGCGCAGAAATGGATAAACTAACAAAAGAACTAAAAAATAAGGAAGATTTGGATTATTATAAAACATTGGAGAAATTTTATGGTTGGCTAGAGACAAGAAAGATCAATGAGAATAAGGAATGATTATATGTATATATTCTATTTAAAGTGTATAGATGAGAATTATGAATATTACTATTGGGTTTATTTATTTATTTTATTTATTAAATTTCTATATCGCCCCCTCTCCCAAAAAAGGGACTCGGGGCGGTGCACAGCCAACTAAAAACAAAAACAATATATACAATTAAAAACAAATTAAAACGATTTCATCAGGGGCCGAATATACAATTTAAAATATAAAACTAATACAAATTTAAAATTTAAAAAATTTAAAATACCTAGTTTTAAAAACCCCAAAAATCGTTACTGGGCCAGGCCGGCCTGTTGAAAAAACAGGGTCTTTACTGCGTGCCGGAAGGTCTGAATGTCAGTAATGGCCCGTATCTCTGGGGGCAAATCGTTCCACAGGGAGGGAGCCCCCACAGAGAAGGCCCGCACCCTCGGGGCCGCCAACCGGCAACGACCAGGCGGCGGAACCCCGAGGAGGCCTACCCTGTGGGAGCGCACTGGGCGGCGGGAGGCTGTTGATGGCAGCAGGCGGTCCCGTAAGTACCCAGGTCCCAAGCCATGGATCGCTTTAAAAATGATCAATACCACCTTGAATCTGATCCGGAAGGCCACAGGAAGCCAATGCAGCAAGCGCAGAAGCGGTGTTACATGGGAGCTCCGAGGGGCTCCCAAGATCGCCCATGCGGCCGCATTCTGGACCAACTGCAACCTCCGGATACTCTTCAAGGGGAGCCCCATGTAATGAGCATTGCAATAGTCCAAGCGGGAGATGACGAGGGCAGAAGTGACTGTGCGAAGTGCGTCCAGATTCAGAAAGGGCCACAACTGGTAAATCAGACGAATCTGACAAAAGGCTCCCCTGGCGACAGCCGTAATGTGATCTTCTAAAGATTTAGTGAAGTAATGACAATGATTGATGTTAGGGAGACTGTACCACGTTCAACTTTTTTATTGTAAGAATTGTCCGTCTTTGTGTTTGTTTAATTGTTTAATAAAGAAAACTTTTTATTAAAAAAAAAAAAAACTATGTCATCTGACTATTACACCCAGACCTAAATACTGATTGGAACGGGTTCGTATTTTGCAAAGACCTCTGAAGGTACAGTGAAGTCACTTTCTCAACAACCTTTCCCAGATAGGAAAAATTGGAAAGTAGATAAAAATTGCCTGGTACCATTGGATTTTTTAAAAAAAGTTTATTGAAGCAGATATCAACCATTGTCCTTTTAAGCACTAGTGGGACATTTTCTCAATCAATGATGAGTTCATCAATATCTGGACTCCAAAACATATACATGACTTTGTCTATTTCCTCGGGGCTAACAGTCTGAAATTCCTCCCAGATAACTGGGGCAAATCTTCAGAATGGGATTCCAACATTATACAATTGTTATCTGAAACTCACAGTACTCCTACAGGCAGTGGTGGGCTGCACTTTCATTGACAAAGGGGTCACTGGTCATGCCCACTTTGGGCTGAAATGTAGCTTCAAACAGGCAGCTAATCAACTCGGGCAGCTCCGGTGAGTACATCAGGTTGGCGTGGAGCTCACCTGGGCCGCCTGGGCGGGGGGATAGTTAGTTATTTAAGGAAACCATAGCACAAGGGCGAGGGGTTGGTGGGCCCAGCCAGAGATCATAGTTAGGGGTTCGTCTGAATCTTGCTAACCATCCAGCAGCCCACTACTGCCTACAGGTGGTTCTATTCTCTCACTCTTTTTTCTCAAGACAGACAAAAATACTACTGATCGTAATAATATTTCTATACTCTTATATCCAGATTACATTCTTAAATTTTCATTTAAGGTGGTTTTCCTTCAGCTACTTCTAGTTTACAATATCCAAGGGAAGCTCTATTACTCAAATCCTGTTTACAAAGCCAAATGTCCATTCCGACTCAAGTTATAATGCTGATTAGTAAATGCTTTTTTATGATAAAGTTATAAATTTTAAGGTCAGTTTCCAAAGACAAGTATATCATATTTCATAACAAGAGGGAAATAATTAATGATTATATCTTTGTACTAATCAAATTCCTCCTGGGTAAACATATTATTCAGAATTTCTTTTTATCCTGACAGGACACATCTGTTTTTGTTATTCTCATCTGGCACGACACATTTTACAAACCACATAATTAGAAATAAACATTTTATCCTGATGTTATGAGAGCATATTCAATGGTAAAATGAGCTTATTTTATTATTGCAACCCAAAAGTCATTTAAAAGTACATTGTAATAATTTAACTAAAAATAGATCATAAAGTATAATCAGGATGCTATGAGTACACTTTCTGAATTGATTGTTATTGAGAAAATTTAAATCAATGTGTGCACCATGGCATTCCTGACCTTGAAATATATATTATTCCAAAACTAAATGAATTAGGGCTGTAGAGAAGAATGTTGATTTGGTTAGGAGAATCAACTTAGAATATGGTAGAATATGCATCAGGAAGGGATTTTTTCTTCTCTATGCTTTGTAAGTAAAACATGATAATGCTTGAGTGATATATTGTATAAAATAGTCTTGGGGTGCTTCATTTTTTCGAATAAATTATGGTTTTCCAAACTTAGGACATGCAAGCATTTGTGCTCCTTCCTCCCTGATTTTTCATTAATAAATTCAGTTATCAAATATACTCAACCAATGACAAGGAAGAAAAGTAGTGCCAGAGTAGTGCAAAATCTAGGGTATTGGAACAGATCCAAATACTTGTCTCCATTGGACTGAACAGATGACTTGGACCATTGCTAGCTTTCAGCCAAAATCTATCTCAATTAAATGTTGTAGGGAATAAGTAGATGTACAGTGCCTTGAGCTCTCATGTAATAGAATTGTCACTATCACCACCACTATCTTGCTGCATTAAAAAAAAAAGCCTCACATCCCCTTATCCATAAGGCTTACATTCTCATGATAATTTTTCAAGGATAACTTTTCCTCCTGCAATGCTAAGATGTTTAGATTTCAAGCAGCACATCTTGATACATTAAGTCAGGGGTGTCAAACTCGATTTCATTGAGGGCCACATCAGAATTGTGTTTGACCTTGAGGGGCCATGGGACCATGGCCAGCTCAACAAAAAAGAAAAGCAGAGTGGCCCTTCCAAGCTCTGTTTTCACTGGCAGAGGCATCACAGTCTGGTCCTTCGCTGTTTCCAGGCTGGCTCCGTGGGCCAGATCTAAGCACCTTGAGTTTGACAGTCCTGCATTGTCAAGAGAGAGAAAACTACTCTTTCCACACATCCTGACAGGAAATTAGACTTTGAAGAATGAAATTGACAAGTTCTTTGTTTAACAGTATGACCAACAGACAATGACCTCTGCAGGATCACATCACACTAGGCATGAATGAAATATTGCAATGCGTGCACATAGAAAATAAATTGCATTATGATGTTATAATGCTGTTTGCATCCATGTAATGTCCCCTCCAAGAATGCTACTGTGTATTGCTCATTTCTAAGCTTGGGGGTTGATAGTTTTGTTTTGTTTTAGTTAATCAAAGAACTATGGAGTCAGAAGGAATCTTGGAAGCTTTCCAGTCCAACTCCCTGCTCAGACAGGAGACCCTCAGCGGTGGTATTCAGCAGGTTCTGACCAGTTCTGAAGAACTGGTAGTGGAAATTTTCAGAGAACCAGCAAATACCACCTCTGACTGGCCTCACCCCCATCTATTCTCTGTCTCCCAAGTGGGGAGGGAACGGAGATTTTGCAGTATCCATACCCTGCCACGCCCACCAAGCCACGCCCACAGAAGCAGTAGTAAAAAAAATTGAATCCCACCACTGGAGACTCTTATACCATTCCAGACAAATGTTTGTCCAATCTCTTCTTATAAGCATCCAGCAATCAAGCACTTACAACTTCAGGTGGCAAGCTATTCCACTGATTAACTGTTCTCATTTCTCTTTAATTCCACGTTGGATCTCTCTTTAATGACTTCCACCTCTTACTTCTTATCCTGTGCTCAGATGCTCTGGAGAATAAGTCAATACTCTGTGATAGCCCTTCAAGTACTGGAAGACAGTTAACATGTCGCCCTTTCTCTTTGGTAGACTAGACATATCTAGTTTCCTTCACTGTTCATCATACAGTTAAAGCTCCAGACCCCTTATCACTTTTATTTCTTTCTCTTCTCTGCATTGTTTCTAGGGTCTCAGCATCCTTTTTTTTTTTTGTATTGTGGTAACTTGAACTGAACACAGTATTCCAAACAAGAATGGCCTCAGTATTGCAGAATAAATTATATTCTCACTTTACATGAATAGAATAGAATAACAGAGCTGGAAAGGACCTTAGAGGTCTTTTAGTCCAATCCCCTGCCTAGGCAGGAAACCCTATACCACTTCAGACAAATGGTTAGCCAACATCTTTTTAAAAACTTCCACTGTTAGAGCATTCACAACTTCTGGAGACCAGTTATTCCACTGATTAATTGTTCTGTCAGGAAATTCCTCCTTAGTTCTAAGTTGCTTCTCTCCTTGATTAGTTTCCACCCATTGCTTCTTGTCCTGCCCTGATCTTGATACTATCATCTACTGATGCAGTCTTGAACTACATTGTTATTGTTTTTTGGCAGCTGCAGCATGCTGCTGGCTTATGCTTATAGGCAGTGGTGATCCACTAGGATCCCTAGAACTCTCACAGTTACTGCTGTTGAGTCAGGAGGTAGAAATCAATGTTCATTGCCCCTTCAATTTTTTTCCAAATCAACAATCAAGTCAGCTTGATCACGGTATATATAGAAAACATTCAATTGATACTGTATGTGTATTAAGGAAACGTTGATAGCATATTGTGTTTTAAAGGTAATCAACAGAATAACTTAGCAGTATATAAAAATATACAAACATTAGTATGCAATATTCCATCCCTTCTTTCCCTTCCTTCCCTAAGTCCTTTAAAACAGGATTTCATTAGTTTCTATTGAAAGGGAAGAGAAACCAGAAGGTCCAGAAGTATATTTGCAGTGTATATTCTGCAAATATGACTCATGGCATCAGTCATACAAGCTAGTAATGTTTTGAAACAAAGCCTAATTATCTGGAGGTTATATAATAGTTTAGCCCTATTCTAAGGCATCACCAGCCTAATTTTTTTACAGAAGTTTTACAAAGATTGAGAACATATTCCAAGGAGACAAAGTCATTCATGTGACAATACTAATTTTTCATGCTTAATGTTTAATACATTTATAAACATTTTTTTGGAAAAAAAATGCCCACATAGCAAATATAGATAATGTTTTCCCATCTGCAGCAAATATAGATAATGTCTTCCCTTCTGAAGTCCCAGAGAGAGAGAGAGAGAGAGAGAGAGAGACAGAGACAGAGAGAGACAGAGACACACACACACACAGAGAGAGAGAGAGAGAGAAGTTTTATGTACTGGATAAAATGTGTTCATTGTAAACCATGCTCATATCTAACATCATGAATAAAGTTGCTTAGGAAGGGGTAATGGAAGATGTGTGCATATTAAATACAATGCTGTTCGGTAGGGTAGTTTAGATTTATGACTGCTATCTACCATACTTATTTGCAGCATCTGCCAACATACATACAATTAATTTTGTTCTCAAAGTGAAGTAGCTGGAGGCAGCCAATCTGCAAGCTCAACTAAGTGCTGAAGTGCCACTTTAAAATACAAAACCGTTACTCATCCCAAGAACAGATACATCTAACATAATTATGTTAGCAATAAAAATGAATTTGAAAAGAATTTGCAAGTTTAAGTGCAGCCTAATTCAGCTTAAGCAGGCATGTGTGGTGATGGCACAAGAAAGCTTGATGTGCAGTATTTCTTATGCAAGGTGTAAGACTTCGATCTATGAAATGGGAAGTCAGGTAATAACACTAGTAGCAGCTGATAATGTTGTTACTCTTACTGTTGTTGCTGCTATTACTACCAACATTTAAGGATTGCTTCTCTGTTCACCAGGACCATGAAAGAGGTATATAATCATTGGAATCATGATTCCCCACTATTATCTGCATTTCCAGTGAAATAATGCAAACTCACTCTTAAAATGTAATTAAATTCATAACAAATTAAAGCCAAAAGCAATATAAAGAACCACCATCTGTTTCAAAGAAAGACAAATTTAAGCACCTGGAATCCAAAATACAGATAGAACTGTGAGAAATGCAGGACAAGTGGAAGAGGAAAGCTGAGCAGGTAGAAAACTGAGACTGGTAGGTAGAAAAATATGCATGCCACCAGGAGAATTCTTCAATATCACAAAGTCAGTTTTTGGTTCTTCTTAATCAGGATGCTTCCCTTTGCTGTCATCTGATGGGTCAAGCCTGATCAAAGACCAGAAAGGACTAAAAAAAAAAAAAAACCCACTGGGTTGAACATTTTTCCAATCTACTCAGCTGGCTGTCCATATCTTACAGCAGATTCCTCAGCTGCCAATCTTGTTTTCCTCTACTTATGGGATCAAGGAAACAATCTTACAGATGAACTCAAATAAAGCAACAGGGCAGAAGTGGCATTCTTGATGAGACTCCAAATTTCTTACAGCCCATTCCAAGACATCTTGCAAGACATTTGGTCCACAGAGGAAACGTACAGCGACTTCCATGCTGCCCTCAATGTGGCTGCTGTGAAAATCAGTGAAGCAAATCAGACTGCGGAAACTACATGGGTATCTTACTGCAGTCCACTGCCTGCAAGATTTTTGCCCTCATTCTTCTGAACAGACTTGTTGCTGCCTTGGAAAGGAACTTCCTAGAGTCATAATGTGGTTATCAGTCAGTACAGCAAACATGATATTTACTGTAGGCAGTTCCAGAAGAAGTGCATTGAGCAGATTAAATCTGTTTACTGTAATGCCACTGATATAGCATTTTACTACTGCAAACAGGGAGGCTACCTGGATCATCCTAAAATATCATGGATGTCTGAGGAAATTCACAAAGTTGATTCAGCTACGGAATGATAGGATAGGTTCTTTACAATGGTGATTCATCAGCTGCATTTACCATTTCCAATGAAGCAGAAAAAGATTGTGTGCTATCTCCTGTCCTATTCAATTTTGTCCTGTTCATTTGGACAGCTCTCTCCTTGACCTTTGCACTTGAAGGATGAAGTGCCTACATACAGTCACTGAAGAAGCATTCTTTCCTGATGACTGTGCACTCCTGACATGTAGAAACAGCTATCTACAGGTGATAGTGAACAAATTTTCAGAGTCCTCTATGCTTTTTGGCCTGACCATTAGCCTGAAGAAGATTGAGTACTTATCCAGCCCATAACAAACACCAAGTCCATAGAAATTAAAATCACTGTTGACAACACTCCCGCTGATAAAAGTAAACAGCTTCAAATATTTGGGAAACATCATTTCTCTGTCTTTAGACAGAGAAATTGACTTCATTGTTAACAAGGCTAGCTAGGCACCAATATTGTTGCACATATAATTGCTCAACCAATGCAACATCCATATTTCTATGAAACTAAAAGTCTACAGGGCTATGGCTAACTCTTCTGGATGTGAGTCCTGGACTTTGTAAAAGGCACATCAAACAACTGGAGAAATTTCACAAGTACAAACTCCACTCTGCTTTTGGCATTTGTTGGCAAGACCATGTCCTCCAACCTGGAGGGCTTGGATCACATGGAGTTCACCAACATTGAGGCCATGATTATCAGAGTCCAAATTAAGTAGATTGGACACCTCATCAGAATGGATGGCCATGTTCTGACCCAAACCCTTGTCCAATAAAACAAACACGAACCAAAGGGAACAGAAACTTTTTAATGATTCTTACAAATCCCCAGTTAAAAGGCTGCTGCAAACTAATTAACTTTGATAAGCACAAGCCTCGCCAAATCTGTGCGAGACTGCCAAAAATAACAGATACAGTTACCTAGAAATATTTCACAACACAAGAGTCTTCAAATACCAACTATTATTGCTACAATATCCACGAGGCTCAAGTTTCAAAATGTCTTTGCTTCCTGCAAAGAACATTCCATTCACAGCTGGGTTTTATCTTCTTGAAGGAGGGGCCATTACCTTGCAGCCTTACTCCTGAGTCACCCGTGCTGCTGCAGCTGCTCTTTCCTGCGAGCAACCCTGCACACACGTGCATTTGGCACAGGCTCCTCGGGAACCTCCTCATCACTGCTGACAGCCCCCACAATCTCTGAAGGCAGCAGTCCACTCCCTAATGGTCCTGGCCCCTCATCTGAGTCCTCGCTCTCCTCAGCTGTCTGCACCTGCTGCCGGCTAACCACAACAGACCACCATATGTCTTGCCAGTTGCAGGATAGTGTATTAGAGTCTGAAAAGAGGCCTTGAGGCCTTTCACAAGATGATGTGAAAAAAACCTTGGTTTAGTGTGACATTCAGGCTAAAAGAGGTAGAAGCTGTGGTTTCTACAGAATCCACCAGTGAAACCTGTGCTAGGAAGCCTCAACCAGATTTAAAGAGAGAGGACCCAAAAAATACCTGAGAGAAAACTGTGAGCAGCATCACAGAATAACATCCACAATTACTACAACAATAGACTTTCAGTGCCCCCATTGTGTTAGATTCTGTGCTTCCAGTGTGGGATGTCAGAGCCACCTCTGTATCCATAGATAAACTTCATGATAGTGTATCTTCTTCAAACCTGAAATGAGTGTATGTGGGTGTATGTGGGTGTGGTCTCATCTTAAAAATAATAGTTTCATAAGCAGGTATCATTTTTCTGTTCCTGTGACTCTGCCATTAAAATATATTCTAATCTCTCTTAAAATGTCTATACAATCTTCCTGTTTTATTCTGCCTCCTTTCCCTTTAGCTTTTTAACACCTGTACATCTCAGTGTGGCTCACCAAGGTCACATAGCAGATTAAAGTTGAAGCATTAGCATGTTGTTATTGCAGTTGCTTTCTTTGTTTCTTTTTCTTTGGAGGAGGGTTTTTAAAAATACGCCTTTTGTGCTCTAGACAACAGTGTTAATGTTAAATCTTTTAGCCTCATCCAGGTTTACTCTTGGACTTATCACCCTTTTGCCTTGGTAAGTGTTTTGCAAACTCCGTGTATGTCTCTGTGTGTATGTGTGTGTGTTGTGTGTTTTAATTTATCTGCTTCTCTGTCTCTAGGTAAACTCTGTTTATCCTGTTAAAGAGAACTGCCTCTCAAAGTCGCCTGCTTTCTTTGTCTTGCATTCAGCTCATTCTCTGTCTTTCCTTCATTGAATTGAATATAATTAATTCCCTATTGAGTATAAGCATATGTCTATTCTCAAAGGAACCGTGGTGGTACAGTGGTTAGAATGCAGTACTGCAGTTCAGTAGTTTGAGTCTCACCGGCTCAAGGTTGACTCAGCCTTCCATCCTTCTAAGGTCGGTAAAATGAGTACCCAGATTGTTGGGGGCAATATGCAGACTTTGTAAACCACTTAGAGAGGGCTGTAAATCACTGTGAAGTGGTATATAAGTGTAAGTGCTATTGCTATTGCTCACTCTAGCCCCTGTTTCAGTGATCCTTCTCTCCGCGTATCTGTTCTATGCTCCCTGCAGACTACTTAATGCATGGGTCACTGTACTGTTTTAACCCATTAATATGTGATATCATAAGATCTTTGTGTTGGACAATAAATAGGTAACTGTTGAAGATCAACTGCTGAGTGCAATTGAAGTGACTATATGCCAAACTGTAAAAAATAGGAAGATGAACTTGATGAAGATGTGGAAAAACTGTTGCCTAGGCAAAAACTGTTAAGTTAAAGCAGTTTTAAGTCCATGTTGGCCAGATAACACTCCAAAATTTCTCAAGCAATCATTTCTCACATTCACTGAACTTTAGCAAGCAGGCAGAGATAGAGAACAATCAGATTCTGTCATTATAGCCATTTTTTTAAAAAAAGTAGTTTTAGTCTTTCTGTGGAGTTGATTTCATGGACTGGTCTATCCATTGTGCCTGAGTTCTATGGATGGCCTACCCAGTATGCTTTACCTTAAATATCACAATTACAGATGGTAATTGTAAGGAGTTGTTTGCCACAACAAAGACATCAAGAGACTTAGAAATGAAGTATTCAGGCAAACGTGTCCATGTGCTAAGAAGAAGTACTTCGGCATGTGGTAGGGTGCAATTTAGTTCTGGAAAAAAGAATAAAAAGAGAAAATTATTTTGGGGAGCCAACTAGGAGAATGGGGGAATCCAAGTAAAACAGAAAAGAGATTGTGTTGAGAAAGAACACTACATTAAATACAGGGAAATATACTCTGAATTACAGGGAGAAAGAAAGAAAGATAGATTAAACACAGAAGCATAATCTTCTCTTACAGATCTTTTTAACTTGAGACAATGGTACTGGTAGTTTAGCCATAGCTATCTAAGAAAAATGGGGGAAAGAGAAGGGTGAGAGGAAAGGGAAGGGATAAAGAAAGAGCTCTAATTTTTTCATCTCAGTTTCTGAAAAAAGACTAATGAGTGTGTATATGTCCACCTTAGATCTATCAAGAGTTTTTTTTTAAAAAAAAATCAGAAGTCAGCAATTAAAAATAAAAATGGTAAGAGGCTAGACTTACAATTTGTCAGAATTTCAGCTTTGATTGAGGAAACAACATCATGCTAGCAATTGAACTAAAAGGAGGTTTCTGATGGCATCGGCTTTTTCTGATTTTTGACAACCACCCAGACAGTCCACCTTCTTCAAAAGCACCAGGATCAACGGTGGGATTCAAAAAAAAATACTATTGGTTCTACGGGTGTGACTTGATGGGCATGGCATGGTGGGCATGGCAGGGGAAGGATATTGCAAAATCCCCATTCCCTCCCCACCCCACTAACCTGCTTTCCAGCTCTGTTCTCCTGTGCAGGGCAACAAAAGAAGACCCAGCCGATCAGCTGGAACTCAGGAGGTAGAGAATAGAGGGGGCCGGGGCCAATCAGAGGTGTATTTGCCGGTTCTCCAAACTATTCAAAATTTCTGCTACTGGTTCTCCAGAACTGGTCAGAACCTGCTGAATACCACCTCTGACCCAGGATATAAAATTCAACATAGGAGTGAGCATCTTTAATGGTAATGCCACTTCACCAAGAGACACCACTAGACTAGAGCAATAACTAGCAATTGCATTTGGTGTAATAGTTAAAATGCTGCCCTAGAAACCAGAAGAATGTAAGTTTTAGGATTCCCTTAGCCATGAAAGCTTCTAAGCCACTCACTTTGTCTCAGCCTAACTCACCTCACAGCTCAGGGTTATTGTTGTAGGGAAAATACAGAAATATTAAGTATGTTTTCCCCCGAGTTATTCAAATATTGTAAAAACACAGGATAAAAAAATCAAATCAAACCATCGTCATCATCACCACAATTTTTAAGGGTTTCCCAATTAGAAACTCCAATGTATCAAAATGGTCAAACAAATGGCAATTTCAAATCTCAACAAATAAATTTTCTGTTTTATATATTGGCAAAAAAATTGCTAGACCAATACTTGAATACAGCTCATCAGTCTGGAACCTGCATTACGTATCTGTTATTAATAGAGTTGAGAAAGTCCAGAAATATTTCACAAGAAGAATTCTCCACTCCTCTATTCGTTGCAGAATACCTTATGCCACCAGACTTGAAATTCTAGACCTAGACAACCTAGAACTATGCTGCCTTCGGTCCGATCTAAGTATAGTACATAAAATTATATATTGCAATGTCCTACCTGTCAATGAATATTTCAGCTTCAACCATAACAATACAAGAGCACACAATAGATACAAACTCAAGGTTAATCGCACCAAACTTGACTGCAGGAAATACGACTTCAGCAACAGAGTGGTCAATGTCTGGAATACTCTACCTGACTCTGTGGTTTCTTCTCCAAACTCCATAAACTTTAAACTTAGACTGTCTACTATTGACCTCAACCCTTTCCTAAGAGATTTGTAAGGGGTGTGCATAAGCTCACCAACATACCTACCGTCCCTGTCCTATTGTTTCTTTTTTTTCTTTTCTTTTCTTTTTTATATGTATCCATTTCATGTATTCATAACTATTTTTATACTTATACCTGTTATCTTATAATCGCTTGACAAAATAAAATAAATAAATAAAAAATAAAATAAATCTTGGCATAGCCAATCTGCATTGGAGGACCAATGTAAAGCTGAAATTATACCTTATTACTTTTCCCAATGGCTTCATGGGAGGAGAGGATCAATACTAAGGAGAGTTAAAACAAAAGGAGGAGAGGGCCAACACCAAGGAAAGTAGCCACTGAGGTCATGTCTTCACTCCTCAGTTGGAATTGCCCATTGAGGAGACAATATTATAAAAATATCAGGCAATAATTATTTAATACCTCTGGATCCAGAGAGAGCCTCTTAAGGAGAGGAAGCATCACATCCTCCTTTAAGACCAACAGTAGAATTTCTTTGTTCAATGAGGCAATAATAGTCTATGCAATCCAGGAAACTACCCGTCTCTCTCTCTCCCTTCCCCAGTTGCATGGAGAAGCCAGGAAACCCACAGATTTGGCCTAGAAGTGAAAGAGATCTTGGGAAGAATCTCATTAGATAGATCATGCAGGGAATCCATTCCATAAATCTACTTTTATTGAAATTGGCTCTAAAAACAATATCTTGAAATCTGAACAGAATCTGATTCTGCTTTATTCCTCCAACCCTAAAACCCCAGTAAATGAGAGAGGCATATGCTTGAGCTGTTTCCAAATATTATATTTTATTCCTAATGCTTAAAAATGTGTCAGCACCCTTTTCCTAGTTAGGAATTCTTGCATATTTCTGTCAATTATGAAATTATTCTCCATATCTCCCAGATGTCATGTCTCAAAACAGAATCACAGATAAGGACTTACTCCAGCGTTTAAAGACTTAATTATTGCATTAGACAAATTCTTGAAATGGTTTTTTTCATGTTGAAAATTGCAACTCCTATTTAATGAAAATATAAAATCATTTAAGATAATCTATAAATTAAATCATTTATCATTTCCTAATTCCATTCACATGTTGAAGTGTAAATCTAAAAAAAAGTTACAACTTCCAAATTATAAAAAAAGTACTTGTAGAGCACACTGATGTTTTCTCATAGATTTCACAGATAGTGACATCACCACTCTGACCAAATCTGGTCATGATAATACATACCAATCCATCTATTCATCCATCACTAAAGTATTACTGGATTCAATTTCATCATCACAGACCTGATGTTTATCAAAGTACTTTCAATATTTTAACACCTGATGCACTGATGCAGGTTTCCAGGTTGGGGTTGCTGAAATTGCATCCAATTTTTGCTGTTGGAGGATAGTTTTGTGTCACTCATTTTATTGATTATACTTTTATTGATCAATGACTCTCAGTTTGCATTCCTCCTCCAGTCATGTTAGCTCAGGAATCCTGGGAGTTGAAGTCCACAAGTCTTAAACTTGCCAAGTGTGAAGACCCTTGTTCTAACATGTTGATTTCCTAAAGGTGTAGGAGGAAATATCTCAAAACTCTTTCATTGTTCCCAGGACTGTTTATCCATCCACTCTAGACAACATTCCTATTATGGGTTAGGCACACCTCCTGTCTCCAGTTCTAATTCAAAAACAACCTCCAGAGCAGTCTCAATGCCACAGAACTTAATGAGGGCTTGGATTTAAGTTCTTAAATATGCATCTCAAAGCTTTTCCATATCAGCAAACATCAACTCAGACTATTAACACTGTAGCTTCAGAGGTCTGTCTGATTTTACTGTTTTCTGTTGATAGATGTGCAGTGAACCAGGGCACTAGGAAGGCAAAGAAGAAGACATACAAAATGGGAGTTACTATCAATGTTTTCTTTAAAAGATGTCTGCTGCTTTTCTCCTTCTTTGCAACAAGACAAATTCTTTGTGTGTCCAATCACACTTGGCCAATAAAGAATTCTATCTTCTATCTTCTTCATCTTTGCTTTTTGTCCTTCTTTCATTTGCTATTTCTTTTTCTCATCAATAATTGATGGAACATTCAACTGCTTTGTATTCTGACATTGGAAATTTCCCAAAACGTATTCTGAGAAGAGGTTTTTTTTGTTCCCAGAAACAAAGCAGACTTTAATTTCATATACAATTCTAGATACTACTAATCAAAATTCCACAAGTTCAGGTTCCTATAAGACTTAGTAACCAGAGATCTAGCAATGCAAAATCTAAAATGTCAATACCTATGTTTCTGCACTGAGTAGATTTTATGACTAACAAGACTTCTAGAAACCTACAACATACATACATCTGGAAGAGACTGATGATGGAGGAAGATCTAGAAGTGTCCAAGTTTTTATGCAAAGCTATATCAAATATAAGGATGATCACATATGACCTTAATTATTTCACTGCCTTGATTATTTTACATCAGATGAATTTCTCTTCCTTTTTCTATTTCAAGAATTCCCCACTCTGCAAATATATGCACCATCTCATTAAATAAACATGAGAATTGTCCTCTTAGTTGAATTAATTGTTGAGATATGATTTATAAATGAATCTCCTTAAGAACAGACTTAAATCTTTTTTAGTCTCTCAAGGAAAATATGTCAGAAGTAATCACATAACAAACTAATATGGCATTTCCTTCCCATATTTATTATAGCCATGCAAAGATCTGATAGTCCAAATTTATTTGGACTAATTCAGAAAATTGGACCAATTTGGCCTGTTAAATCATGTATTGTAACAATCTGAATCAATCCAAATCTCATTATGTCCTATTCAAAGATCGAATTCAAGTCTATTTGGACACATGAAACTATCTGGATTGATTTTCCAAATCAATTTGAATCAGGCTCAGTCCATGAAGATCTATCACTTGCATTATGAGGTGGGGGGCGGGGCGGGGAGAACATGGGCTTTGTATTTGTCTTCTCCAATCAGGAAATTATTTTCTTGCTGGTTGTTCAATACAAAATAAATAAATAATTAGATTGGTGAGGTAGAGAACTGTACAACACAAAAGCTCCCACTTCTATGGATTTATGCTACATTTTGTATTTTACTTTTACTTGACAAGCTTTTATTGCTGTCCCAAATAATTCTAGAAAGTTACAGAATCTTCAGAGTGCAATATTCACCATAGGGGGTTTAGACAGAATTGTAATTGGAGTTTAGGACTGCATTTTGCCAACTTTTGGGGACAAAATGTGTAGTTCGAGGAATTCCAGCTATACATATACATCACTATCCCAACTGGGGGAAAGATCAATCTCAACTCTGAATTGATAAATTGTGAGAAACCCCATGAGTGAACATTTATTTGCAAGCTCCATCAATAAAAAAGCAAAGTAGCTACTGAGAGAGACCTGGAGAGAAGATAATTACTGGATCACAAAAGAATTCTTTCTTCATACATAAAGGATAGAAACCATGGAAGGACACCCCCAAGATAGGTGCAACTAACCATTAGAACATCAAAAGCCTTCAAATGAACAGCTAGGAACAGTAAACAGAGAAGGGGAAGGAAACTTTCTGTTAGCAGCATTACATTTCTTCAACTACATGTTTGCTGGATAGGATTATTATTAATATTCAGATTCTATCAAATGAGCCATCTGCAAAAATACCCAAAAAGAAGGGAGGGAAAGAAAGCATAGCATCTAAAACTGCGTACCTCCTCGGTGCAATGTCCCTGTAACTCAAACAAGTCAGACTTTTGGGAAACCCTCTGGTCATCATAGAGGATGCTTAATTTTTTAATGGAAGAAAACACTTCAATGGATATGTCAGGAGAAGGAGGTTGTTTCTATTATCCTTTATCCTTTCCCCCACTCCCATACACATTTCATTCTATAATTGCCTATTTTAAGTTTCCAGTAGAGATATCATGTCATGACATCATGTATTTCATGAAAATAAAAGGAGCAAACTAACCATTCCTAAGAGACAAGGTCAGAGGTGGTATTCAGCAGGTTCTGACCAGTTCTGGAGAACTGGTAGCAGAAATTTTGAGTAGTTTGGAGAACCAGTGGTAACCTTGCCCCCGGAGTGGGGTGGGAATGGAGATTTTGGAGTATCCTTCCCCTGCCACGCCCACCAAGCCACACCCACAGAACTGGGAGTAAATTTTTTTGAATCCCACCACTGGACAAGTGCAGATAGAAGAAGGATCAGATTCCATAAAAAGTATTTTGAAGGTTGCAAGGGGACTCTGTTACTCAACTTTGCTATAAAATGAGTCAGAGCACATTGTCCAGAATAGTTATATTTAGGCAATGTTTTCCATATGGATTTAACTTCATAAGCAGATACTGGGGAGATAATCCCTAGGCATTTTATAAGATCACTGTTGAGTTCACATTTGGTTCATAAGAAAAGGTTCATAACCTTCACAAGTTGCTAAGAATCCTTCTGGCAGGGAAGAAAGGCAGTAGACTATAGTTCAGATCCATGGACTAGAAATTATTTTTATTTGTTCCAAAATGACATTTCTTATCTTTTCATATTTTCATTAAAGGATCATTGGAATAAAAACTTTTGAAGTTCTCCAAAGTCCGCCATGAAGCGTTCTGAAATTTCAAATATAAAACCCCCTCAAAACCAGATTACTCTGTAGCATTATTATTAAATGATGGACTATTACTTTTTGGGGAAGATATTGAATGATTGGTGAAATCCTGTCATAAAGATTCTTTTCGGCTCCATTAAAGGTGTCAATATATGTTCTTTAGCAGTGGTGGGATTTGAATAACTTAACAGCTGATACTCTGGCTGGGTAGGCATGGCCGATTGATCATATGACTGGGTGGATGATGTCACTCATCACACCCAGCCCTGCCTCCTGGCCACTCACCTCTAAGGCAGAGGTAGGATTCAGACGGTGGAACTAATCCCACCACTGGCTGGCCCCACCCCAGTTTTCAGCCTGTTTTCAGGCCATTTTTTTGCCCCAAAAATGGCCCAAAATGTGCCAAAAATGCCCCCCAAATGGACAAAAAATGAGCAGGGGTGGGGCCAGCCAACGGTGGGATTTTCTGGTTCATTGAACTGTACAGAACCTTAACTACTGGTATGCCTGAACCAATGCAAAACAGCAGCAGCCCACTTCTGATCTTCAACTCCTACTAAAAATGCCATGAAAATTAATTCAATCATACATTACTTTACAATAAGTTTTTGAGAAATATTAAGATACCATTTCAGCTTTTCGATGTAACCCAGTTTTTATATTGGCTGTTGTGAAAGGGCAGTTGCTGAGCTCAAGAATGCTCAAACTGTTTCCTCTCATATTCTCTTTCCCATCAATAATCCCAGCAGTAGAGTCAGGTTGATCTTAAATTTGGTGGGTTCCCTAGAAATTCCAGGGAAATAGAAACTCTTCTACTGACAATAGTGGGGGGGGGGGGAAGGAACATGCCAATAGGAGAGGCAAGAGTGGAAAAATATGTTAGTCTCCTCTGCCTAAGTAGTCACTATAGAGGAGTCTCAGATGGTATCTGGGAGGTTAAGCTAATTGTAGTGCAATTGTCATAAGACAAGCATTAGTGGCAATTCATACCAGCAGACGTCAGCAGAAGTCAGCCATACCAGTATCCAGCAGAAGTCAGCCATACCAGTATCCAGGAGAGGGAGAGGGAGCCAGCAGAGATCACTGCAGGAGAAAAAGAGTGAGGTGAGATAAAGAAGCAGCAGAGCCAAGAAAACTGAAGAAGTTGGGCAGAAGAAGTGGAGAACTAGGAACTAGGAAACACAACAAAAGTAGCAACCCATACGGGCTATAAAACAGCAACAGATAACTCCAAACTAGAGTAAACCAGACAAAGGATCAAGTCCAATCACAAGTGCATCAACTGAAGCAAAGCTAGAAAAGCTAACACCAATGAATACCAGCACAGAGCCAACCCCAAAAGATCTAGAGCCAGAAATAGCAAAAGCCAGCACTAGAAGAGGTAGTCATGATGCCAATGTCAAGCAACGCCAGCAACAGTTCCAAGACCATGAAAACCAGATTAGCAATAAGGACAGTCAATTGTTTTTTAGCTTTTGGGACTGGTACCAGAACAGATAGAGCTTAGAACTGCAACAAGAATAGAATGCTATACAGAGATAGTATGGTCCACAAAAATGTAATAAGAATATTAGAGCACTATAAATAGGATACAGTGGCTCAGTGGCTAAGATGCTGAGCTTGTCGATCAGAAAGATCAGCAGTTTGGTGGTTTGTATCCCTAGTGCCACGTAATGGAGTGAGCTGCCATTACTGGTCTCAGCTTCTGCCAATTCGAAAGCATGTAAAAATGAAAGTAGAAAAATAGGGATCACTTTGGTGGGAAGGTAACAGTGTTCCATGCACCTTTGATGTTTAGTCATGCCGGCCACACGACCACGGAGACGTCTTCAGGCAGTGCTGGCTCTTTTTGGCTTTGAAACTGAGATGAGCACTGCCCCCTATAGCCAGAAACGATTAGCACATGTTTGTGAGGGGAACCTTTACTTTTTCCTTATAAATGGGAAGAAAAGAATAGGAGTTTGGACCTTGAAAACTGGCGCACTTTATTGTGACTTTGAGTTGTCCTAAGAAAAGAAGATTAGAGTACAGATTCCCCTTCCCCTCTTTGCTGGTTGATAGGAATACTTAACTGAGGTTCTGTGACTAGTATTATGAGACTTTTAATAATATAATAGTACACTAATATAGTATATACTATTCTACTATATAATAACAGCATATAATATTTCACATAATTTTCAATATTGCCTCATTCAAGAGGATTAGCCTATGTACTAATAACTAGTTATTTGTAAGCTGTTTACTGTTATATTTCTTTAACTCTATTAATAAATTGTTGCATACCTGTTAAATAGCAAGTTAAAAAGTGCGAACATGACCATGTTTTCCCTTGGTTTCAGTTATCTCTTCTTTTGCATCATCTCTTTTTGAGAAGGGAATGGACAGCCCCGTCTGAAATGATATAATATCTCCTGCTTGAGCAGGAGGCTGGACTAGAAGACCTCTAAGGTCCCTTCCATTCTCTATTCTGATTCATCTCCACTAATTTGTTTCTTTTTTCTTTCTTTTTTGTGTAGGTACCCCTTCTTTCACCTAACACTGCATTCATCCTATTTTGTTTTGTTTTTTGGAATGCAGAAGAATGTTGCATGAAAATATAAATGGATAGGTGTTAGATGATAGATCGCAGTGTCATGTTGTCGTCATATGACATATCGTGACTTTTTTCCACATTGCTAAAATGGGGTGGGCTTGGCCACTATGTGACACATTTGGCCCACAGACTGCAAGTTTGACAACCTTGTGATAGATAGATTAGATAGATAGATAGATAGATAGATAGATAGATAGATAGATAGATAGATAGATAGATAGATAGACAAAAGACAGACAATAAAGAGATGGACAAACAGATTTTAATACAATCTGTATTTGCAAACACATTGTAAACCAAGCAGCAAGCTACATTTGCAATGAATAGGGTTTTGAGTCAATATTTTAGCCACTTTACTTGCAGGCATAAAAGCTTCCTAGTGCTTATACACATTTTCCAGGCTTTTAAACATTCTCATCATTATTTTCTACTCCAAGTAATAGATTAATGATTTGTCAATTTTTATTTTATATTTTCTACCCTTTCCAAATTTCACTCATATTTAGATTATTTGTGCATTAGTCTGTACATTTTTGAAAGACTCATGAACCACACTTTCCCCCGTATTTTTGTGTTTGTAGAATTGCATTATTACATTTTTGAGACAAGTTAATAAAGAAGAATAATTGCATTTCATTAGTACATTTCACCCTACAAGAGCATATTTGGTAAGCTCAGTCACAACACAGTACTGCAGAGGCTAAATAATATTTTCTCCCTGCCATAACCTAATTCTGGAAGTTAGGTCTCAGATGTAACTTTACTTCCAGCATAGTTTACATGCTTATAACATCAATTAGTTTCTAGGAATCTGAATAGACTGAAAATGGGCATCTTGGTAGCTATGTTCCACCTGTTATAGAAACTCAGAAGCCATAAGCAACATAATTTCCTGCCTTGGCTTTCACTTCAGTGTTGTTAACCTACACTCAAGATTTTATTTATATTCATATTCCAATAAAAGTGGCTAATGTTATTTCAAAATCACTCTGGAAATACTTTTCATTAACAGCCTTTAGAATCATTAACAGACTAACAGGATCATTGAAATGAGTAAGAAAGAAAAGTGCCTGGAGTAATTTTTTAAAAAAGTCTAAATCCAGCAAAATAAACATAACTTTTCCCCATTTGGTTGATTAAATGTTGTCATGGAATTAATAGTAGCAATAATTTTGGACCCTATCATAGTGTAAACACCTAGTTATTAAATTAAATTAGAAAGTCTGGTTTTCATCAAAATGCCCAGAGCTTAGGTACAGTCGAATGATTTAGGGTGGTATTTCAGTTTAGACATTCAACTGCTATGTTAAAACTAAGTTAATAAAGATTTGCAGAGCATTGCTATTATTTAGGAAAATCAAAAAGAAAAAATAATATTTCCTGCATTAAATAATAAGCAGGGAGTATTTTGAGTGGAGCTGTGACTGTAGTTGAATCTAAACATATTCATGCTGATGACATGTCACATTATGCTTTATTGATAGTTATGTATTCCATATACAACAATTTACTGATATTATCCAGTGGTTTGGAATTATATCAGGTTATTCCATTAATTGGAATAAACTTTATATGTTCCCTGTTACTATGGAGATATGCAATAAATGGAATTTCAATTGTCTCTTGAATTCCTTTGGATTGGGAATAATTATTTCAAAGAAACTTTTCACAGTAGCATTGTTTTAATCACAAATTAATATTGAAGTAAACAGATGGTTTCTTTTGGGGAAAAGAAACATACTTAAAATAATGCTACCTTTGAGACTGATATATTAAATTACAGGTATTCCTGTGTTAACAATGCTAACTCACATTTAAACAGATGGATACAAATCCTTTTATTATGACTGCTGAAAGATATCTGGATTAGAATTAGAATTATTTTATTGGCTAAGTGTGATTGGATACACAAGGAATTTGTCTTGGTGCAAATGCTGTCAGTATACATAAAAGAAAAGATACATTCATCGAGAGTCAAGAATCATAAAGTACAACACTTAATAATAGTCATAAGATGCAATAAGCAATCAAATCATACTAGGAAACAGTCAATATAAGTCATAAAGATACAAGCGACAAAGTTACAGTCATACAGTCATAAGTGGGAGGGGATGGATGATAAGGAGTGATGAGAAGATTAGCAGTAATAGTAGTGCAGACTTTGTAATAGTTGAACAGTGTTGAGGGAATTATTTGTTTAGCAGAGTGATGGCATTCGGGAGGAAAACTGTCCTTGTGTCTAGTTGTTCTGGTGTGCAGTGCTCACTAGCATCATTTTGAGGGAAGGAGTTGAAACAGTTTATGTCTGGGATGTGAGGAGTCTGTAAATATTTTCACAGCCCTCTTTTTGACTTGTCCAGTATACAGGTCCTCGATTGAAGGCAGGTTGGTAGTAATTGTTTTTTCTGCAGTCCTAATTATCCTCTGAAATCTGTGCCTGCCTGTTGGGTTGAAGAACTAAACCAGACAGTTATAGAGGTGCAGATGACAGACTCACTAACCCACAGCAAAGAGAGTTTTAGGAGCTCTTTTCTCCCAGCGAATGTTTGACAAAAATTTGATCTTATTTTTATGATGAGGAGAAACCCTCTACATCAGGATGTCAAATTCGATTTCATTGAGGACCACATCAGGGTTGTGTTTGACCTCGGAGGGTTGGGGGGGCTGGCTGGGGGGGGCATGGGCATGGTGGACATGGCCAGATCTATGTCATATCAGGGGCGCCTCTGATGGCCAAGTGCTAAGACAGCACTTCCTTGAGACTTCCTTGAGACCCTCCCTCACTCTCATTATAATCTTTCTTCCTTCCTTCTCTTCTTTTTCCTTTCTCTTCCTTCTTCTTTCTTCTTCCGTCCCCTCTTTCCTTATTTTTCCTTTCTTGCTCTCTTCCCTTCTTCCTTTCTTTTTCTCTTTCTTTCCTCCTTCCCTTTCTCCTTTCCTATTCCATCCTGTATGCTCAAATGCAAAATAGGAAACATTTCTTCTTTTGTTTTGTTTTTAGTTTGTTTTGCTAGCCTGTGCCATTGAAAATGGAGCCTGGGGCGGGGGTTGCACGTGACCCCCAGCTCAATTTTCACTGGCAGAGGCACCGCAGGCCAGTCCTTTGCTGTTTCCAGGCCGGCCCCATGGGCCAGATCTAAGCACCCCATGGCTGGATCTGGCCTACAGGCCTTGAGTTTGATACCCTGCTCTACATTTTCTTTACCTAAACTACTGTTATTTTCTAGGTTTATCCTTTCATATTCTCATATGATCTTGCACTGTAAATTTTACTTCCTTTTTTGAGTGCAAGGGATCAATTAAAATACCAATTTGGGGCACAATTAAAAATATAGTATGTGTTCACCTTGATACCATGGCAGGGACTTGTGTTAACTTCTGGATATAAATATATAGTATTTCTGGCATTCAGAAGTGCATGGCATATATGGAAAATGTTGGGAAGGAAGTTGCTTTGTTAATTCCTTACTCATGCAACAAATATACATTCAAGAATAATATTAGAAAAAAATGCAGAATGGTTGGTTGGTTAGTTGGTTTTGAACACCGAAATTGATAGGATATTAGTTTTAGGTCAATTTCTTGCTAAACTTTAAAACACTTTTTTTATTGCAGTAGGAGTTTGGATTGCCTTAAAATTGTCCTCTTAAAGATACTCTTGAAATTAAAATTTGATCCAGATGCATTATGCAACATATAAAACTCATGAAGCACTATTAGTGTAGGAATATATTCTAGTTACATCTATTCTTACGCCACTTTAAAGAAATAATATTTATTACTAAGAAGTATGTAATCTTCAAGTGTTATTTTAATAAAGAGGTAGAATATTTATACTGGTAATATCCTTGTACTGCCTTCCACAGAGGTAGACTTAATAGCTCTGTAAATGCAGATAGATAACTCAACAAAGCTTCCATAACAAAGTTCATTTATTGGTACATCAGGTATCCTCGTAACTCACATTTGTGACGAAATTCCTCTTTCAATGACCAATCCTTTGTATATCTGCCTTGCACATGGAAAATAGTTATCTCCTAACCCATCTTGTATCAATAGAAGAAAACGATGTTATCAGTAATGAGTGCAGGTAAGAATGGAGGGCAACCTCCTTCAACCCCTTGAGGGTCAATTTAGTGGCCAATCAGGATTATAGATGTGGCCACGTGATATGAACTACGTTTCCCAGGATACCCTTACCTACATTTCCTATGATGCATTCCCTTAAGGGGACAGCTCACAAATCCTAAGTAACTAACCCATTCCATAGACTGGCTGGGACAGCACACTCCCCGCCTGGAATTATAAATTCCACTATAAAAAGGAAGAGAAGAAAAAAGAAAAGAAAAGAAAAGAAAAAAAAATTACCTATAAACTAAGATAAGCAGTAAACAGTGATAGTAACTGAATAGCATGTAACTATATAACTAAGATAAACAGTTAGCTATATAACATTAATAAGCATCAAACAAAGCAAAACATGCAAAGCTCGAGGTTCAATCTTCAAGTTCGGCCCCTTGGTGCAAATCTGCTGGTCGCCTCTGGCAGTTTTTTAGGTACTCTCTTAGGCAAAGGTGAAAGTCTGGAGGTCGCGTCTGGCGGCCTTGTAGGATTGACAGGTTCACTTGGTGGCAAAGGCGAAAGTCTGCTGGTCACCGCTGGTGGCCTTTTAGGGTGGGAATGGTATTCTTGCTTCCACGGTGTCAAAGGACATCGGGAACGTCGGGGGGCTGTTAGAACGGGTGTTGAGGAGGCATATGCCTGTGTAGAGTGTCTTAGTGGACGTCTAGTGGTTGTTGGGGGCCGTTTAGGGTGTCCTAATGAATGTGTGCTAATCGGCAGCGGCCTTTGAGGCGGGAACTTCATTCTTGATTTTGGTGGCGCCAACGGGCGTTGGAAAACAGGTGGAATGGATGCTAAGGTATTTGCCAGGGTTGGAGCCTGCATCTGGGCGTCACTGACAATTCCTACGATCCCCCGTCCTAGAGGAGATTTGATGGCCACTGGGCCATCTACAGGACCGCCTACCGACTCAGAGAAGAGAAAGGCGTGTGGGACATTATTTCCCAGCAAGAGTAGGATATCAGCCTCTGGATCTAGAGCGGGAAAGTGAGGAGCAAGGTGCTGTAGGTGAGGAATGTTACTTATGACTTCAGGTGTTGCGATCTGACTGCGGTCGTTCGGAATCCCATCGCATTCAAATATGGGTGGTAACGGGAACTGGGTACTCCCATCTAAGGATTCTATGCAAAGTCCAGTAGCTCTCCTCCCCGCCATGCTTCTCGGTCCATGGCATGTTGATACCGTGAAGGGAAGCGTGGCCTGTTGTACCTCAAAGAAGTCGAAGAATGCGGGTCTGGCCAGGGTACAGGTGCTTTGAGTGTCTATCCGCACATACATTTTCATGGCGGCTTCAGGGCATCCGTCAGGGTACACTTTGGCTAAGCAGATGGGAAGACATGAACGAGGGGCTGGTGTGTCGGTGCGCAGTGCTGTGCAGTTGACGCTCATCCGTGGTTTAGGTTGTGGTTTGTCAGACTGTTGAGGAGCCCTGCGTGCTTCTGTGTCATATTGCAGTTCCTTGTCTGAAGGTATCTGCCGTGGCAGCTCGTCGTCTGGATGCAGCGCAGTCGGGTGTTGGTCACTTTCGCAGATGTGACATTGCATTTTGGCTGTACAGTATTTGAGCGAATGTGTGGATTCGCAACACTTGTAGCAGTATTGGTACTGTCTTAGCAATTCTTTTCGTTGTATCAGTGATTTTGCTGCGAATCCAATGCAGCTGTTCAGCGAGTGACGAGTGTTGTGCATAGGACAAAACTGATGTCTCCTTGTAATGGGAGATGTAGATTGGGGTGTATAGGATGAGGTGTTGATCTCGGTGTCCCGGGCCACCCTGGAGGGTTTGTCTCTGGTATTAAGTATGGGGCCTGAGGACGATATTTGGTTGCTGTTGTATTTTCTGGTATTAGGAGGACTAACAGCTCTGAGGCCACGAGCACGGTATGTGTTGCACACTGTGGCTTGGTGGGAGACAAATTCTTCCAGAAGTGTGAAGGGTACAAAGTGGTGGCGACCTTTGGCCAGGAAGGTGTCAGTCAACTGGATCCACTTTTCAATTAGCACATGAGGAAGTTTTCGAACAATTTTGTTCTGTGTGTCAACATGATCGAGATAGGCGAGTGTCGGTAAGTTGGGATCCCGTTTTGCCGTTCTCAGCTGGACGAGTATATTAGCGAGGTCTATGATCCGGTGAGGCTTGTCGATAGGAATCTTAGGAAAACTGTTGAGGCTATCCAAGAGTGTGGCTTCTACGTCCTCGGGAGCGCCATACAGTTCGTCAAGCCTTTGCCATGATAATCGTAGCACGGCGGCTGGGTCATCATAGTGGGATATCATAAGAGCCCTTGGTATGTCAGAAGACTGTGGCCCTAGCCATGCTATCAGGTGTCCGATTATTTCATCGGGGTTGAGGTGTGCCGCCTGAATGGGGCGTAGGAAAAGTTTCTTCCAAACTATATATTCTCCGCCCGGCTTGTCAGAGAATCTGCGAACTCCGTGGGCATGCAAATTGAGCTTTCCACTCTGTACAGCCATGTTTCTCCAGTAATCTTCAGCATTTGCTGAGATGGGGGGAGGTGTTGATGTAGAGGGTTCTCCTCCTGGATTCTCGTAGGGTGGGTTTGGTCTGGAAGGTGATGATGGGATGTAGTCTTCTTCCCAGTACTTACGGAGAATGTCGTCCTCCCATACTGGGGATGATGGTTGAGCGTCACGCTGCTGTGTAGGCTGGGCTCGGTTACCTTGTAGTGCCTGGGAGCCGTACTGGTGATGAGGTTGGGGCAGGAATGCTGTTGCCTGTGGGTTGAGTATGGCAGTTGTGGTTGATGACATGTCGACTCGTCGAGAAGTTGGTGTGAGCACTGGTGGTCTACTTTGTTCACCTGTTAGGCCATGTGATATTGGAGTAGGGTTGGTTATGTTGGGCAGAGAATCGCGGACCTTATTACGTACAGCATCCATTGGGGGAGGTTTGCTGTTGGAGGGAAGCGAACCTCGTACTTTAGGATGTACGTCATTAGCGTAACTCACATACAGAGCCTGTGGTTGTGATTCTTCCCTGTGCTTCCCTGGTTGTGGGAGACTGCTAGGCAACTGAGGCGGTTGTATGTATTCATTGCAAAGTGAATGCTGCTCATTCACGTAGGCCTGGACCCGTGTATCTGGGCTCTCTTCTCCCAACTCTTCGAGGTCGGATTGAAGGGAAGTGTTGTTGGCCAGCTTCCGCCATGCTGCAGCACGTGCTGCTTTTGTTGTGGCTTTTCTTTGCCGTTCAGCCAACTCCAATTTGGCTTGGGCTTTGGCCATTTCTGCCTGTTGCTTGGCCATTTCTGCCTGTTGCTTGGCCATTTCTGCCTGTTGAGTCGCCATTGCCGTCTTCTGCCGTGTTACCTCCTCTGTGGCGCGTAACTCTGCATCTGCTACTGCAGCTTCTACCTCAGCTTCTGCAGCTCGTTTAGCGTAACTTGCTGCTTTGGAGGCCTGAGATGCTCCGCTACGATGGGAGGATGTCCTGGAAGGATGGTGTGAGCCAGCAGCAGAGACTTGGCGCGAGACACTAGAACCTGCCTGCAATCTAGCCCGTATAGAATGGACGGAGGAAGACACATGTGATTGAGGAGCTAAGTCAGATGCGGCCTGCTCCCGTGATGCAGCTCCCCGCCGTAGCACATCGTGGAGCGCTGCTTGGAGGGCTGTCTTGCTTTCCTGGACTTTGTCTTCGCATTCTTTCCTCGAAGTGTTGGATGTGTGTTAGGAGTTTGGGGTCACCCAATCTTGACTGGATGGACTTGAGGTTGTCTTTGCTGAGTCTTCATCGTGCGAAAAGGGTATCTAGATCATCTAGCAATGTATGGAACTTGTCGGGGGGCAGCCCATGTTTTGGGACATCATGGATCTTCTCGAGCTTTGCCCATGTTTCTGTGTAGCAATGATATTGCTGCTGCCAATCGTTCTTCAAGGATTCCTTCATAGGTTCGGTAAGCTTCTTACTCTGTCTAAGGTTGTAGGTCCTTGGAGGTATCGCGGTTTCTCCATAGGGTTGGACATCTAAAAGCGATTGTTGGGAATCTGGCTCCATGTCTACATCAAGGGTGGGTGGAGGATTTGTCTCTTCTGGTACATCTATCATGGGTGAGGAGGTTGCCATGCTGTAAATTGGCAAAGGAAAAATTCTAGAAATTTTAGTGGTTGTTTGTGCACTTCCTTTCTGTAATAGGGTACGCTACAAGCAAGGAGCAGAAATAGAATTGTTGCTGCGGTCAATACTTGAGTACGTAAGCGGTACTGCAGAATCTGGGTAATGCCAACACAGCACACAGAATGGCTGCTTCTAGGGTGCAGTGTGAGCTTGCGACAGAAGGGGGCAGTAGAGGTTGCGTTGCAAAATATTACTAAAAGGGTCGCTTGCTTCACAGGGTGGCAGCAGAGAGTCTGGAAGATGCTGTTGCTATACCCATGTTAGGTTGCAGCTAGGCTTTGAATTAAATTGATCCAAAGGTGCACAATAGTTTCATAATCGCTCTTATCGATTTTTGAGAAATTGTGGGAAAATCACATAAGAAAAAAAAAAATCTTTTGTTGACTACCAGATGGGGCTAGGGCTGAAGAAAAGGAATAAATGATTTTACTTTAAATTTCTTCTTGACCACCAGGTGGAGGTGGTAGGTTGTAAGTAATCTTGGAACATTCAAAATAAATTGAATAAATGTTCAAAATAATTTCAAAGGAGTTATCATGCAAAAATGTGCTACTGTGGGCTGCTTTAATATTCAGAAATATTAAAAAGTCCAGATAATATTCCCCTGTGTAATCCAAACAGACTCCATAGAGAAAAGGGGAAGGAACCTTCCTAACAGCCACACGGTTTCTTTGAAAGTTGAGCACAGAGGGGGGTTAGAAAGTTCTTTATTAATAGCATGTGGGGAATTCCAGTCCCTCCCACCATGCAAACAATATGTAGAGAGTATAAGACACAGGGGTCTGAAGAGGTATTTTTATTACTGACTTCCTGTTGAAATTCCTGGCTGGCTAGATGCAGTCTTTGTCTTATAAGGAAAAAGAGAAAAGGGAATAGCAGATCGCCTTCAGTTGCTAAAAACTGTAGAATCAGCCGTAGCAGGAGGGGAGAAGTCAGGCAGATGGGTAACTCTGACTCCTCCCTTTGTTTTACAAATTGAGTTTCTTCTCTCGTTGAAGGGGGGGGGGGGCTTTCCTGTAACTCAAACTGGTTTTGCAGCTTTGTTGGAGGTAAAGGGTTCGATGAGGTAGTTTAATGAGTGACTTCCTGTGGAAGAGGGATTAGCCTTTTAGGATGTACCTTGATCAGTTTTAAATGGGCTGGAAAGAGTCTGTTTGAGGTTTCTTTCCTGCAAGATGAGTATGGCAAAACAGCTTCTGGTTTACATTTAAAAATACAAGCAAGATTCCTTCAAGGTTCAAACTGAAGGTTTGATGATCTTTTGGGAACTGGGTAATTACATTCCTTGTTATGCAAATAGGGTCTCTGAGATAGCCAAAGCCAAATTGAGTAGAGGAGGGGGTGGGTGGGTGGGGATAGAAACTTCTCTTTGTCTGTAGCTCGTGGGGGAATCCGATCCCTCCCACCATGTAAACAGCTTCCAAAGATGCTCACAGAGAGAGATGATGAAGCATGCAGTTTCAAGTCAACATTGCATATTCATTCCTGGCTTCAATATCACTAGCACATCATAAACTCATTAAACTTTAATTTTGTGATGAATCAGGATATATTTTCCACTGTACTGCCTTCCACAGAGGTAGACTTAATAGCTCTGTAAATGCAGATAGATAACTCAACAAAGCTTCCATAACAAAGTTCATTTATTGGTACATCAGGTATCCTCGTAACTCACATTTGTGACGAAATTCCTCTTTCAATGACCAATCCTTTGTATATCTGCCTTGCACATGGAAAATAGTTATCTCCTAACCCATCTTGTATCAATAGAAGAAAACGATGTTATCAGTAATGAGTGCAGGTAAGAATGGAGGGCAACCTCCTTCAACCCCTTGAGGGTCAATTTAGTGGCCAATCAGGATTACAGATGTGGCCACGTGATATGAACTACGTTTCCCAGGATACCCTTACCTACATTTCCTATGATGCATTCCCTTAAGGGGACAGCTCACAAATCCTAAGTAACTAACCCATTCCATAGACTGGCTGGGACAGCACAATCCTTATAAAGAGTAAGATGAGACTATGTTTTTTTTTTAAAGTTTGTTTTTCATATGTTAATCTCTCCATGAAATAGTCAAAAAGGATTGCTTATAAACCTATATCTATCTGTTTTGAGTGTCCTGTGGGTTCATTCTATGTACCTTGTCTGTCTGTCTATCAATCATTTGTCTGTCTGTCTTTTTTGAATTATGTTTGTATCAATGGTGGGATTCAAAAATTTTTACTACCAGTTCTATGGGTGTGGCTTGGTGGGCATGGCAGGGGAAGGATACTGTAAAATCTCCAGTCAGAGGTGGTATTTGCCGGTTCTCCGAACTACTCAAAATTTCCACTACCAGTTGTCCAGAACTGGTCAGAACCTGCTGACTACCATCACTGGTTTGTATGTGTGTACTTTATACCAAACTGGCTCTCTACTTACAAACCTTACTAATTTTACATGAATCATAATGTCAATCCCACTAGACTAAACCAGAAAAACTACTCCATGTAAAGACTAGAAGCGTACTTCACTGAAATAGACAATAATAATCGACTCTTCTAAGTCTTTTCCTTCTCATAACCCAATGAGGAGGAGTTTAAAGGATCTCTTCTTCCTCTCAATAAGATTGTAATCTTGTTCTATCATCCACAATCTAACTAGAATCCTTAACTTTGTGTCATCTGCAGATCTATTAAGCATATTTGTCCTATTATCCAAGATTAACAGAAGTGTTATACTATTATACAATATGAATAAAACATGTGAACAATATTGGTCTAAAGACAGGCCTCTGTGATTATTTTTATCAACTCAATGTAGTTGTATTAACATTGACCATCTGAATGTAGTTAGCTATCCAATGGTGGAACTGAAGCAACTTTTTAGTTATATTTCAGTGAGAAAGTCATGTGGAAGTTTGCTAAGAACATAAAGTAGATGACATGCAGAACATTTTTCTTGTCTGCTAAAGTAGTTATTTTATAGAGAAAACAGACAAAACTTTCCTCTCGTGACCTATTTCTGACAAAGCCATATTGATGCTTAGTCTGACATTATCTTCAAGAGGCTTTCAAATGGCTTTATTGTCTGTTCTTAATAGATTTCAGTCAAGGATAATTGATATCATTTGCTTTGTTTTTTTCAGTTCTATGGTGCCTTCCAAATTCTCCAAGACTCCTCAAACATAATTTGTAGAGGTCCTGATACCTATTCAGCTTTTTTCATTCTTGTAAGATGTTGTCAAGGATCTTGAAAGCATTCAATGTTACAAAAATATTTTTGCCACAGTCTTAACTAATCTGAGCTCCTTTATCCCTTATTTTCTTTGGATGCAAAGATGTAGGCAAAATATGTCTTCTTGTGGTCTTCTGTTACCATTTCTTTGTTTGGAGTAAGTAGTAAGCCCATTGTATCTTATGTTTTTTTGGTGATTATATATTTGAAGACAGTTTTATTGCTGGATTTTCTCTCTATTCCTTGCTCTGACCCATTTTCTTCCTTTGCAATAGCAATAAGACTTGTATACTGCTTTACAGTGTTTTACAGCCCTCCCTAAGCGGTTTACAGAGTCAGCATATTGCCCCCAACAACCTGGGTCCTCATTTTACCCATCTTGGAAGGATGGAAGGCTGAATCAAGCTTGAGCCTAGTGAGATTCGAACTGCCAAATTGCAGTTAGCCAGCAGTCAGCAGAAGTAGCCTGCAGTACTGCATTCTAACCACTGTGCCACCATGGAAATCCTGACTTCATTCCTTCACTTGTGAACTGAAGCTTTGCATGGTTCCTTAGCTGTGGTCCTCCCGTCCATTTCCAGTAGGTATCTTTAGATTAATTTACTCAATAAACCACAATGACATGTCTAGATTATATTCTTGGTATTCTTAATTTCCCTTTCAAGAAGTCTTAGCCAATATCCCACTTCTGGCTTTTTGTTTTTTTCCTCTTCTCTACCATCTTCCTTCCTATTTCTCTTAATTTATTAAAATAATGTAGTAATTTCTTAAATGCATCATCATCTTCTTTTAATGACCCCATAATCCCTTGCGGAGTGCAGTCCTGGGAAACTGAATGGAGCTAGCAGAGTGTTTTAATGGCCGGATGTCCTTCCTGTCGCCAATGCGGAGTTTTGTTCAGCCTATATATTCTCAGTGTGCCCAGAGAGAGAAATATCTGCCTCTACCTAGGATTGAACTCACAACCACCTATTTGGGAGGCGAGAGCTCATCCTCTAGGCTACCGCACCATTCAATTTCTAAAATGCATGTTGTTGTTTTTTTAAATAGTTTTAAAAACCAGGCAGAAAGAAATGAAGACAATATATGGGTTATTGAACCTATATTATGGAAAGGGCACAACTCCAGTGTTTGCCCAAGCAAGGTTGCGCAATTGCACAGACTTCGTGCACTCAAGTTTACTATCTAATCTTAATAAAAAGCAAAGAACATAAAAAGCAGAGAAATGGTGCTTGACACTCCTCCACTGGAAATGCCTTCTAATAACACATCCATTGGGATTTAGATGTTTATTTCCAATAATATGTCATACATAAAAACAGGCAGAGTTTAAATTGAGCTATTGTGGCTGGCATCATGAGTTTTGAGCTCATGTGCTATAGACATTCTTGATTTGTTGGGAGCAAAAAGAGCAGGGGAGCAGGAATGACTATGGAAATGCAGCAAGCAATAAAAGAAAAGCACAGATTTCATTCCATTCTAGAGCAGGAATAGGATTGGAGAACTTGTTTAAAGTAAGTGTTAGCTAGACTACTGCCCTGTTCTTTTATCTTTCTTCTGTCTCTATTAGTGTGCTTATTTATAACCCTTTGCTGTTGTATTAATGTTATATTTGATGTTAAAGTCTTTTTGCTTCTGACTTTAGTCTGAGTTAAAGTTAGACATTTCTGCTTAGATATGCTTAGATATGTCTGTTAGAAAACGCTTACAGAGTACTGGAAGTTTCTCCCAAACACACACTCAATTTTGCTTTGGTTGCAAACACAGCTTCCACAAATTAAACTTAAAGAAAAAAAGATTGGTAAGAAAGAATAACAAATACATGGAAAAAGAAAAGAAGAAAATAAAATGAAGAAAAATAATATGTACAGTATATCTAAAAAAGGACTTTACTGTATCCTTCAGGATTAGTTTTTATTACAAGTATAGACAAATGTAGTAACTCTTCACTCCTTATAAGATTACAAATAAATATTTCTGCATTCCATGCTTTTATCTCTAAGGAAATCCATAAAAACATCAATTTTTCAATCCTGGAATGATCAAAAAATTCATAAAACATCATCAGAACTTTGCAAACTAAAGTATTATTTTAAACTTGATCAGATAAACCAACTTTATATTTCTTCCTTTTACTTTTAACAGTCTTAATATTTAGATAATTCAAATATTGTTGATGGATTTTATTTCTTTTCGGTTCTTTTTTCTCATTACAAAGGCTTTAACAAGTCTGTTTTGTACATGCAACAAAGAAATATTTTCCAGATCATTATTTTGCTTTGTCATTTGCATTCCCCTTTTATTGTTTAAAGCAAGAGTCTTCAAACTTGGCAAGTTTAAGAGTTGTAGACTTCAACTCCCAGAATTCCTGAGCTAACATGACTGGAGGAGGGATTCTGGGAGTTGAAGTCCACAAGTCTTAAAGTATTCAAGTTTGAAAACCCCTGGTTTAAAGCCTCAACTAGTTTCTTCTCTATGTCTAATAAAATGCAGATTTCCAAATTATTCTCTTGGCCTTTTATTTTTAGTTCTTTAGTCCATTTTCAGTACTTTTTCTGCTTTGTAAAAAAAATTGCTTTACAACAGAGGTGTCAAGCTCAAGGCCTGCAGGCTGGATCCAGCCCGCAGGGTGCTTAGATTTGGCCTGGTGGGTCACCATGGAAACAGCAAAGGATCAGCCTGTGGTGCCTCTACCAGTGAAAATGGAAATTAGGAGGGCCTTCCCGAGCTCCATTTTCTCCGGCAGAACATTCGGGCCACCATAGGCACCCCAACACAACTGATGTTGAGCTGACCACACCCCTGGACATGCCCACCCAGCTCCCTGAAGTCAAGCACAACCCTGATGCAGCCCTCAATGAAATCAAATCTTTTTGAGATAATGTATCCATAGATTCAGAAATCATCAATAAGATGTCTGTTGATATTGTAGCTACCAATTTCTGGCCCATTCTTCAAAGATCTCTTTTAATATTTCTGATATCATGATTTTTCAGGTCATTTTGTAAGTTACAGTTAAAAGCGGGCTTGAATTTTCCTCACTTCCACTAATCCCCTCTATTATCCAGTTTTTAAAATCATTATATTATTTAAAATCATTATGATTTTAAAAATTGGATAATAGAGGGGATTGTTAAGAATCAAAATTACCAAAATAATTTTGGTTCTTATAAGCTATTTATTTTTTATACTTAATTCCAATATCTTATAATAAAAGCCAATATTCCAAATTTAACTGGACCCTGTTTTCTTAAATCAAAATATTTTTTTTAGCCTTTTCTCTGCTTGTTTTAAATTATGTTCTTAACCTTGTATTAATTGGTTTTTTTTTTCTTCAGAAACCAATCTCACCTGGCAATTTTAAAATTTGTCATTGCAAAGGTCTCTGGTACAGAGGCGGGATTCAAATTTTTTTTACTATCGGTTCTGTGGGCGTGGGTTGGTGTGGCTTCATGGGTGTGGCAGTGGAAGGATACTGTAAAATCCCTGTTCCCTCCCCACCCCAGTTTCCAATTCAGTTCTCCTGTGCAGGGCAACAAAAGAAGACCCAACCAATCAGCTGGGACTTGGGAGGCAGAGAATAGATGGGAGCAGGGGCAGTCAGAGGTGGTATTTGTCAGTTCTCTGAACCACTCAAAATTTCCACTACTGGTTCTCCAGAACTGGTCAGAACCTGCTGAATACCACCTTTTCTCTGGTAGATTTAAAGTGGCAATTTCCAAAAATAATTAGAAAGGGAACCTCGTGAAATTAGTGACTTTAGATGCTAAACCCTTCACACCCTGGCACTCATCCCATAGAAATCTGCTATCCTGTGATCTCCTCACAAGGAACTGCAACTCAAAGCAAATGTGGACAATTTTTCATCCTTATCCAGAGGGCTATCAAAAAACTGGTCTGCTCACCAGTTCTTTGATCTTTGCTATGCTTTTGTTTGTGGAGACATATTTTGATCACCATGCCTCCCACAGAATTACGGAGTCTGAAGGACCTTGCATCTGAATAACCTGTCATGGAAAAAAAAATCCAATAAAAGAGACAAAAGACAGCAATACTAAACAATAATTCTTACCTTAAGATTCAGAGATTTATTTCATGAACAATTTGGAACATGAACAGCCATCATAGTAACAAACAGAGGTGGGCTGCTGGGGGTTCGCAGGAGTTCGGGAGAGCCCCTAGCTAAGATTCTGTGCAGTTCAGAGAACCCCTAAATCCCACTCCTGGCTGGTCCCTCCCCTCTCAACCCCCCCTCCCAGGAGTCCTGTTTTGGATGCAGATAAGTGCAGGGCACGCACGGAGGTTTGGGGAGGGCAAAAAATGGGTCCCCCGGAAGTTTGGGAAGACTGAAAATGGGCCCATTTCTGGCTTCCAAAGAGCCTCCAGAGCCCAGGAGCCTGTTTTCCCCCTCGTGGAGACTCAAGGGGAGGGCAAAAATGCCCACAATGGCCACACCCAGCCAACAATTGGGCAGATAACCCATTACTAAAATTTTTGAAGCCCACCCCTGGTAACAAAGTCACATTACTTTGGGTTACATCAATAACCCATTGCAATGAGGTCCAATGACAAAGCAGGTCCAGCAAGGACGGCTATAGGTTAATGGCCCTGAGCTGCTCTCTCTTTTATACCCTTCTTCTAATGACTACACATAGATGGTCACTTTCTTGCAACATTTCATAAACTATTTCCTTGTTCTCTCTTGCTGAGCATCAATTTCTACATACCACACGTGTATATCTGAAACCTTCATCCATCTGTTACTTTCAGCTCTTTATTTCTTACAGTTTCAATGTTCTAATGCCAAATATACTCCTGAAACTACCTACTTTGCAAAACCATAGTACACAGATTTCAACAGCTCAGCAGATTACAAATATTTCATTGTCATTATGAAACCATCCTATCTCAAAACTTTGGTTCATATCACTTTATGCTGGGGCCTGCTATCATCCAGAAGCTTTATTGAATCTGATAGATCAATAGGCTATATTTTGTTTCCCACAAATCATAGGACATTCTATTATTGAAGTCAACTATCTTTATAGACACACACATATTCATTTTGTCATCAGATACATTGAAGACAGTCCCATCACAACTTAAATCTGAAACCACTGAGTTGCAAAACAGAAGAACAAATTTAATGCAGAACTGTAATATATAACCAATTCTAAAGTTTTTTTTCTAATACTTTCCTAAAGCATAGAGAGGATGGATTTCCTGTAAACCAATCCAGACTAAATGACTTAATAAATGAGGTTGGTTTTTTTAAAAAAAAAACTAGGTACATTTTCAAAGGCCACATATCTCTACAAAATGATCTAAACAAATTATATAATTTCTTTTTCATCTAAAATGTGGCAATGCTGTCAGATCATTTTATGGGCAATCACCATCAAAAGCAATTATTTATTATTCCCACAATAATTATTCTTATACATGCACCTGTTTTCCAGTCACATCAAACTCTGATCATGAATCACACAAAATATTTCTTAAGATATACAAAGATACAGCAGTATAGGACAAATTCTTCTAAGAAGATTAGTTGTATGATTAATGTAAGAACAAGATAAATTTATGTAGGAAAGAAAATGCTGTTATGCCAGAAGTAATATTTAAAAGTCAAATGTCAATTTAACATAGGAGCTGAATCCTCCAATCAGCTATGACCTTATCAAGTGGCCTTGAGAACTTATTATATAACTTGACATCATTATCCCTTTGACTCAGCCACATGGGATAACAATAATATTGTCACAAAATAGTAAAATAAGATAAAAATGTTGCAAAATATGAGATGCTGGGGACAAAAAGATCGGAGCTCAACTGTATTAAACCAAACATGAGTCTGTTTCCACCATAACTATCGAAATATAGGCTATTGGCTGATTGTTGATTGTCAGAAAAATGATCCTTATTTCCAGGTTGAATTTTCCGTGACCAGTTCCCATACATTATTCCTTGTCTGGCCTTTGGATTACTTTGGAAAAGAGGCTGTCCCCTTTTCTCTGTGACAGCACCTCAAATATTGGAACTGCTATCATGTTCCTAATACTGTTAACATTGATCTTACTCTTCACTAGACTAGCCATACCCAGTTCTTGCAATATGTTTAAGCCTTTAGGCCCCTAATAATCTTGGTTGCTCTTCTCTGCATTTGCTCCAGAGTTTGAACATCTTTTTTTTATATAGTGTGATGACCTAAACTGGATGCAGTATTCTATGTGTGATCTCATTAAAGCTTTATTAGAATTAGAATTCTTTTATTGGCCAAATGTGATTGGATACACAAGGAATTTGTCTTGGTGCATATGCTCTCAGTATACATAAAAAAAAGATACATTTGTCAAGAATCATCAGGTACCATACTTAATGATAGTCATAGGGTACTGTAAGCAATCAAATCATACTATGAAACAGTCAATATAAATCATAAGGATACAAGCGACAAAGTTATAGTCATACAGTCACAAGTGGGAGGGGATGGGTGATAATCAGTGATGAGAAGATTAATAGTAATAGTAGTGCAGACTTTGTAAATAGTTGGACAGTGTTGAGGAAATTATTTGTTCAGCAGAGTTGATGGCATTTGGGAAAAAAACTCTTTTTGTGTCTAGTTGTTCTGGTGTGCAGTGCTCTATCGCATTGTTTTGAGGGAAGGAATTGAAACAGTTTATGTCCGGGATGTGAGGGGTATGTAAATATTTTCACAGCCTCTTTTTGACTCCTGTGGTAAACAGGTCCTCGATTAAAAGCAGGTTGATAATAATTGTTTTTTCTGCAGTCCTAATTATCCTCTGAAGTCTGTGTCTGTCTTGTTGGGTTGAAGAACCAAACCAGACAGTTATAGAGGTGCACATGATAGACTCAATAATTCCTCCTGTAGAACTGTATCAGCAGCTCCTTGGGCAGTTTGAACTTTCTGAATTGACGCAATAAGAACATTCTTTGTTGTACTTTTTGATGACATTTTTGATGTTACGTGTACATTTTAGGTCACGTGATATAATATAACCTAGAAATTTGAAGGTCTCTACTGTTGATACTGTGTTGACTAGTATTGTAAGAAATGGTAGTATGGGAAGATTTCTTCTAAAGTCTACCACCATTTCTATGATTTTGGGCAGTACTAGCAACTACCTGATTTTGATTCAATCCCTCTGTTTAGGATTGCATTGGCTTTTTTGGCTATTGCTACACACTTCTCATTCATATTTAATTGATTGTCCACTGGGGTTCCAAGATTCCTCTCACAGTTAGAGTCATAGAATAACAGAGTTGGAAGGGACCTTGGAGGTCTTCTATTCCAACCCCTGCTTAGGCAGGAAACCCTACATCACTTCAGACAAATGGTTATCCAACATCTTTTTTTAAAAAAACTTCCAGTGTTGGAGCATTCACAACTTCTGGAGGCAAGTTGTTCCACTGATTAATTACTGCCATTAAGCCAGGTTTCACCTATTCTGTATGTAGTTTTGTTTTTTCTTGCCTAAGAGTAAGATTTTACTTTTCTCTACATTGAATTTCATTTTGTTAGATAGGACCCAGTGTTCAAGTCTATCGATATCCATGTGGATCTTGAGCCTATCATTCCTGCCACCTTAGTATTATCTGCAAATTTGACAAGTTCCCCTTCTGTTTCCTCATCTAAGTCATTTATGAAGATATTTAAGGGTACTGGGCCTAAGACAGAACCTTGTGGTATCGCACTGCTTACTTCCATCCATGTAGATGTAGTACCATTAACTCATTAGTATGGTTTATCAGCCAGTTACAAATTTATCTGGTGTTTGATGCTATCTATCCCTCTTTTTTCCAGCTTATCAAGAAATAGGCTGTGGTCTACTTTGTCAAATGCCTTGCTGAAAATCTCAGTGTATTATGTCCACAGTATTTCACTGGTCTAAGAATGAAATAAGATTGGTTTGGCATAATCTGTTTTTAACAAACCCATGCTGACTTCTATTTATAACTATTTGTTTCTAGATGTCTGCAGATCTGTTTTTTTTTAAATTATTATTATCTTTTCTAGTATCTTCCCAGATATTTATATTAGGCTGACTGGTCTGTAATTTCCTGGCCTTTTTTTTGTTCTTTTGAAGATGGGAACCATATCACTTCTTTTCCAATCCTCTGGTAATTCCCTGGTGCTCCAGAATTTTTTAAAGATATGGTACAATGTTTCTGAGATGACATCTGTCAGCTCCTTCAGAACTCTGGGATATAATCCACCAGGTCCCAGTGATGTATATTTATCAAGATCAGACAGGTGTTCTCTTATAATTTTCTTGCTTATTTTGATTTTTATTTCTAGTCTGTCTTTTACAATTATGTTTTTGGTAGGTTGGGCTATAGTTCCTTTTCGCGTGAAGACTGATGCAAAGAATGAGTTAAGCCGCTCTGCTTTTTCTCTACTGCCTGTTACTTCCTTGCCATTTCTCTCTTTAGTGGGCCAATTGTTTCTTTGACTTTTTTCTTCTTATTTATATGTTGAAAGAAACTTTTTTTTATTATTATCTTTGACTTTTGTTGCCAGTTTTTGTTAATTCTGAACCTTTGCTTTCCTGTCTTCTTCTTTGCAGATTTGGGCCATCTGCTGATATTCTGCCTTAGTTTTAGGGACTAGCAGAAAACTAAGTAGCTGATATAACATTAAATCAATCTTTAAACTTATCAATCTAAGCCATATAGAAACACACGGTTACACCTTCTTGTGTTTCGAATGTAGAGTCATTAAAGAAAATAAGTTAATGTATTTTAAATATGTCATTGCCAGTGTATTATTAAAAATATTTTACAGCAGAAGCGAAAAAACAAGGTGTGAAAATCTGCTGAAAGGGTATTTCTCCCTTTACAAATCAGCCAATCAAAATAATGCGATTTACTTAGGACAAAGCAGATCACACCAGGCAAACCAAATAGCAATTTAAGTTCCAGCCTGAATGGGAAATCATGCATGGAAGTTCCATTTGTACTGGTCTAGAAGTGAATGAGGGAATGAGGCCACTTTGGTAGGGTATAATGATTTAGGCACCAGATTAGAAAGCAGGTGACGGTGAGTTCTAAACCCATTTTAGGCATGAAGCCAACTGATGACTTAGGCCAGTCAATTTCTCCCAGCCCTAGGAATGAGGCAATGGCAAAACACTTCTAAAAATCTTGCCAAGGAAACTTCAAGGAGTTTTGTCAAGATAATCTCCGAGAATGAACATGATTCAAATGAAGAAAAAGAGACAGAAAGAAAAGTGAACAAGACAAGATATGATGATATTCATGGGATATGATGTTGATATATTATAACATTAGAAGCTTGGTGAGTCATGCTTATCACAAGGCAATTTGGCAGCATGGACAAAGCCAAAGTTAGTAGCCCTAATATCATCAAAATCCACAGCTGTCTTATTAAAACTGATGGACATGACTCATGTGGTTCTGGTATTTTCAAGTTCTCTGTGTATGATTAAAAATGAATTAGAAAGATATTTGCATGTCTCTTCAGCCAGGCAAGATTTTCCTTCATTTTTTGCCATCTGCCACATTAGTTTTGCTTCTTCTTTTTTTTATAACATTTTGTTTTATTTTTAACAACAAACATAAAGAAACATAAACACAAAACATAAAACCTTCTTTTCATTGCACAGTGTGTCAGTCGATACAAATCTTGTGCACAATATCAACAATCCTTCCCTTCTAAATACTTTATTAAAATTTATATTACATAAATATGGATATTGTATTATATTATTATTATTAACTACTTATTGGATTTTACTTATAAACTATATCATCCTTTTCGAGCAAATTTTTAAATATTTCAATTCATAATATCATTCATTTCATTATAATCCATTGTAACATATTACATTGTCTTATCTTTACTCTATCGTAGTTATATTGCATTATAACTTTTTTCCCTACTTTCTTTTCTAACCATTGATAAAATAAATCCCAAATTTTATAACACTCTTTATCTTCTTGCTCTCTAATTGCTAAGGTCAATTTATTCATTTCTGAACATTCCATTATTTTCATAATCATCTCCTCTTCTATTGGTATTTTCCCACTTTTCCAATTTTTATCAAATACAATTCTAGCTGCTGTCAAAACATTTATAATCAAATATGTCAATTCTTTACTGTATCCTTCAGGATTAGTTTTTGCTTCTTGATCTAGTGTAATTTTCATTTATCTTCTCATTTTTCACTGGATAATTGAATAATTATAATAATATTATTAGCCTCTATTTCATAAGGTACAAGGAAGTTTTCAAGAACTGAGCATCCCTAAAACAGACTAAGCTCTCAGTCCTACAGTGATAGTAACCTTAGAACATAGAATAATAGGTTTGGAAGTGATCTTGCAGTTTTCTAGTCCAACCCCTTGGCCATGGTAAGATATTCTAATCTAGACCAACGTCCTGTTCATGGCAGGAGACCATTCTGAAGGGTCCAGTCTCTTCTTGAAAATATACAGTGATGAAGCACCCTCATTTCTGAAGCACTGATTAATTGTTTTTACTCTCAGGAAATTTCTCCTTATTTCTAGATTGCATCTTTAATTAAATTCCTTGAGGTACTTTATTGGGTGGCCAATAAATTTTATAGACTAATTAACTAAATAAATAAATATTTCCACCTTTTTGACCTGCCCTCAAGTGATTTGGAGAATAAGTATACTCCCTCTTTTCTATGATATTTTAGAAAGAAAGAAAGAAAGAAAGAAAGAAAGAAAGAAAGAAAGAAAGAAAGAAAGAAAGAAAGAAAGAAAGAAAGAAAGAAAGAAAGAAAGAAAGAAAGAGTAAGTGTTGGAAGAAATATCCAAGTGGGGAAAAAGACCAAGGAAACTTGGTGATTGCTTGGACATATGGTTTAATGGTGGACAGGATCACATGCCTGGGAGCTCCTGGGTGAAAAAAAAAAAGGGAAGAGATGCGGAGAGTGCCTGAGTTTATGCTCTCTGGTGGACTTTAAATTTGAGTTTGTGTTCTGATTGGTTGTCAGACTCCCATGGGGCCATGCAGGGGTAACTTGGTAGGTTGACTTTTGAGTCCCAGGCTTAGCTGACTCTTGCTTGTGATGATGTAATGAAAGGGCTTTGGGATTCCTATCATGGGTCTGCCTGAAGGAGGTAGACCTTTGTTATTTCGAGTAGACTGGACCAGATTTTAAAGGCTCATTAGCAAAAGTAGGGGGGCTGAGTTTCTGCCTCTCTGAGTTTCTACTACTCTTTTAGGGGAAATATTCTCCTTTTTAATATATACTAAAATATTTCTTTTCTCTAGGAGTGGGGTGGATTTTAACTTCCAACAGAAGGAAGGAAGGAAGGAAGGAAGGAAGGATTCAAAGGACATAAATGAATCTTCTTCTCATACATAGTAGCTGTAACAGCATGAAGGTTGCTTTTGATTTTTCTCAAGAAGACCCATTTTTTCCAAACACTTCAATATATTGTATTACCCCTTAAAACTATACCTAACAATTCATAGCTAGTTTATGGATAGCTATATTATTCACTGTATTCCTGGGATTTTTTTATTAAAATATCTCATGTGTAATCCAAAATAAGATGTGGGAAGTACAAAATGTATTTTGTAACTCAAGATTTTATCTTCAGCAAAATGTGTGGTAATATGAACTTTCATGCTCTTCTGGCTTCTGGAAATAAAAATGTCAAATGGGAAAACAATTCTTCTGTAAATGCAACACTGACAATATAGGGCAAGAAATATTTGGCCATCACACAAACTTTAATATGACACCAACTTCCATATTTAGCATGAGAAATTTGACAGGTGATATGACGTCCAGCAGCATCCCTTAACACAAAAGAAATATGGAGGGAATTTGTGCTGAAATGAAACTGTAATAGTAGTCATTCTCCAGCAATTTTACAAGGTAATATTAAATAAAACAGGTAGTACTTTTTAAATTGAATTATTTATATATAGTGGGAAAACCTATTACCTCCACCTAGGGATTTTGCCTTGTGACAAACTGATACACTGGATATGTTTGAAAAACGTAGTAAGCAATTTTGAATAATGATTAATCTTTTCTTTGAAGGCAGATCTATTGATTACTGAGAAACCACATTCAGATTCTGGAATTGAAGAAAATCTTGCACAGGCTGTTTGTCAGAACTGGTGGCAAAATTATTAAATGGAGTAATAAGTAATTTTAGGGCAGGTCCAAACTGCAAATCACTTCAATAACTTCAGGTGATAATATAGTATATTCCTTCAACACTCTAATACCAAGAACTGATCTTCTCTAGAAATAGAACAAAGATATAGGTATTATTTTTAAACATTTAAAAAATAATGTTGAAATGTTTCCATAATATTTTACTAATGTTGAAATATTTTGTTGCTATTAAAGCCCTATTTTTTATAAATGTTTTATATAAATATTTCAAATACAACAAAATAAATAAATACCTTAGACGATTAAGGATGAAATAGACACTTTTTTGGCAATTTCACAGCTGTTGATTCTATTTCCCAATTTTTAAAGATTTTAAAGTGCTTTGATTTAAAAAAAACAACAACACACATTTTCTACCAGGCATATTTTTAAAAAATAATCAACAAATTGTAACCCCTTCATCATTTTAATCATTCCCTTCTAATCACATTGTTACATTTTGATGTGATACTTATTTCTTTCTAATCCTATTAAAATACCTGTAAAAAGTGGTAAATCAATGTGTTAAATGAATTTTAGAAAGAAATAGAAGAAGTTGGAAATCTGAAAAAGCTAGAGTAGGATTTGCACGAAAATTCAAATTAAATCCAGTGTAGGAGAGCTGTCATTGGAAATCCCAGCTTTACTGTTAAATGATTAAAACCTTTTAAATATTATACTCATATACTGCTTCATTATTGTTAGATATGGGCTAGATTGAAGAGGCAGGACAATGGTAGAAGGAAAGGATTTCTTTATTTAACTCTGAACAAAAGACTGCCGCCTGGTGTGCCTGCTGTTCTTTTTACAGGCTGCTGTCCACAATTTCAGCCACTGAGGGCTGTTCATTTTCCCGCCTGGAAAATGAACCAATGGTGGAAGTCTGACATCACTGACCTTTCCCATTGAATATCTAACAATTATTTCATTGTTTTCCATGCATTATTATTTATTATTCAATAGTTTCCTTCTAGGGTCCACAGCCCACTTATTTTCAGTGCTTTGTGATTGCTTTAACAATTAAAACGACTAAGGTGGTATATGTGTGTGTATGTGTATACAGACATATACACACACATGAAATTATCATATATTATGTGTTTGAATGCCAGGACAGGGAAGCCACTAAGGGACATATAACAATTATTTAATTAGATGTCATTTAATAGCATTTGTGAAAACAAAATTTAAAAACATTGAGATGCTTCTCATGTCTATTGCATATAGCTACACATTATTCAAAAACTACTGTGTACAATTCTTTCCTTAAAACATTGCTTTTGGGAAAGTGGTTGATAATGAGAGGCTATCATAGTAAGGGTTAATTCATTCTTATTGCCTTAAATATATATTAAAAAGGGCTCATTAAAGAGGCAGATGTAATTAGCTGCTTTCTATATATATTGCCTAGCAACAAGATGAAGGCAAGGTATTCTAAATCTGCAGTGTAGAATGTGCTGCTTTTATTCAGCAACATGTTTGACCAGTTGTGTAGTGTTTTTATGAGAGCACTGAGAGTTACAGGCCTCTGGAGCCATTCATTCAGTGTTGTTGCACTTTACAAAAATGATTCGGTAGCTTTAACTATGATGAAGCTGTTTCATAAAACATAGCAGAGCAGAATTCCTGGTTAGAAATTATGGCAGACTGATATCTCTAAAGAAGCTGAGAGACTCCATGACTAAGGCTGGAGGGCAGATATCACCTGGAGAAATCTCCTGGATCAAAGGGAGATTGTGAAATAACACATTCGCATTGTGGATGGCAGCTCCTCGTGGATATACTGCAGAAACATAAGTTTTTGCAGTTTGACTCAGGAGCTGTGCTGCCAGTAATCCTAGAATTCCATCTATGTTCACAACTGCATGAACAAGAAGCCCCACAACCTCATTTTTGAAATCATTTTAGAAAATAATCTACAGATATAAAAGGATTTCCTTTGCAACAAAGATAAGCATTCTTTAGGTGAGTTAAACTTTTTTTCTGACTTTAAGGGTTTAAAGATTCAATAATTTTTAGGGGGTGCAAAAAGCCTAATAAAGAAAATATTGAAGAAAGTTTTAAAATGGAGAAATGGTGGCAGATACCTTTCTGTCTTTAAAAAAATGGCAAAGGTGCTTTTACATAAAGCTGCTAGTTAAAGAGACCAGATCATGGGAAAGTTTTTTTTCTATTGTTAAAGATTGCATCTAATTAGAGGATTTTACACATCAAAAGATAGAATATGATGTTTTGCTACTATAGCATGTGACTTGTGAATAACTTGAAGTTATTCAAGTTATTTAATGAGAAAAAGAAAAGAAAGAAGAACAGGTAAAGCAAATCAGTGGTAAAATGGAAATTTTAGATAGAAAGACAGACATTATAGATAGAAGAATTAGATAATCAGGTTTTACTATAATTGAGAAAAAATTTTTGGGTGAGATTTAGAATTATTACAGAGGTTTCTGCTGAAGATATTAGAAAAAGGATTATATCTATCATGGCAAATTTCTTGACTGGGAAAAGAAAATTATGGAGACAGAATTGATAAAATTTATAGAATAAATTCTTGATTTGCCAGAATAAGAAATGTCCCAAGGATATTTTGGTGCATTTTGTAACTGGTAAAAAGTCATGCAACTTTGTTTTTATATATGACAACATTACATACTCAAAACATTACATACTCAAAAGTGGGAAGTTCAGCATTACTCACAAATTAGGAATGGTTAATGAAGGTGATGGAAGTTGTAAAGGGCACTAAATTTACTTCCCTGATTAGACAAGAGACATTATCTACATGTATTGCTGACTGGAGATCCCTTAAAAAAGGAACTGATTATTTGTGAATTTGATGATTAAAAAAAATCACCTTCATTAAGAAAAAAAGATAGAGAGCAGAAAAAAAGAGAGCTTTCTGTAAATATAGAATAAGAGACAATCTTGAATTTGTTGCAAAGAAAATCAGAAGCAGCTTTTCCTCTTTTTGCATTTGTGTCTTTTTCATTTGTTTTTCTTTATTTGATATTAGTTTGTGTTAATTTTTATCTTTTAAAACAATAAAATTTATATAAAAACAGGTCGTGTTTGCTGCTAAATTAATAAAAGTTAACTTGCTAGTTTAACTTTTAAAAATTATTTAGGGGGAAAAAGCCTTTTGCTATATATACAATGCTGTACATGGCATTCTTTTTTTTTTTGTATTTGTATGTTGGGGTCTGCAGAGAAATAAACAAAGATGGCCACCATGCCATCACTGTGTGATCAAAGCCCTTCCACCTCTTTGCATTGATTAAGATACACATTTGAAAGGGCAGGGCTTCAGTTGAATGATAGTAACTGCCGTCTTGAATTTTTCAATCCTTTCCAGCAACTACACTGTTTTTTAGTTAATGGACAGGGTAACTACATTTATTGTGATACTTTCATAGCAAAAAATAATGTTTAAATCTTTTGAGCAAAATTTGTGTAGTTTTTTTTTTTTAATCAGGAAACAAGTTACCTATGAACTAAATTTGAAATTATCAAAAAGTTCTTCTTAGATCAAGAAATGTACCATGATTATCTGAATGGCAGGCATAGTGAAACAGAAGAGATTGTCAATTTAGGTATGACTTAAGGAAAAGAAAGACAGAATTCTGATCAACTGTACTTTCAGTTTTAATGCTTTTTTTAAAAAAAATCCTATTGGAGTTCTTTTGTGCTAAAAGTAACAGTAGCACAAGTCACAGCTGGAACAAAGACTCAGAAAAAGAAAACTAAAGAATAGATTTTGTCTCATTTTGTCCCCATGCTATTGATAGAATTCAATAATACTGGAAATATCTAGAACACTTCTCGGAGTAGTCATCTCAGCATGAGTTCTGTAAGGAGTAGTAAAAGGTAATTACGGACAGAGGGTACTGTCTGCTACTGATATAATAATTCCAATTTTCTATAATATCCTTTCAAGAAAATTTACTAGGTAAGTAATTATAGAAATGTTCCTTTTCTTTCATATACATAATTTGATGATCCTTATTGTTATTCCTTACCTTTCACAATCATTCATAAGAAGTCAGAAAAGATAACTGGTCACCTTTTCCTTCTTCAGGAAAAGACGATGATGAATTACTGATGATGATGATGATGATGACTACAATGATAATGCAACATAAAATCACAGCTGCCATTTCTTAAGCTGATGTTGGTGTGATGACCCGGGACGTAGCACAAAAGCAACAAAGTCACAAAAATAGGTAAAGTTCCTTTCATACCTCTAACTTGGCCCCCAATGTCCAGTTATCATCAGCTGAAGAAAAAATTCTCCCAAGAACAGTTTTTAAAGGGAAGAAATTCCGTCTGAATCCAAAGTACATATAAATTATAAATAAAAACCAACATAAACCATGCTGCATCAATTAACAAGACAGGGCAGGATAAAGAATTTAAGGCTTCAGAAGATAACAAAACACACACAGTTGAGAGGATTCCAGAACTCAGATAAGACTTGACAGACCAAAATAATTCACACTTTACTTCCAGCAAGGAGCTGTGTGCAAACACCATCATTATCCTGTTTTCCCAGCTGCAGCTAATGAAGGGAATCAGGGCCTTTTTCTCCCCCATAACCCACATTGCTCTCTTATCTGTTCCTCGCTGAACAGATAAGGATGAAGAGGGGGCAGGCCTGGGTCTTCTCAGAATGTCCACCTGGACTGTGCCCTTCCTCAGTTTCCTCCACAGCCACCGGAGCCACACTCCCACTCCATGTCAGCTATTCCACCTCTCCCTCAGAATCAGATTCCAACAGGGGCATGGCAGTTGGCCTTTCTTTGCACTGACTTCTTCCCAAATACCTGGGATGTCCTAATAGTACCAACAGAGTAGAATATTTTGTAGCTCATGGTTGAACTGTGGAGTCCTTGTTGCTCTCTGAACTTGGTTGTTTTCTTGCAGACATTTCTTTGCCAGTCCCTGAGGAGAATACTGAGTTGGGTAATGAAATATCTGCAAGAAACAACGAAGGTCAGAGAGCAACAAGGACCCTATAATGTCATAACATATTGGTACAATCTTTTGTGGACCCAAATGTGTGGCCTTTTGCAATTGATAAATAGATAAATGTGCAGATTTTCTAATGTCATCCAATTCTCTTTTGTATGACCCTTGGTGAACAGATAACTACGGTATTAGGACTATCATTATGGTTCATCCTGTAATGTTTCAATTTTATTTTTTAAAAATTTTTTTTGGATATTCTCTAATTCTTTGTCTTCTACTTTACTATCCCCTAGTGTTACTTATTTGCATTTTCTTCTTTCAACCACATTTAATCTGATGTACTATGTCCCAAGACTTTATTGGTTTGTATTTCATTTGCATTATGGTTTGTTGCATAATCCTGCAGATGTTTGTTGGTGTTAAAGGTATTGGTGCAAGATGTTTGCTGCCTTGTGTTATTTATCAAAATAATAAAGGTAGATGCAAACAAGCAAACAAATAAAATGTTAGGACTATCTTGTAAAGAATATGGGGATGCATATTGCAACATTGCCTGAATTGAGAGAAGACAGTCCAGAGTACCTGGAAAGTACCTGATTGTGGAAATGTCTCCCACAGAAACCAATTCTGAGCTCTACTGATATTGTATGTAGCATTAGAAGTAAAAGACAAGAATCCCACATATTATTTGACTCATAAAGTCATTTAATAGAATGGGAATCTTATCACTGTATTCACATGTTTTTCCCACATTGAGAACCACTAATATTAACAGTAATAAAATCCATCCATAACTCCACTGCCTTTGATCTGAAAGAAAGAAAAAAGAAAGAAAAAAGAAAGGAAGAAAGAAAGAAAGAAAGAAAGAAAGAAAGAAAGAAAGAAAGAAAGAAAGAAAGAAAGAAAGAGGAGAGGAGAGGAGAGGAGAGGAGAGGAGAGGAGAGGAGAGGAGAGGAGAGGAGAGGAGAAAATGCTTTCTTCTAATTTTTAATAAGCAGAGGCATTCTCAAAAGAAGAATAGAGGACCAATCCATTATTTGTGTTACATTAACCTCAGATGGCTTCTAAGACAAGTCAGTTTGTGCCATGTATTTCCAGGGAAATTGAAACAGTAATATTAAATTAAGACTGAACAGACTAAAGTTATACTGCTTTTTTTTAGCTATTCTCATAAAAGAACGAATAAGAGTTTTCCTCTGGGAGCAACATCATTAAGATACTTTGTTCAGAAAAAATGTCCTATTGGTACTATTAGGAGCTTTCTCTCACTTCAGGTCATTGTTGTAAGATAACCCATTGTATCCTTAATAATATATATATATATATAGAATGAGAAAGAGACATCCACCAACAGATAAAAACACATAAGAAAGAAAATATTGATTTACTTTCTGGATATTGCATGGTGAAGAATCTCATCTTTGGAGAGTATATTCAAACATCCACATAACATGTACTCAGACACATCAAATGATAATAAATAACCTAAAAAATAAGCGGAAATAGACTAATTAAAATGCACATCCTGAAAGAGGCCTAATTCTTATTTTGAGCTTTGTTCTTTTCATTTGTCTAATAAATTATTCATTATTAACTAATGCATTCTCTCTCTTTTTTTAAGATAGGTTAAAATTTATGAAGTTGCAATTTCACTTAATTAGTGTCACCTAATACAATGAATTCTGCTACAAAATATTCATTATTGGTTGTACTTAATCCTGAACTAATCCGCATCATTAGAGTCTGCTGCAGTTCTGTGTATTATTTAAACCATTTTATGTAACAAAAAGAATATCTACAGTTGCATTCTGCTAAATATTCTATAATCACCATTTTAAGAAATATTCCTGTTCAAATATTAAATGTTTTCATTATCCAGTGCAATGAAAACTAGCTAGCTAGCTAGAATGTGAGAGACAAAGAATGAAAGAGAGAGAGAGAATGAAAAAAGGAGAATGAAAGAGAGAGACAGAGAGAAAAATAGAGAGAGAATGAAACAGAAAGAGAATGAGAAAAAGGAAGAGAAAGGGAGAGATTCTTATACTTACTCAATGCAAGGTACCTATGGAAAACATCTTCTAAATATACAATTGTTGAAGAGCAGGACTTATGAGAACTAGCAGGACAAAGATAGAAAATCAATAGCTTAACCCAATGACATTTGCTTATTTTATGATCCAATGTTATACAAGGGGATACAATTTAAATTCTGGCTCAGCTGACTACATTACACAAAAACAAAAACAAAAGTCTTCTGTAATTAGGAACAAGGTTCCTTTTGAGTGAGGTAGGCAGAAAATGTGTACTTTAACATAGTAAAAATGCAGGGAACAGAAAATGGATAACTGCCAATTACTCATAGATCAATAGCTGGCTCTGACATAGCTGTGCAACAGATTCTACTGAAGGCTGCTCTAGCAATGTAGGCATTTTGGCGAGATGTTTATATACAACACAGTATGTACGAATGGTCTCTCTATGCCCTAGAAATTATGGAAAGTAAATATTTATAATTAATTCACCAATTAAATTACCAAGGTCAGTTAGCAGCATCTCAATATAGATGTCATCAATGATGCTTCAGCAGCTATTAACTTTTGCAGGCATTAAAATCCATGTGTTCTCTCGGTCTGTGGAAGAATAAAACTGTAGCCCTCTGGCCCTCTCACCAATGCCATGCAGCTCTACTACATTTTGTTGGAGATCTAAGCAGAAAAGTAGCTGTGCTTGTGTTGGTCTCTCCTTGTGACATTAAGTCCTTGAGATTTCCCCTGCATTCAATGGAATTTATTCAAGGATTTGTGTATTAATTCTGATTGTGTCTGACATATTAAAACATAGTCACAGAACCTGTGAGAGTACAAATGGCTATAAGTGTGTCACTTTATCATTAATTTCTCTTTCCTAACATGTAAAAATAATTGTCTATGAGGAAGAAAGTCTGAAACGAATACAAGACAACAGGAAAAAAAATATTTATTGCTATGGGTCTTACAATTTCTGATGACAGAACCAGGTACATTGCCAGTATAAACCAGTTGCAGTATAAACCTTAATCTACTAGAATTAAAATGTGCACATTATTGAATGAATAAAAATCTGTCAGTGATGTGTAACATTATACTGTTCAGAAATAATTTTTGCACATTGTACATCACTTATTCTTCATTTATCTTTTGATATTCAAATTATTTGATAGAAAAATGATATTTAGAAGTCCTGTTTGGGTACTGTTTATCTTGACAGACACATTTCTTTTCTGGCTCAATATTATTAGTTGCTTAAATCATAAGAGAGAGCCAGTTTAGAGTAGTGGTTAAAGCATCAGGCTAGAAACCAGGGGACTGTGAATTCTAGTCCCATCTTAGGCACAAAGCCAGCTTTGTCTCCTTGGGCCAGTCTGTCTGCCTTAGCCCCAGGAAGAAGTCAATGGCAAGCAACTTCTGAAAAACATTCTCAACAAAATTGCAGGGATGTGTCCAAAAGAAGGTCCATTGAACATCATTGAACAAGGGGAAAAATCATACTGGACCTCTGATCACACATGATAATATTTTTTTTAGCTATGACTTAATGATAATCATGTAAAAAATTCAAAATGCAAATCAGGAACATGAGACATTGTTTCAGCCAAAAACTGAAAAGTTGTCAGCCCCCATATTCATCAAGCATGGTTGCTGCTTTGTGCTGTCTGCATTTGATAGCAGCTTTCAAATAACAAATTAAGAGACACAATAGTATGCTGAACAAGACATCTACTGGAAACTTTAAATAGATTTTGTCTATCATCAACAGGTCTATTATTTTTAACCCTATTCTAAAACCCTGTTCTAGAGTTTATGAAGAACATAAGAGTTGGGAGTTAAGCAAAGCTAACTGGCATTGTTTAGCTTACAGCTACATGAACCTTGCGATTGTTGTTATTGTTAATTGCAAAGTGATGTCCGACCCATCGCGACCCCATGGACAATGTTCATCCAGGCCTTCCTGTCCTCTACCATCCTCTGGAGTCCATTTAAAGTCATGCCTATTGCTTCAGTTATTTTATCCAAACCTTGTGATACTGATAATAATTGAAATGTGTGTGAAAAATAATGCCTTATAGTTATTTATGATATAAATGCATATGCTGAAGTTATTCAGCATATGTACTACTAAAGGAGAAACTACTCATCATGGACTAACCTTCTGTTGTTTTTAAACCTTATATATAAATAGGTTTTAAGAGATTTAGAGCATTTTCACCCAACCACTGGCCCCACCTTTCTTAATTTTTGCTGAACTTTTCTACCCACATGCAAATGTTTTGATAGCTGTTCCATGAGGCACAAATAAATGAACCATCTCTGAAGATGAGCAGCTCTAAAGATGGTGGTGGTAGACAATGCTAGACATTCTACCCTGAGTTTAGGCAGGAGGAGGTAAATCTGAGGTGAACAATTGATCAATGGAATAACTTGTCTCCAGATATTGTGGATGCTCCAACACTGGAGGTTTTTAAGAACGATTGGACAATCATTTGTCTGAAATGGTGTAGGGTTTCCTGTCTGAGAAGAAGGTTGGATTAAAAGACCTCCAAGATTCTTTTCAACTCTGTCACTATGTTATTTGTTGATTTATATGTATATTCCATCTAGCCAGTCTGGCCTAGAGTTATGTAAAATGGTTTTAAATTTGGTTTTTAAATGGTTTTTAACTTTTCTAATTCCCCACTTTTAACACTTAAAGCCAATCTATTTAATTCTTTTAATTTATTTTAAATTATTGTATTTGTATTTATATGTTTTTATCTGGCTGTGCACCACTCCGAGTCCTTAGAGGGAGCGGTATACAAATTTGAATAAATAAAATAAATAAATAAATATAAAAGATTGACACACAACAAAAATAACATTTTACCATTATTTAATCCAACTGTTGTGGCTGAGACTAACTCGCTGGGTTTTTTAACTGATACTCATTGAAAAATCTGGATTTCAAATCCTGTCCAGTTACAACATTTCAAAAATTTAGAGTTCAGGACACTACACATTAGCGGGGCAGAAATAGATAGGACTTTCTGTCAGTAAGAATCCAATGACTCTTGGAATATTATCTCCAGAATGTTTGTTCAGTTGAGGCTGAATCAACCAGCTTTACAATATGAAAATTCCATGGGGTGCTTGTTGTATATGGAAGGGAATAAATTCCTTAGATAAATATTAAGCAATTTTTTTCTGTCTTGATTTTTCCCCTTTGCTAAGAAACGTACATTCTCATTCAAAAGCAAGTCACACATTTTCAATGGCTTTTATTCAATTTTCCAACTATTATTAAATTCTGATATAGAGTTTTAATACATTGTCCTCCCCTTTATGCATAATTTTATTGAGTTTACAAACTGGAGCCTTGGCAAAGTAGATGGAAGGATTTTTTGTTCTTATTTGCAAATTCTTTTTTATCACCTCTATAATAACTAGTATTTGTAAGATCAACAAAATGTTTTTCAAACTTGGCAACTTTAACATATGTGAACTTCAACTCCAAGAATTCCTCAGCCAGCATGGAGTTGAAGTCCACCCAACTTAAAGTTGTCAAATTTGACAAATACTGATCTACATTGTAAAATTAGCAAGAAACAGAAGCTTGGATTATGTGAAGGGAAGAGAAAACTATCATTCTGCTCCTTTTATTATTTTTTTCCTATTTCTTTTTTTTTTAAAAATTGAAATCATTCATTACTACTGGGTATAGGTTGTCTTTCAAAAAGTTTCCATTAAACACATCCTTATTCTTGGCAGTATTGTGTTTCCTGGTAAAAGAGGAAAATTGAACCCCTGCTGTGAAAGAGATAAAGTCAGAAAAATAAACAGCATTCACTGCATCTAAATCTTCCCCAGATTTGCATTGAATTAATTTTAAAAGAGAAATGACTTTCTGGCCTTCTAGAGGAATTGATTATACAGGCATAATAGACAGTACCCCAAGTTAATTCCTTACCTAGAATGAAAGCTTGTGGATGCAAAGTTTGCAAGAGTTATTTATGCTCTCTTAAACAAAAGAAGATATACAAACACACATATACCTACAGTCGGAATTAAGATAGTAGTACAATCAACAGTCCAAGAATGGCAGATCAAAAACTATATCAGTATGAAACTCTGTAGAGATTCTCAGTCATCAGGTCATGATTGTCCCAAAGGTGCTTTTTCAGGAGGCAACTGGATTTTGATTTTTCTTTGAAGACGTTTTGCTTCTCATCCAAAAAACTGCTTCAGCTCTGGCAGGATAGTGGGGAATGGAAGGATTAATATTACTTGCAGACAGCTGGTCATTTGCATCCTTTCAGAGGGTCATTGAGGCCACTTGGTGGTTTATCTGTGTCTTCAGGGTTACTTGAGTAGTGCTCCTGGTTCCTATAGTCTGCAATTTTTCCTCAGATAAAGGTAAAGCTCTAAGTGCTTCAATGATCCTCTAAAACAGGGGTGTCAACTGGTAGCCCGCAGACTGGATGTGTCACGCGCAGGCCATGCCCACCTCAATCCACAAAGGGAAAAAATGTTGTGAAACATCATATGACAGCAACATGATGTAGCAACTTTGACACCCATCTCTAAAAGCATGCAAATTACTAATTGTCTGCAAGGAATGTAAATCCTTCCATTCCCCACTATTCTGTCAGAGCTGAAGTAGTTTCTTGGATGAGAAGCGAAATGTCTTCAAGAGGAAAAAAGCAAGAAAGTCCAGTTGCCTCCTGAAAAAGCACCTTTGGAATAACTGAATGATTGAAAATCTCTATAGACTTTTATCTACACAATTTGGGATGAACACCCTTTTAAAAGTCCACGATTATTACTGGGCCAGACCGGCCTGTTGAAAAAAGTGGGTCTTTACTGTGCGCCGGAAGGTCTGAATGTTGGTGATGGCCCGTATCTCCGGGGGCAAGTCATTCCAAAGGGAGGGAGCCCCCGCAGAGAAGGCCCGCACCCTGTTGGAGCAGGAATGGATTTCCAGAGGAAAAACTGAAGACTACAGGAACCAAGATCACTACTCAGGTGATCCTGAGGACACAGATAAACTTCCAAGTGGCCTCAATCACCCTTTTTCAGTTGCCTTCTGAAAAAGTATATCAGTATAAAGACTGAGTAATTATTTAGATCTAGGTGGGGTGGTGGAGGGGAGATCTTTTAACCCAAGAGCAGCATATATCCCTGAAGCTTGGTTTTACAGGCCTTAGAACCATCTCTGTTCATACATGTTAAATTGTCATGTTGCGTTGAGCAGCATTTGAAAATTAACATTGTTTATTTTTATTGATTGATTGATTTGATTTGTCAAATGCTTACAATATAATAGAAATAAGAATAAACATAATGATAAATACGGGAAATAGGTACGAATAATTGGGGACAATAGGACAGGTATGGTAGGTACGATGGTACACTTATGCATGCCCCTTACAGACCTCTTAGGAATGGGGTGAGGTCAATAGAGGTTAGTTTGTAGGTAAAAGAGCAGGGGGTTTGAGCACGTGACAACAGAGTCAGGTAGTGAGTTCCAGACATTGACCACTCTGTTGCTGAAATCGTACTTCCTGCAAGTTTGGAGTGGTTTACATTGAGTTTATATCTGTTGTGTGCTTTTGTATTGTTGTGGTTAAAGCTGAAATAGTCATTAACTGGTAAGACATTATAACAGATAATTTTATGTACTATGCTTAAATCCAATCTTAGCCAGCATAGTTCAAGGTTGTCTAAGCCTAGAATCTCAAGTCTGGTGATGTAGGGTATTCTGTCGAGAACAAAGGAGTGTAGTACTCTTCTTGTAAAATACTTCTGGACTCACTCAATTGTAATAATGTCTGATATACAGTGCGGATTCCAGGCAGCAGAGCTGTATTCAAGTATTGGTCTAGCAAAAGGTTGTATGCCCTAGTTAGCAAATCAGTATTACCGGAGGAGAACTGTGATCCCTAACATTTTGTAATTTGGGACCAAATGGGGAGTTCCACAGTGGAGGTGGATGATGGATTGAAGGCAGACTCCACCTCTCTCCCCCTTGCTCTCTGCTCTCCACCCATCTATCTGTTTGGTTATCATACAGATGTATTCTCATTGTGTTCTTTTTTCATTGTTTATTTTATGGGTTCTACTATTTTACTTCTGTTCTATTTACACTCCTTTCATTTTCTTCCTTTTTATTATTGTATGCTGCCTAGAGTAGGCCTGTGACAAGATAGGCAGCAAATGAATTTATAACAAATGAACACATGAATGATGGTAAAGATAATACCATTTCAAAATCAAAAGAGGAAAAAAAAACAAATTGGCCCTTTAATTTGGCCCAAAGAATTTTGATTGTGGCTGTTGACTTCAAAAATTTTGCCCGTCTAAACTTTTCTTTAAGCCTTCCAAGTATATGCTTAGAAAATTTGCATGCACATTGAGGGCTTCTGCACCAGAGACAAATTCCTTGTGTGTCTAAACACACCTGGCTAAATAAAATATTCTATTCTACTATATTCTACTCTACTCTACTCTACTCTATATTTTACTCTACTCTACTCTACTCTACACTTTACTCTACTCTACTCACTCTATTCTATTCTTTATTTGAAAGATCTAAGGAAAATGCCCTCATCCTAGCAAACTGTAGATTTACCAAATAACACAGTTCTAATCCCTTTCTATGTCAGTCTGTTTTCTGTGCCTCCCTCCCTTCCTCTTCACCTCCAAAATATTCAAGCTGCTTCTACTCCCATATGAGTTTAGATGTAATATCCGTTCAGCAATATCTCTATATCATGTTCAAAGAGCAATGAAAAACAGCGTCTCATGGATATTGGAGAGGAAGCTCGGATGAGGAAATTGGATGAAGAGACAACCATTTTAATTAATCTGATTTTCTGGTTTGACTGACACTTCTGCATGAAGTCCACAAGTTTCAAATTGTAATTTTTGCTTCACAAAGTAGCTTGTATAACAGTAGTTTTATTAAAATATAAATAGATCTGATTGTGTTGAAAATTAAATATATTTTAGGAAACATTTCTTATATTAAAATATATGGATGGGTGACCTTTTTTGTGTGAGGACTTTTTACTGAAAGAAACATCTACTTAATTACAATTATGAGAAGAAGAAAATGTCCTAAATATAGAAATTTCTTATCCTGAGCATAAACCTGACATTTATTAGGTGTTGCCAAAATCATTTTACATTTATAAAAGGAATTACAGCCTTATATGCTCTGAAATAGGAATGTGAAATAGAGTAAAGAGAGATCTAATTTGTTCTTTTTACCTTACAGCATCCAATGGATGAAGTAAACATAATTCAACCATATTAATTTCAATCACTTTATATAGTACATCATTTATTTCCATTGGGGATCCTGTTTGTAATGTAAATTCCTTTGCAGGACATATATAAACTGACATTGTGAGACCACCACTAAACTTTGTGATATAACCCACAAGAGATTGGAGATTTTAAATTCAAGTATAGTCTTGGGATGATTTATAGATTGCTTATGGTTAGCTGGTTTCAGGGTTAGTTCACTGGCAGAGTGACAGAGTCACTTCATATAGCAGAAATCAAAGGCAGTAAAATGGCTGTTGGAAATAGGGGCATCTGCAGGGTGAGTATGGAAGACAATCAAGATGCCAGCCAGTGACTAGGTGATTAAAATTCTGCCTGCAATAACCCTATGATACATACAAAAAGGCAACAGACTTAAGTCTTACAGTTATGGCCATCACCTCAATTCTTTTAACTCCTCCTGTGCTCTGATATGTGATTTTGAATGAACTGCATTTGGCCCTAAGGATAGTTAATCCTTAATCATCCTAAATGGAACTGGGAAAAGAGGGTACCTCATCTAATTACTCACACGAGACCACAAAATCCTTCAGAACCGACAGTAGAGATTCCAGTGGTAAAAAAGGATATAAATGTAATATCTATGGGTTTTCCCGTTTGTGAATATTCCTTACCAAGCTCTTTTGCTTTTTTAAAAGCAAACAGAGCCCAAACTATAAAAATAAATATCAGCATTGTTTGCAACTGCTAGATACCAACCTATTATTGCCCATAGATTATGTTACTCATAGAAAAGGGCTCGTGGCTAAAAAAATAATAAAGCACATTGATTTTAACAAATAAAATGAACAGCATTTGAGCATATATATACTTTTCTCTCATGGGTTTAAGATTGGCTCTGCAAAGAAAAGGTCACTTATGCCATTTCTATTGTAATTTGCAACAATTTGCATACACTGGGCACAATTTAGACAAGTTAAAGTGCTTTCATGTCCCATTGATCTCAGTGGGAACCATTTAAACACATACTTTATCCTCCTTTTAAATTAAATGGGACTTAGCAGTGTTTCTTGATGTGCTGTTACTATTTCTGGCCTGGTGCAAATTATAACGTTCTCTGGTGTTATCTAGTGATTAAACCAGAAATTTTCCTGATTTCAATGATAGATTTTCTCTAGTGGGCTTTCCCCTTATTCCCCCCAGTGTGACACTAATGGGGGAAAAAATCTCACTTCTACAAATAAAATTGCAGAAGAAGTTATGAATTTTCCATAAACTCTGATGAGCAATCAAACATATTGCATCTTGAACAAAAGCTAATTAAATTTCTAGAATTGAGGGAACCTTCATTCTAATGGAAACTTTATTTTATTTCTTTATTTTTATTTATTTGATTTGTCAATTGCTTATAAGATAATAGGTATAAGTATATACATAGTTATGAATACATGAATAAAATTACTATACTGCAGAAGTGATTTTAGGGGTGAATAGATTTTTGGTTGATTCATCTTTCATTATGAAAAAGTTCTAAAATGTATAAGTGCTTTAATAATTGGTACAGAAAGAAAGTGGAAATTGAACATTGAAATGTGAGGAAAAAACTGAAAGTGACAAATTATTCAGCTAGACAAAGGACTTTGAATCTACCTTCTTAAGAGCTTGGATTTTAAATTCTGTGTATTGAGGCTTACTTTATTTGTAACATTGAAAGTGGAGATTCCCCTTTTACTTATGACAACTTCTTAATCAAGCAAAAGATGACTGTCTATTTAGGAATGACTATTACATGGTGTTGACAAAGATAGATGAGACTCAAGCTCATACTAACATTTTCAATTTTCTTTTTAAGTGGCATAGAAAGTAATATCTATCATCTATCTATCCATCTATCTATTTTCTATGTTTGATAGACATTTATGGATTTCTAGGCATGTGATCACATAAGGAGTACAAAATAGAAATTCACATTAGCCACATTAAAGCTTCAGAATCAAACATCTTATCGTTTCGATTTCTCTTTTGTTAATCTTTAAAGTGGCTTGCATGCAGAGATTAACATTTTAATAGCAATATTCATAATTGTCTAATCTAAAAAGTATAATCCAAAGTGTACTGAAGACAAAGAAAGATAATAAAATGTGGAATACCCTAGTACTTTCTTTAACAGATTAGGGTAAATGAAGGAATACCTGATAGGCTTTCATCCTGCAAAAGGTTCAATCAACAATGTCCTCCAACTGAACTACTGAATTCTCTTTTTTCAAAAACATCACCACCTCTCCTCCATTGTTATTTTAGGGGCTACTATTAGTTGCTGAATGCTACACAACAAGTGAATTCTAACTGATATTGAGGTCAAAAATTATATATTCTAATGGTATGTTACAATATACAGAGCAGGAACAGTAATGTAATTCTTCATTTATGTTATCGTGAGAAGTAGATCTGAGAAATTAAGAAAAGTGTTAATTAGTTTTGGTTATCTCTCTCTTTCTGCTTTTCCAATATGCCAATGTTTGTTTAGAGATTTGTCTACCAGTATCATCAAAGCATCTTAACAATAAAATCAGAGTTGGCGTTTGCAAGGTTCAATTCAAAGGACAGGAATCCAGTAAAGATATCAGGAAAGCTATACCAATCAAAGTGGACAAGTTCATTAGAAGCAGCAATGAATTCCCATGTTCCCAAACAAACAATCAATAAAAATTTGCATTAATTAAAAGATAAACTCGGCCTAGAAACATTCAATAATTCTTAAAAAAACCAAAAATACTGTTGGTTCTTTTTTGGGGGTGGGTATGCACAAGGTTATATTCTTTGTGAGGCTCATTTATGTGTGCACTGATAACATATCTAGTTATCTTTTAACAAAAACAAGTTGTAACAAAAAGAACACATCTGTAGAAAGTTTTGCTTGCAAGCAATTTTTGGGCCAGTAAAAGTTAGAAGCTCCTAATTGTAATCCAAAATTAGAGCATGAGTCACAAAAAAGATAAAATATCAAACACCAAACACCAAACACACACACACACACACACACACACACACACACACTTTAGATCTTGGTACAATATATACCAAAAGTACAGTATATTTCACTCATGCTGTGCCACTCTGCTCAAAATCCAACAACTACTTGTAAATCATGTTTCTAATACAACGTTCCATGAATCCTCTCATTTTCGTGGTTTTAAAAAATTATCCCCTTTTCAACTTTTTAAATTTCCTTTACTTAAGTTATTACACATCTATACTCAGCCCAGACCAATTCTTCTGTATTTTTCCTACTAGTTTTCACCAATGCAAAGAGAATTTGCTTTATAAATTATTTCAGAAAGAGACTTTTAATGTTATTCTCATTAGCAACATCTTTACTTATAAAGTGGGATGGGATGGGGATAGGATAGGATACTTTATTTGACTAAGTATGATTAGACACACAAGGAATTTATCTCTAGTGCATAAGCTCTCAGTATAGATATAAACAGCAAGTAATAGATCATAGTTCTCACTGAACATGCAAATCAACAAAGTAATAATAATCATAATAATGATACTAATAAGAAAAGGTAGTAGAAAAGATGAGAAGGATAATAGTAATACGGTCATACTACATTGGTAAATTTACTTAGACGTAAGGCAGTGTTGTGGGAATTAGGTATTCAGCAGAGTGATGGCACATGGGGGGAAAACTGTCTCTAGCAATCTGCACTTTCTTTTCTCTGCTTGGTTAATTTACAGGAAAAGCTGTCATATGAAAATCCCCATTTTGTTTTAGGTTTTATTTATATTCCCCCCCCCCCCCCCCCCAATAGGAGTTGTCTTTTTGCTGCTGTGGAGAAGTTCTATCTGGACAAATTAATGGAGAGCTTCTAATATTCCAACAGAAATGTAAAGAAATTACCTGTCTAGTTTCTCTACTGTACATTTGATGGAGAGGTGGAAGGGGTATCTGTGTTTAATTTCTGTTATGATGGATTGATCTTAATTTTGGGTGGCCTATTGACTAATTGAGGTTTCTAAACACTGTAATTGTCTCTCCAGGAAGTGGGTAGTGTTTAGGCGGCGGGAAAAGACGAGGCACACACACTTAAGTGATTCCAGCTCTTTTGGTTTATTTCAGATCGGACTCGGCTGAGAGTCGCGGCAGCCCCTCTTTTAAAGGCTGCCCGCGCCTCACCAGCCAATGGCAGAAGAAGGATCTCCCGCCGGCTCGGTAACCAATGAAAGGTGAGTATTTCAAATACAAAAACATCCAATACAAAACACCCCTCCCCTCTTGGTTCAGTCCGACCAATCAGGAACTCCGCCTATATTACGTAATCACGTAGATAGGCGGGGCTCCTATGGGTCCGATTGGACCTGCGCAGCTCACTCACTTCATCGCTGACGGTCGGTGCAGGTGGACCTGTTGGTCCTCCTGTCCCTGGCCTGGGAAGCTTCTGGAAGGTCGAGCCGGCCGAGCCACTCCTAGCGGGCCCAGCTCGACTTGTTGAGATGGCTAGGCCGCTCCCTTCCTGGCCTGGATTATCATCGGCCGTGTCTGGTGTTTCATCTGGAAGTTCCCCTGGCTCAGGTGCGTAGCTGCGAAACTCGACCGGAGCTAGTGTTGAGGGTGTATGCATGGAGGTTAGGTTGTCGTTATTTGTTTGTGGGTCTGTTGTTCCTTGATTGTTTGGTGAGTGTGGGTATGCTGTTTCTTGGGTTTTTGGTTGATCCCCTTCCCCCCCAGGGTGCTCGTAAGGTCTGGTGAGGGTGCGGGAATGAAGTTGGTCAATGTGCTGCTTCCAGCGTCAGAAGTGGTAAGTCGGTACGATCGTGGGCCTGTGAGTTGGGTGATGGTGGTTGGCACCCATAAAGGATGCCCCACCAAATTTTTTGCGTAAACTAAATCTCCTACTTGAAATGTTCGGAGTTTGCTGGAAGAGTCTAGTGGTTTGTCTGTCGAGTATGTGGGGTGTAGTCTATCCAAAGGGGAGCGTAATTTTCTCCCCATGAGTAGCTCGGCCGGGGTTTTGTTCGTGGTGCTGCTGGGGGTCGTGTGTTGTATAGATAATAGTTTATCGATGCGTGCTTGTATAGGGCCCTGGCCTAACTTGTGGAGTGTCTCTTTGGTGAACCGAACCATGCGTTCGGCTCGTCCGTTCGCTGCTGGGTGGGCCGGCGCGGTTAGGGCATGCCGTATGCCCAGGCTGGCTAAATAGCCCTCAAATTCTGTAGCTGTGAATTGAGGGCCGTTGTCTGAGACTAGGACGTCTGGTAAGCCGTGTGTGGCAAACCATTTCCTGAGCTGTCGAATGACAGCTTCGGAGGCGGTTGATTGCATGAGGCTGACTTCTAGCCAGTTCGAGTAAGCGTCTACCAGGATTAGAAACGTATAACCCTTTGTCGGGCCCGCGAAGTCTATGTGAATCCTCGACCATGGGCCCCTGGGCAGATCCCACTCAGCGACTGGTGCTTTCGGGGGTGAGGGACGAGAGGCTTGGCATGGCTGGCAACCCGCAACCCAATCAACAATGTCTTTGTCCAGCCCAGGCCACCAGACATAGCTTCTGGCCAAACTTTTCATTTTAACTACCCCGGGCTGTCCTTCATGCAAGAGCCTCAAAATCGGATCCCTCAGTCTTGGTGGAATAACCACCCGATCCCCCCAAAGTATACAGCCTTTAAGTACGGAAAGTTCTGTTTGTCTCTGTTTAAAGGGTTTGTAAAAGTCTTGCAAGTCAGAATCTGGCCATCCCTTGGTAATCCAAACCCCCACTTTGTGCAGTAGATGGTCATTAGCAGTTTCGTGAGCAATGTCTGCTGCTGTCATTGGAAGGTTGGTTAGGGCTTCAATCAGCAGAGTGGATGTGCTGGGGTTCGGGTCAGGGTCACTGTCCAGCAATGGGCAACGGCTTAATGCATCGGCGTGCGTGATAGACGGACTGGGTCGGTAAGACAAGGTATAGTTGTATGCAGCGAGGAATTCTGACCATCTAGTCATTCTGGGTGACAATATGTTAGGGGTCGCCTTGTTTCCAGCCAGGATTCCCAATAATGGTTTATGATCGGTGATCACAGAAAACAGGCGACCATAGAGGTACTCGTGGAAACGTTTAATACCTGATATGATGGCCAGTGCTTCCTTGTCTAGTTGACTATAATTCCGTTGACTTTTAGACAATGTCTTTGAATAGAATGCAATCGGAGCCTCTCTGCCATCTGGTAAGAGATGGCTTAGGACAGCTCCGATTCCAAAAGGCGATGCATCGCAAGTCAATATCAATGGTAAAGTCTCGTTATATAGTATTAGTACCTTTGTTGAAGTTATGAGGTCCTTTATTTTTTTAAAAGCTGTTTCCTCCCGATTGCCCCACTTCCACACAGTGTCTTTGTCCAGGAGTCTATGTAAAGGTTCCGCAACTGTGGCTTTTTGTGGTAGAAAAACATGATAAAAGTTTATTAACCTTAGGAAGGCTTGTAGTTCTCCCTTGTTAGTCGGAGTGGGGGCATCTTTGATTGCGCGGATTTTTCCTTCTGTAGGGTGGATGCCATCGCCATCAATTAGGTATCCAAGAAATTCGATTTTCTCTGTGATTAATGTGCATTTGTCTTTTTTAACTTTGAGACCTGTTTCAGCGAATTTGGTGAGAACTTTTCTTAGACGGTCTCGCAGTTGCACTTTGTTTTTAGCTGCGATCAGGACATCGTCAAAGTATGGAATGACTCCCGGTATTCCTTGGAGGAGGCGTTCCATTAAACATTGGAAAATGCCTGGTGCCACACTAATGCCGAATTGGAGCCGGTTACATTTAAAAGCGCCCCGGTGTGTGACAATTGTTTGGGCTTCTGCTGTTTTTGCGTCTACAGTCAGTTGTTGGTATGCCTGTGCCAAATCGAGTTTAGCGAAGATTTTTCCGCCTTTGATAGAGTGTAACAAATGTTGGACGACCGGAACGGGGTATGCACTCTGCTGTAGTGCGTGGTTAAGGGTTGCCTTGTAGTCCCCGCAGATACGAATCGACCCATCTGCTTTAATAGGGGTGACTATGGGGGTCTCCCATTTAGCGTGGTCAACTGATTCGAGGACTCCTTGCTTAATTAATTTATCTAATTGTTCCTCTATTTTTGGTTTTAAGGCGAAGGGAACACGCCTTGCCTTTAGTCTAATTGGGGCTACTTTAGGGTCTAAGTTAAAAGAAATCGGGTTACCCCGGTACTTGCCTAATTCGCCGCTGAACAGGTCCTGGAATTCTTGGATGAGGTCTGCTTCCCAGTCTGCATCTGAGATGTGGTTGACGCCGGTCATCCCAATTCCAAGCGGTTCGAACCATTCCAATCCTAGAAGGCTTGGTCTGTTCCGGTCAATGATTGTTAGTGGTAGAATTTCGGTGTGATTTTTGAAAGTGACCTGGAAGTGCCCAACGCCCATGACAGGAATTATGTTACCTTGGTAGTCTTTTAGTGTTAAATTTTGCCTTTCAAGTTCGCTTCGTTGGATATCTGGAATCAAATTTTGATAGTGTCCCACGAGACCATAGAGAGAAATGATCCCGAGTCCACCTCCATTTCACAGTCTTGTTCCTCAATTCTTACTTGAATGTGGACTTTCCTCACATTTTTTGTATTTGAATGTCCAATTATGACCGTTTGGTGTGTTTCCTCTTTTCTGTAGTTTGATTCTTTGTATCTCCTTTGTCTTCCCTCCTGGCTCCAACGGCTGCTCGTCTTTCTCTCTTTCTCTTTCTCTTGGGGGAGGGCTTCCTTTTCGCCTCGGGCTATAGCTCGACCTGGATCTGCATACCCTTGCGATGTGCCCCTTCTTCTCGCATTTCCTGCATATCGCATCGATGAAACGGCACTCTGACCGGGGGTGATTTCCTCCACAGCGGTTACATTCAAATTCGAACCTTCTGTTTGCCCGCTCTTTTTTCCCTCTTCCTGTCTTCAGGTGGCATACATCGTCTTCCTCGCTACTGGTTTCTGTTTCCAGGTCTTCATGGTGTGTTGTGGTTTTCTCTCGATCCCCCTCTGGTATGGGTGATTCTCTGGTGTTGTAGTTTGCAGCTTTGTTAATCTTTTTCATTTTTGCTGCTGATTTTTGGGTGGCTTCGGCTGCGGTGGCTTCTTCCATGGCTTCCTTCACTGTTATTTTGGGCCGGTTTAACAATCGGCTCTGAAGTATTGGATCCTTTAGTCCTAGCACTATTCGGTCCCTTAGGGCTTCGTCGAAGTTCGAGAACTCGCACTCACCGCCGATGTCTCTTAGGGCTGCCACGAAGTCAGCGATAGTTTCATCTTCTTTCTGATTCCGGAGATAAAACTCGTGGCGCTTAATCAGGCAGGAGACTGTTGGAGCGTAGTGCGCCCGCAGGATCTTTTCCAGCTCGGGCCAGGTTAATGTCTTGACATCGATCGGAGATGCTAGTGCTTTCGCCATGCGGAATACAGTCTGGCCGCAATGGGTCAGGAAAACCGCTCTCTTTCGATGTTCCGATACGCCGCTCAGGTCGCTGCTTTCCAGGAACATGAGGAATCGGTCTACGTATGACTGCCATTCCTCTTTTGCCGGGTTGAATTGTTCAGGCGGGGTGTTGCTTCCGGACATGGTGCTGCTCGATCTCCACCGCTAACGCACTCGCTTAATAGTGCTGTCTCAATCCCATCCTCGTCGCCAGTGTTTAGGCGGCGGGAAAAGACGAGGCACACACACTTAAGTGATTCCAGCTCTTTTGGTTTATTTCAGATCGGACTCGGCTGAGAGTCGCGGCAGCCTCTCTTTTAAAGGCTGCCCGCGCCTCACCAGCCAATGGCAGAAGAAGGATCTCCCGCCGGCTCAGTAACCAATGAAAGGTGAGTATTTCAAATACAAAAACATCCAATACAAAACAGGTAGGATGGTGGATTTTGGGTGGAGAACAAGTGAAGGGTTTTTGTTTTGTTGTTTTTATTATTTTCTCCATTTATCTCTGCAAACCTGAAGACTTGTAAGGACCAAACATATAGAAAATTAAGAACAAGCTTATAAGACTAAAAAATAATTGGAGCCATCAAGGTAAGAATGGCAAGAATAATTTTATTAATAGGATTTATTAAGTACTTGGTTAAGGAACAGGGACTTTATTGACAAAAGTCAAAAGGAAGGTGAATAAGCAGAATTGTAAACAATGTATATAGGTTATGGTAAACTTATTAAGTACAGAGGTACCTTGGTACTCATTGTTAATTGATTCCAGGAGCTATTAATAGTGATTAAGAAGATTAAGAAGAGTGATAAATATAGCTCTAAGTACTTTGTTAAGCAACAGGAACTTAACAAAAGTCAAAAAGAAGGTGAATAAGAAGAATTGTAAATAATGTACATAGGTTATGGTAAACATATTAAATACAGAGATACCTTGGTACTCATTGTTAATTGGTTCCAGGAGGTGTTATGAGTATCAAAAATATCAAGTACCAAGCATTTTTCCCCATAAGGAGTAATATGTTAGTCACAAAGCAACTGACAACAATAAGTTCTAGTTTGTGCATTAAGTTTCAAACAAATTACAAGTACCTGGACACATCAAAATGCACTGAGGACCAAATTCTGATGAGTTTCAAAGTAATCGAGTATCAAGATACCACTGTACTGTTTGCTTGAGACAAGATCTGAGTTAGAAGAATCTGGATGACTACCAATTACAAATCAGACTGTTTTCTGTGTCTTTTTGTTGCTTTCTAATCATTGTCTGGCTTTAGGCCAGATCTTATAGTCTTGGATTTATGCAATTATTTGACATTTTTAGGCATTACAGCATGCCAGTTATGTTAGTCCCCTTCAGGCTAACTAAGTTTTCTCCTGTCTTTCTCTTTGTAGATATTGGCACTCTTCTAATAGTTGAACACGGATTAGTCTTCTTTGAGTTGTGCAACTGCTTTATAACAAACTATTTTCTTTGCATGTTCCCCTCAATAAACATTATTTTAATGCTGAAAATTTTGGACTACTGTGAAATTCTGAACAATATCAAGGATTAAGAAAAGCTACATATATTATAAGCTCCATAATCATATTTTCCTCAGAGCGTTCAATATTCTTATAATTGTATTAAAAAGAGGTGTTTCATAACATCTTTCATAAAGCCAGCAGACTTGCTCCTACAGATTGCTTCTTGACTGATAAAATACATTGATTCATAGCTGTTTGTGCCCTTTTTTCCTCACTTTCTAAAAGTTGTGTTTTGTGGACTTCTTAATGGCTAAAATGTTCTACCATTGCAGCCTCAGCAAAATGGAAGCATAACAAGATCTGTGAAATGTGGTTCAGATTATTTGTAGGGAATTGTCTTGCTACTCTGCATTTTAGATTGGTAGCAATTACTTTGATCAAAGAATCCCCTAAGGTCTGCCTCTGATTATTCTGGCCTTCACTTTAATCTGCTACAAGAGCACACTGAAAATTAAGTATCTACTTGGCAAGCTAATTATGAAGTTTATATGATAAATTGCATTTCCCCCAAAAAACCATGTATCCACGTTACCATTTTGAATATTTATCCGTCAATTATATATTCAAATGAAAGTAGTTTATTGTACAGATTCCCCAGGTATGCATCTAAAATGTACATTGAACAAATTTTGCTGAAAAGGCTAAATTCAGAATGAAAAGCAGTAAATAGTAACAATTGTTTATACCTTTTGGAAGAAAAGTTGAAATTTCTAGGAAAAAAAGGAATTTAACAGCATCCTTATTTCCAACTAATTTTTTTCAAAGATATCAAAATAAATATCTTACAAGTGTTTTACATTTCAGTTGTTATGGAAATCTACAGACAGAGTAAAAGACAATTATATTTTTATATATAATATAAACAGAATTTTCTTTAACTTATATTTATGTGTTTGTTCTTTTTTATTTTAAACTTTAGACCAAGGTGGCCTAAAGGGGCAAGGTAGTCTCAAATTTTGGTGAATGGGTGGATGGTTGAATAAATAAATAAATTCTGGAATTGAGAGAAGCATAGTATCTCTTTCCTACAGCACACTGATAGAGATTTTTATATATTTATTGTACATAGTAAACAATAAATCAATAGTACAATTTTTAAAAAAGAGGAGAAAAATTAGGAACCATTAGTGGTCAAAAGGTGGAGCTATTAACAGTGATTAAGAAGACTAAGAAGAGTGATAAATATAGCTCTAAGTACTTGGTTAAGGAACAGGGACTTAACAAAAGTAAAAAGGAAGGTGAATAAGAAGAATTGTAAACAATGTGTATAGGTTATGGTAAACTTAGTCAAGCTCCAACTGAGAGATCCTGAGTATGTATCAGAATGGTCAAACAAGTGGCAACTTCAAATCTTAACCATCAAATGCTCTGTTTTACACATTGAGAAAAAAATCAGAACATAAAATACAAGCTGAATGGACATAACCTTGTAGCTGACCCATACTCTGTCAAGGACCTTGGAGTACTTATCTCTAATGATCTAAGTGCCAGAGCCCACTGTAACAACATTGCCAAAAAAGGCATTAAGAATTGTTAACTTAATTCTCTGAGAATATTGTACTGCTAACTAGAGCATACAAAACATTTGCTAGACCAATTCTTGAATACAGCTCATCTGTCTGGAACCCATACTGCATATCAGACATTAATACAATTGAGAGAGTCCAGAGATATTCCACAAGAAGACTCCTCCACTCTTCTGTTCGCAAGAGAATACCTTATACTACCCCAGACTTGAAATTTTGGACTTAGACAACTTAGAACTACACTGCCTTCAGTCTGACCTAAGCATAGTACATAAAATTATCTGCTACAATGTCCTACTTCAGCTTCAACTACAACAATACACAAGCACACAATAAACCACTCCAAATTCTGTTGCAGAAAATATAACTTCAGCAACAGAGTTGTCAATGCCTGGAATGCACTACCTGATTCTGTGGTCTCTTCCCCAAACCCCCAAAACTTTAACCTTAGACTGTCTACTGTTGACCTCACCCCATTCCTAAGAGGTCTGTAAGGGGCATGCATAAGAGCACCAGCGTGCCTACCATCCCTGTCCTACTGTCCCCTTTTATTCATACCTATTTCATGTACTCATAATTATGTCCCTAATTATATCTGTTATCTAAAGCAAGGTTGACAAATAATAAATAAATAATCTATTTAGTAATAGCAATAGCACTTAGACTTATATACCACTTTAAAGTCATTTAAAATCTTCTGTAAGCAATTTACAGAGTCAGCATATTGCCTCCAACAATTTGGATCCTCATTTTACTCATCTCAGAAGGATGGAAGACTGAATCAACTTTGAGACTTGAACCACCTGTTGAGATTTGAACTGCCAAATTGCAGTCAGCTGGCAGTCAGCAGAAGTAGCCTGCAGTACTCCATTCTAACTACTATGTCACCATGGCTCAATCCAGTAATGTTGAGAATATGTTGAAATATGTTGAAATAGCAATGGGAAAATATGGAAAGAAATTAAAAGGTAGAAGTTCTTGAGAAGATCTTTGTGCAATAACTGCAATTCCTGGTTTAAGTGCTGGACCCCTCCTAGTTGTGACAGATCTGGCATGGGATTGTAGAGCATTCATTACCCTTTGATATGACCTCTGGCAGGAGTGGAGATAGTATATCTAACCTGGCTGTATTTGACTTCTCAGTGGCATTGACTATGGCATCTTTGTATATCAACTGTGTGGGTTGGGATCCTATTGTGCTAGTCATCTTCCTTCCTAGGGACTTGGTGTTAATTTGGTATATGGGGTCCCACTCTGACCCCTATTATATAGAGTTCTCAGGGTTTTGTACTCTCTTCACTCTTGTTTAACATGTACATGAAATCGCTAGATGAGATGATCCATTAATGTGGGGTGAGGTGTCATCAGTTGGCTGATGTTAACCAATTAATCATAAATTCCCCTTGGCAAACTAAATCAGGGCTGTAAAGCTCCCAACCTGCTGGCTGGATTCGTCATGTGCTGGCCATTCACACAACAACTTTAGCAAAGGTGAAAAAAAATCCTGATGCATCACATGATGCCACCGTGATGATGTGATTTTGACACCCCTGAACTAAGTGATGTTATTGATGTTCTCCTTCAGTGCCCATTAGTATCTGACTGGGGAACAAGAGGCTTCGGCTGAACCCTGGAAAGACCAAATCGGAACTTTTCAGTTCTGGAATTTCACATCTCAACATGGGCTGGACTCTGTACACACACTGGGGGTCCTTCTGGACTCATAACTATTGCTCAGAGAGCAAGTGACAGACATGGCAGTCAAAATAAAGAGTTCGGTGGATTTTACTCTGCCAATCTTGCTGACTATAGGGGGCATCAATTATCTCAGTTTCAAGGCCACGAGCCAGCATTGTCCAAAGACATTTCTACAATCATGTTGCCAAAATAAAGAGATAACATTTTAAAATGCCTAGATACAATTTGATAGGAAATACACATTTTCTCATTCCTGTGTGCTTAAGGAAGAAATTGGTCAACTTATTCACTCTCCACCCCCCACCAAAAAAAAACCCCACTCAGTGAAATTGCCCAAAATCTTTTGGTACTTTGTTTAAAGACTGAAATAGGGACCTCCATGCTTGAACACCTGAAGAAGCCTCCAAAGGAGCATTTGGAAACCACATGCTTCCTACGGGAATTACTTAGCCTCTGGAATGAAAGAGAAACAAAAGAAAAATTGGGAAGGTAGGAAACAAGATGTCACAATGCAATTGCTCCTGAGACCTTCTTCCTGCATTGCTTGCATTATACAGGTGATTGGATTGATGTAGTGCATTATGAAAAGGTGTTCTGGGATCACCATTCAAGTTTGACAGGTTGTAAATAAACTGAGCTAATTTTAGTGTTTTTTAGCCCCATTCCCAAAATAGTCAAGGTGGAAAAAGGAGAGTTTATAAAAGGAGATATTTAGCCTTCCTCGCTTATGTGCAACAATTCATTTACATTAGATATGTGCAGGTTGTGAATGATGCTGTCTACGAAGTCTTTATTATATTGTATCCTCATCCAAAAAGTAGCACTTGGTTAAGTGGGGTAATTTTGGGAAGACTTCAGCCTTTCTGCTCTGTAATAAATGGACTGGTGTTAAAAACAATCCTTGAAAGAATAAATGGAAAACTGTATTGGAAGAAAATCAGTGAAGCACACAGATTGCTTTCTTTAAATAAGTTACCAAAGGTAGTTTAGTTTTTGTAAACTGGGAAATAGATTTCAGAAGAACTGATACAACTGAATCCAATGTCCCTTATCAGGTTAGTGACTGTGACTGTGTTCCAGAATTGCAAGTGTCAAGATAGAGTAGAAGTTTTGGTACTTGGAAGAAAAGAACTGTATTTAGATACCAGTAGAGATGACAACAATTGTCTTCTTGTTAGGATTTTAGGATGCATTTTGGGCATACAGACGAAAAGAGCTTATCAATTAGAGTGCCACTGTTTTTGAAATGCATGGACATCCTAAAAATTTTTTCTGTTATGCTTTGATTTGCAAATTTGTTTTCTTATGTCAAGCAGGGTTGCAATTTTATTTCTTCAGGTTACTTCCATATGATATTGTTGAAAAATCAGCAGGGAAATCTAGACTAAGATTGTCTTTGTTTGTTTTTTGGTTTGTTCTTTTATAACCAATATTAATCAATGGTGAGTCAAATTTCTGCTCCACTTTCAATTTATCATGTTCATATCAAAGGAAAAAAAAAAAAAACAGTTTTAGGGTAGAGCTGAAAGTCCAATCAGAATTTTAAGAAAGAAAACCAAGGGAAAGTAGGTGAATACACTTCCATAAGGACTCTCAATAGAAGACTCAGCATTGGATTGTATAGTCCTTGGTGCTGTTTGAGCTTCGTTGTTTTCTTGCAGATAGCATTAGCACTTAGACTTATATACCACTTACAGCTTTTCAGCCCTCTCTAAGCGGTTTACAGAGTCAGCCTGCTGCCCCCAACAATCTGGGTCCGCATTTTACTGACCTCGGAAGGGTAGAAGGCTGAATCAACCTTGAGCCGGTGAGAATCAAACTGCTGAACTGCTGGCAGCCAGGAATCAGCAGAAGTAGCCTGCAGTACTGCATTTTAATCACTGCACTACCACATTTATTTATTTTTTTATTTATTTATTTATTTATTTATTTATTTATTTGTTTGTTTGTTTGTTTGTTTGTCAAACTTACAAGATAATAGGTATAAGTAAAACATAGTTATGAATACATGGATACATATAAGAAAAATAAAATATATTTCCCCTAGTCACTAAATCAAAAAACTAAGCTTGGTTATCCAAGTGGACTTGATATAGGTTAATATGATTGACAAGACAAATTCTAAGATAATTTTAAATCATGCTAAAAGCAAAATTAGAAAGCATGCAAATACAACTAGATAAATAGGTACCACTTCAGAGGGAAGAATAGCATTCCAAGTGCCTTGGTGTATAGTTATGCTGGCCAAATGACCACGGAAATTGTCTTTGAACAACACTGACTCCCTCAGCTAAGAAATTGATATGAGCACACACACACCCCTACAGGTGGAAACAACTGAACTGGGGTAACATTTACATTTACCTATACTTTTACTTTTTTATATTTTATATTAAATAAAATATAAAAGAAACAATAGGACAGGGATGTTGGTGCGCTTATGCACGCCCCCCTAATGATAGTTTCTTGCACCTAGCAATCAATATCCAGATAATCAGGGATTAATATTACACCAACAATCAAACAGTAAACAACACACCAGTTAAGGAACTGCCAAGTCAGGTAAACAATCAAACAATAAACTCCTAATCAAGGAACTATTGTATCAAGAAGAAAATGATACTCCCAGAAACACTGATAGGGCAAGTCACTGTTTAGATAAACATTCCCATTTCCTTCTAGCACTGAAGATGTTACCTCGCTGGGTAATGAAACATCTGCAAAAAAAAACCAAGCTCAGAGAGCACTAAGGATTCTACAATATAAGGAATCTTCTACTTCATTTGTGGCAACAATATCATCTGATGACAAATGGTTCCTGGGGGAAAGGTAATAGGAAAACCCTGCTGGTCTGCTTAAGTATTTTCAACCATATACGTGTTTCTAATCTAAACATTTTTGTTGAGTACATACACACAACATGACAATGGAAATGCAAACTTTCTATTGCTCTTAAAACTAAACTAGGCTATTTTTTTTTTACTGTCATCACATTAATTATCTTGGTATTTGATTCTGTATTACTGATGTTCCTCTTCAGAATATATATCCCAGCTCTTCTCTTCTCCTTTTCTTTCTACCCTGGTCTTTTTTAACTGTCTTTTCTCCGCAAAGTGTCCAAATTTGAGTTGCTTATATGTTGTTCCCAAAAGTTTGTATTTTTGAGCTACTGTTCATTAATTACCATTATTTGGTTTTCACCATAGTTCGCCAATATCTTATCTTTGAAACATTGTACTGTAAATAAGAAGAATTCATGAATTTTCCAAACACAGGATACATAAAATTGCAAGCTCATATTTGTAAAAAGTGAGAAGCAGTTAGGACTCATCTCTCCAGGTTCAATGAAGATTTAGTTTTATTGGACTTCTGCAAAATTTGTAATTTTATTGGACTTCTTATGATCACCTGTAGGAGTTTAGTGGATGGAGAGAAAAATAATAAAATATGTGTGCTGCACCATCCCAATATTTAAAGGGTAGAGTTTGCATTGTAAGTCATGATGCACATTTCCTCTTTTTGACAAAATCTGTACTGTTGCGATGACCGCTGTGTTCCGGTCTTCTTCTGTAAGAGATATCTTGCTTAGTTAGTGGATTTTAAGATCATCTAATCATTAGCTAATCACCAACTTACAAAGAATTAAAAACACATCATAACCAGAAAAGAAGAAAAACAGAAACAGTAAACAACTTGTTCTAAATAAGTGTTATTGCTCATTAGGAAACAGTTTCCCAGAAATATCTTGGTCTTCTCAACTTCATTTAGATCAGGTATTTTTCTGATAGCTTTACATTTCATTTATTATAGATATTCTTGTCAATCAACCCCCTTCCACTACTTCCCTTGCACATTTTCTATTTATTTCTAGGAATTGCCTCATTTATTTTTCTATAAAAATATTATTAGTTTTTTTTAAATATACTTATTGAAAATAAAACATTCCATCCTAGTTTAGTATTTGTTGTGTTATTTTTCTGACTCAGATTTCCCCACCTCCATCCATTTGTCTGCCTTTCTCTTTCTTTCTCTTGTTTTGTATATTCACTCTACATTATTTGTAGTAGATTTTGCAGTGGATGACATCTTATTCCCTTCCAGAAAATTGCTATTAATTTTCTTTTATACTTTCCAATAATCTTTTTCTCTTCCAGAGGGATACATAGATGGAAAGTAAAAAAAGCTTGAATAGTACTTTTATCAAGAAATAATGACTAGTCATGTGTTTTGGTTAATAATTTTCCCTCCACTCAATAAACTCAGCATGGTGTGATTTTTCTTTTCATGCATCCCAATTTTTATGGGTAACATGATGGCAAGCAATTTCTTCACTGCAAAGAAATAGCATGATTTTTAAATGATGTGGTTTTTCTTTACTATTGTGTTTTTTAAAGATATTAGAACAAAAACCTTCAAGTTATATTCATGCCGTTTCCTCACTACTACAGTACATACCTGCACAGTAACTGTGAAACACTGAAACAAGCGAATTGTAGTTAGTGGATATTGATGATAGATAAGGGGAAATTTGGAGGAAGAAGATAAAAAACACAGCACCAATAGTCAGCTCACAATAATGGGCAAAAGAGATGCTTCCTTTTTCTTTAAAAAATGTAGGTGTTTGACATCTAATTCAGTACTTTCTCTTAGGTTTCTATCAAAACAAGTTCTCAGAACATTTTTTACCCATTTCAAAACTAGCATTTTAGTAATAAGGAAATGGACTCAGAAATTTGGGGTGATATCTGAAAGATTAATTTTATTAATTATTTAATTTTATTTCTAATAACTGTTCATTCTTTATTAACAGTTTCTGCTACTGTCTTAGTATAACATTTAACATTCTTTAATTACTAGTTTGATTTAGCTATCTTCACCCATACATCTCAACTGTATATATCCATTTATTTTTCTTTTATGTTCTGCTGTATTTGGACAATGTTTTTTCTTATCTTTCCTCCTTATCCTTCCTTTCATGGGCCAGCTTAGACATTGGTAAAACTTTCTTCCATTTCCTCTTTCTTTGGGATAGGTCTGTTTTCCATAATTAAATTATTAATGTTTGTTAAATAAGGTATCTGTTGTGTACTGACTGAAGTCTTCACTCAGGTCCGTGTTTCTGGCGAGAAACACGGACCACTGCCATTGGCTGATGCTGTTTGACAGCCGGCTATAAAAGGAGCTGTCAAACAGCATCAGCTGTTGCCACTCCAACTGGCTGCCGAGTTAGCGCGGTAGTCGCGGCAACCCTTTATTCTGTAAATAAAGTTAAAGCTGAAGTTGCTCTGGTTGTCTGCCTCAGTGATTCTGCCACTCCACAACAGTATCCATCATGGCTCCTAGATTTTGAAACGCAAGGACTACCAAGTCAACATTTTTTTCAGGAACTAACTATATCAACTCAGTATATCTCAACTAGTACTTACTTTTAAAGTACAAAATTGTCATGGAGATTTTTGGTTAGGTAAATTGGTATATGTTGCAATATACTGAATTGATATAGTTTTTGAAAAGCACAATGTTGACTAAAATCTCCACGGTAACTTTGTATTTTAAAGATACATAAGTACTTGATTACAAACAAAATCTACAATGTGTAATGATGGAGGGGAATGGAAAATGGACTAAAGCAGGTTATATAAATCCAGATAGCAGTTTGGAAGATTTTGTGTATGTATAAACAAACTCTTTCTCTATCATTCTAGCCATCACCTTTAAAACTACAATACAGTACAATTGGATTTTTTTTCTTTGTGAAGAAAAAAGATAATCACAGATGCATTATCATTATGTGGTAATTACCAATAAAGTGTGGATCGAGAAGCATGGAACAACTAAAAAGGTTTTTTCACATTCTTTCATTTATTTATTTTTTTCAAATCATCTTTCCAATGGTCAAGATCTGTAATGCAAACCTGGAAGTGAATCTTGTTAATTCAAATTTACCCAAATATGAGGATTCTGAATTACTAGGATGATTTGTATTTTTCTCATTTATTTTTGAAGGCTGTGTTGTGATGAGCAGAGAAGGAAAGGGGGATTTTTCTTCTGAGGACCACTTCAGGAACTAGATATCTATCCTAGCCTTTTTTTCTCCTTCTTTCCTCATTAGTCATACTGTATGCAACAACCAGCAGCAGCCAAGAATTTTTGCTAAGGAGCCAGAAATCCACTCATTTAGATTTTCATTGCTTCATAGCAGCTAATCCGTTCTGTTCAAGAAGACTGTACTAACCAGATTATTGGGTGTGGATTGCCAAATGTTTTCTGAATTCTGCCATTGCATGCATTCACCTGTATACAAAAATGTCCATAATGGATGACATTGGGAAATGCTTTTAAATATTAACTCACAACATTTCGATGATTACTTATTAACAAAAATTACAACAGAATCAGACATACACTGTGCATTGTCCAATGAACTGCATTTTCCATACAAATGTCATAAAATATTTAGGCAATCTGCACAGAGATTAAAGAAACAACAGTCCCCTTAAGGATGTGTGAGTTTGTACACCTTGCATGGGAATGGAAGCATAGGTTGTTGCCTGCCAACAGGGCAAATTATACCAGATGCCTGCTTTGTAATTGCTCTCATATTCCTATCGTAATTGGCAACCAGTGAGAAACCTGGCATGTGTCAGCCGTATGAATGTCTTTTGCTACAGACAGGATATTCAAAAGCCATCCTGAGTTTTTTTTTTTTTTTTCTCCCTTTGGCTTCCTTTTCTTCAAAAGTGCCCAAGTGCCTTACTCCGCCAGAGGACATTATCAATTCTGTGGCAAGTCTGGCATTCATGTTTCTTCTTCTCACATAGCATATTGCACTCTAGGTAGGTTGGAGCTACCATTTTAGCGATGACCATGCTGCCACCAGCGTGCCAGCAAAAGAGGCCCAGAGTTCTGCTTTGGCAGCTCTTTTGATGACAGAATCTTTGGCCCTGCACAAGAAAATAAATAAAATGGAAATTTAGAAGCTAAAGCTGGAGCCACTTCAGCAAATCCAGTGATATGAAAATTCACACCAAAGGTTTACTGAAATAGCTCCAGCTTTAGTCCCTTTTCTTCATAATTTGCTATGAACTGACCCCTTTTTTGCCACATTGTTCCTATCAAGACTCATAATGACAAAAATAAAAATGCCACGTTCACTTGTATTTATTGAATGATGCATTTCTTCATTTCATTTACTTTAATCCATGTGCTTTCCTCCTTCCTTCCTTCCTTCCTTCCTTCCTTCCTTCCTTCCTTCCTTCCTTCCTTCCTTCCTTCCTTCCTTCCTTCCTTCCTTTCTCATCATCTTTAAAATTCATTCTTAGTAAAGTTAAAGGTATAGGTAAATGTAAATATTACCCCAATTCAGTTGTTTTCACCTGTAAGGGTATGTGTGTGCTCATATCAATTTCTTAGCTGAGAAAGTCAGTGTTGTTCAAAGACAATTTCCGTAGTCATGTGGCCAGCATAACTATACACCAACGCATTTGGAATGCTATTCTTCCCTCTGAAGTGGTACCTATTTATCTAGTTGCGTTTGTATGCTTTCTAACTTTTGCTTTTAGCATGATTTAAAATTATCTTAGAATTTGTCTTGTCAATCATATTAACCTATATCAAGTCCACTTGGATAACCAAGATTAGTTTTTTTGGTTTAGTGAGTAGGGGAATTAAGTATAGTTTCTAGGTAATTGCAACACTGGGAATAAATGTTATCCATAGTGGGTGTTGATGGTGACTTTCTGGTAAATCTTTTTATTCATATATCCCCTCTTGTAGTTATGTACAACGTTCCATGTAAATCCCTTTCCCCAGAAAGTCTGGTATTCATTAACTCAATATGGCTTTGACACATATGTTTATATTGTAGAGCTTTGTCAACCACTTGCTGAAGGTACAGTTAGGGAATAGAAAGACCACATTTCACCGTTAGAAAGGATTTTGGAAGAGTCAAAATGGCCAACTGCATTTTCATCAAGATGATTAACCCCTCATCTTCTGGACTTCTCAACTCACTCAAACTTCCGTTTAACGTTTTCTTTGCAAACAGCAACTGTCTGGAGCACTTGTAGATGATCTCAGATCCTTTCTTTGTCAGGAGAGGTTTAACAAAGAACCAGCCCACTTGTCAGTATTTCATCCTGCCATGTTCTGCTTTTGTTGTCACTTTGTCATTTCTTTTCTAAAAATCCATCCTACATCTTTATTTTCACAATTTGTGCAACAAGCATATTCCTATAAGCCACCTCATGCCCACTTTTAACAACTTGATATTGTTGAAAATATTCCCAAACATCATTGGGAAAACATACCTAGCAGTTGCACAAAACATCAGAATTTACTTTCAGGCTGTTGGCTTGTGCAAATTTGTCACAATCCCATTCTCAGCTTGGTTGACAAAGATATAGTTTTTCATACATTTTTCTGAAATGTAAGGAGATTTCTAAAGGTTTGCAGTTGAGCAAAAACAAACATCTGTGCTGAATAAAACAAGAAACAACAACAATAACAGCAACAACAAAAACAACAACCCAGGGATAGAGAGAGAAAATGGGAGAGAAGAAAAACTCACTTGTAATCAAATACGATGATCCTTGATTAACACTGATAAAATGCAATTTATGCCAGGATAACTTTCATTACAGCAGGGTATGAGAGTTGGCAAACAACATTTTTTGTAATTTAGTATTCATGAAAACAAGATTGCAGTATTTAGAGCTCTTTGTGTCATAAACTTTTCAAGACTGCAATAAATCCCAGAATCCTTTTGCTTGAGCTTGCTGAAGCAAAAGTGTTCTTTTAAAAACTTTCCTATTTTAATGGTGCTATAGTTTATGGGCTGTCATGTTTTTGAATATAAACTGTGTTGAAGGTATTTCAGGAATGCAAAAATAAAGAAAAATTCATACCCTTAGCAATTGGGCATTTATTGCATGTGAAATCCCTAAACATTTCTGGAATCCAACACATTTTCTTGTTAAATCCAAATTTTGAGACATGACAGACATGAAAAAATCCACAGGATACTTGTGAATATTTCAATAAAATTCTCTTTAAATAGCCAGCACCGTTCTCTCTCTGTCTCTCTGCCTGCCTGTCTGTCTATCTCTCTGACTCTCTCTCTCTCTCTCCCCCCTCATACCCACATCCACACCCATACACTATTGTTTAGATCTGTTTTATTGCTGTTCATATTAATAGCTTTTTAAAATATTTTTGATAGGAAAGAAGTTGAAATAAATTCAGCATTTGCTTGTATATGATCCCAGACATGTTATCAATCTACATCCTTCTCTTTTTCTCTCTGTCTTATTTTTACTATATTAAATAAAGTAAAAAAGAGTAATCCATACATAGATAACATTTATTGCCAATATCCAGGGGTGGGATTCTACCAGTTCTGTCTACATCTGTAGAACCAGTTGCTCTGAAAAGCAGCAAACAGAGAGCATACATAGAACCGGTTCTATATCCGCTGCTGTTTTGGCCCACCCGCCTGCCCGGGCTCTTACCTGATCTTTATTTCCTGCGTTTTCAACCGCAGCTGCTTTGTGTGACACAGCTGCGGTTGAAAAAGCAGGAAAAAAGCGCTTTTTCAACTACTGCGTACCCACGCGCAGCGCTGCTCAGCTGTCCAGGCAGATAGATGACGATGATATGCATGCACATGCAACAAAATGTAAAATCACCGAACCAGTAGTTACACCAGTTGGATCCCCTCCCTGCCAATATCTGTGTTGAGTTACAACCAAATTATAGACTTAGATCAATGTTTTTTGAAATTTCACAATTTAAAATTTGTGAATGTTAACTCCCTGGATTCCCATTCTGGCTGGAGTTGAATCATCTTAAATTTTCTAAATGTAAAAACCACTATATTAGATTGATAGTCTGATTTATTAGTTTCTATAGCCAGGCATAATTTAGATAGAAGACTGAGGTCAGTAGAACATTACAAGTATTGGATGCTGCTGGAAGGAAAATCCATCTGGTTCACTTCCAAGCTGAGAGAAAGGCACTGAAACAAAATGGAGACTGGAGGCTGATTGGAAATAAAGGTTCTCTTTATTGATGAAGCAGAACCACCAACCACATGTGATTCTGAGCTAATGGAGTTGAGAGTGGGTGAGTTTTATATCTTCTTTGGGCTTTGCATTTGAGCGTCCTGTTCCTGTGCAAGAACATGTCCTTTAATATTCTATTGGCTGTTGTCAGATTCCTATGGGGTCATGGCTTGCTCTATGGGCAAAAGGGGAAATGCAAATCTTAGATGCTTGTCTGAGCTAATTTTGTCAATCTTTTGTTTGTTGCTTATCTGAGTTTCTGTCTTGACCCAGTCTTTCTGAATGGATTGCCAAATCTGCATTTCTAAAAGCTGGCCTCCTCTGTTTCTGCTTGGAGTAGGGAAACTGAAGCTGATTTCTGCCTCCCTTTATAAATATAAATAAATATTTAAGGGAAATATTTTATATTGCCTCTTTAATATTTCCCAAAATATTTTTTTCTTCTGGAGAGGGTCTTCCTACAATGCTTAACTCAGATCCACTTTCAGATGTATGCAAGAAAACTGAGAGTCTTTGAAAACCATCATGGCAAGAGAGACTGTTTTAAAGGAACAATTTATAGATTTGATTTCTGGGTTGCCGTGTTTCAACTTGAGCCTTCTCTCTCTCTAGAGTAAGGAAGATTTCTTTGGTTCCCCCCACAAATCCCAAGAAGTGTACACCCCACAGCACAGAAACTCAGCCTTCTAGCCAGTTTACAAACTGTGAGAAGTAATTGGTATTTTCTCTCATCTATGGCTTTTTTTTTTTTTCCTCCTCACACAATGCTCTGGGCTGCAGCCACCCACACTGTTATTTTCCATGAAGACCTATGAGCTAAAATTTCATATTTTGGTTGCTGCTCACAAGTTTCCTAGTTTACTTTTAAAAATTAAAATGGAGAGGCAGCATAGTGCTTATGGTCACTGATATATCTCAAAGTTTTCGGTGTCACTTGTCTGGGTTCAGTTCCAATTGGGGAAGAAAGACACTGGAAACATGGTAACTGCTTGGAAAGATGGTTTAATGGTGGACAGGCTGGAGATCCTGTGTTGAAAAGAGTGAATCTGTTGAGACTCCCTGGATTTTATGCCCTCTGTTAGGCTTTGAATTTCAGATTGTGTTCTGATTGGTTGTCAGACTCCCATGGGACCCCATGCAGGGGTAACTTGGTAGGTTGTCTTTTGAGTCCCAGGTTTGGTTGAGCCTTGCTTGGTGATGATGTAATGAAAGGGCTTTAAGATTCCTATTATGGATCTGCTTGAAGGAAGTAGATCTTTGTTATGTAGAATAGACTGGCCCAGGCCTTAATGGCCCATTAGCAAAGGTGTGTGTGGTGGGGGGGCTGAGTTTCTGAATTTCTACTTCTCTTTTAGGGAAAATATTCCGCCTTTTTAATATATATTTCTGTAGGAGAGGGGTGGGTTTTAACTTCCAATACAAAGTAACCCATTTACAAAATGAATCAATCCCATGTGTATATTATAAGCAAGATACAGATGGGAAACGGAATCATTCTGGATTTATTTTATCACTTTATTTTTTAACATTTGTTTCTTTTCCTTTTTCTGTTCTCTTTTCCTCCTCTTCCTCCTCCTTTTTCAGCAAAGCATTTGGACTCCTTGCTGGATGTTTTTCTGTTGGCCATGCCCAACATCGCAACTGTTTTATGAAAATGCTTCCAACTGTTCCAATCTCTCCATTTCTAGTTCTTTTTTTAAAAAAATTGCACAGGCCCTTTTTTTTGTACTGGCGAAAAGTCTTGTTTTACCTCACATACTTGCACCTGAGCTCAAAGCAAACATTTTTGCATTCCACTCTTTTGGCTAAGATCAAATATAACATTTATTTTTTTGCCAAGTTGTAAAATCATAGTCATGCAAAATTTCATCTTCACAGTTCACAGGAAATTTTAAATGCACCTGAAGAATGCCTGCAGCCAGGAAAATTAAATTCATAGCAACCACACAGGTTTGGCTTGGTTTTTGCCAACCACCAAGAAAATGAATATCATATCTCTGCTGAAAATATGAATGGGGAGGCTGCATCAATTGTCCTTGTTTGTTTTGTATGAAAGGAATTCTAGTATTGAAGGACCTGTAACAACTGCAAAAACAGGAGGTGGACTGGATTACATTTTTACATTTTACCTATGGATCAGCTGAAGATGAGGACTATTTGTTTCATAGAATATCTTGCATGTTCTTTGTGTTTTGAATTCAGGAGGAAATTGAAGATAATCATAAAATGTCTGAAAACATTTTGTGCAGGATTTGAGAGTGGAAATGATGGTGCATGGCTACGTTTTAGAAGATAATCCAGCAATTTTAAGAATATATTAAGAGCTCTGGTGGACCAAGCCATTTGATCAAACATTGAAATGAAGATAAATTAACATTTATAACAAGAACGTATAATTATTTATTGGAAGTGGCATTAGAAGAATAAATAGTAAAGGGATCAATGATTGCGTGGGCAAAAAACATAAGTCACAATATAAATTTAGAGGATTGGAAAAAATGTGGATTAGTAACTGTAAATTGACATTTTCAATGGCATTTAAAGAAAATCAGTTTTGAGATGACATCTAGCTCTAGCAAGACTGGCTAAAATGTATTCAAATACAAAAGCAGAATGTTGGAAATGTAAACACAAAGAAGGAACTTTTTTCCATATGTGGTGGCAATGCCCAGAAGTTAAAAAATATTGAATGAGGATATAAAGATGGCTATTAGAAATTACAGAACATAAATTAGAATTCAAACTGGAAATATTTTTACTAGGAATAATAAAGGGAAAATATAGCAAGGTCATCTGATACATCAATATACATATAATAATGGCAACGAGAATAGCCTTTGCACAGGGATGGAAAAAAGAAAAGAAATCATCTGAAGAAGACCTGATACAAAAAATAATGGACTGTGCAGAAATGGATAAATTCACAGCGGAACTAAAAGGCAAAGATGATTTGGACTATTATGCAATTTGGGATAGGTGGTACAAATGGGTGGAAGATAGAAATAAGAATTGATGTTTAAGTATAAAAAGAGATATATGTATTAACAACAACACAAATGTTGTTAATGTAAATAGAGATTTGTGATTTTGTTTTTTTTTAAATAAAATAAATAAAAAAGAAATGCAGATGAATTACAGATAAGGCCCCCTATAAATGACCTGAACATTATAAAATGTTTAATATCCCCAAATGTTTATATTTTGATAATAGCTCAAAACTAAAGAACAGTTAAAGCATAAGATAGAATCCAGAGCTTAAATTTGATTTTAAAGAAATGATTGCATAAAAAGATGTAGTAGATATTGGAATTTTTACTTTAGATCACTTACTGGATGATAAAGATGGGTTTCCATTATTTTCTATGAAAAAGGATAAATGTCATTTCTCTTAGGCTATCCAGGGCAGTATTTATAACTAAAAGCACCAAAATCATTAAAAATGATTAAATCTCACATTTAAATTTAGATTAAATCTAAAAATTAAACTCAAAAGTCCGGAATTATTTTAGGTAAATATTGAGTACGAGCACATCAATTTGATATTAAAACTTTAAAACTTAATGAAACAAAAAATTGGAAATCCCATTTCTCTTAACAATGAGAAGCTATATTCTATGTATGTCAAAACTTTCAATGTATGTATATATCATGTACATATACATGATTTATTAATGCCCATCACATTTGGATGGAAAAAGAATGAGTAAATTATTATATCACTTCAGATATAATAATAATACTTCATCACAACACTTCTTTATGTAATAGCCTTAAGGTATCTTTATTCTGAGTATAAGTAATTGCAAATATTGATTTTCCTTGTGAGAAGGTTTAATATTTTAGGTATTTTTATTTTGAATTATATGCCTGTTACATAAATATGACAACTGGCAACAGAAAATAATTTTCTGCTCTTTTATTGCTTAGAGACTAGTTCTTCAATACAGGAAATATAAATGTCTGCCCTCAATACTCAGTGGATTAAAGACCTAAAGTTACCTGCAACTTATGAACAACTTGCAGGTGTAGATTATATATGGACAATTGTAATGAAATATCATCTTTATTGAAAAGGCTGTGATACATACGATATACATAAAATTGAAGGAATCTAGGTTGGAAGAAAATGAGCCTGGTTTTGAAATTAGAAGATAAACCATCAACAACCTGATGACATTATTTTTGCAGCCGAAAATGCAAATTATCTCGAAGCTCTAGTAATGAAAATCACAGAGCAGAGTGAAAAAAAAATAGGACTAAATTAAACATAAAAAAGTTCAAAATAATGACAGTAGCTACAGCAACAGCCTTTTGATTAACAGTGAAGATATTAAAATGGTGGGTCACGTCTGCTTTTTAGAATAAACACTTAACAATACAGGTACCAGCAGTCACCGTGTTCAGGTGGTTTGATATTTCTACACCTACAAGAATTATTTTTCCTGTAGCACTCTATGGAAGTAAAATACTGACTTGGAAGACGCGGGATAGAAATGTGAAGACCCAGTTCTTTTGAGATGTCTAACCAGTGTACTCAACAACTTTAAGATATATGGATTGCAACTCCCAGAATTCCCCAGCCAGTAGAATTCTGGAAGTTGCAGTCCATGCATCTTAAAGTTGTCAAAGCTGAGAAAAACTGGTCTAGAATGCTAGGAAAAGTGAAAGGAGACAAGAAAAGATAATCTGGCAGCAAGATGGCCATGATCATATCATCGGAAGACCTGAAGATTCTGGATGGGAACAGATTAGGCTGTTTCTATCTATCTAGCACCACCATGATAGCAGTGAATCAATCAATCCATATAGAGAGGCGAAAGAATGCAACCAAAATAATACATGGGTGTGTATATAGACAGTGAGAGAAACAGTCAGTCAGAATTGATCAATGGTATTTATTTTTAAGGGACATGGAAATTACAAAATATATCAACAAAGTGCAAAAAGTGTTTCTGTGCAGAGTCAAAGTATTCTTACTGCACTTTTGATGTCATCTCTACAAACTTTTTGTTATGGAATAGGATGGGAAGTATATAAGTTTAATTAATATAATAAATAAAAATTACCCTAGAAACAAATCAGAGTCAAATAAATACAGGACACAGGGCGTTTTTTGCCTACTTTACATGCTTAACTTGATGTGAGGTGTCAACTTGCAGTGATAGGAATATGGTGGGGGGGGGGGGAAATCTTAAAATGAAAGTCCCAGAAGTGTTTTTTCAAAAGGCAACTGGACTTCCTTTGTTTTTTGCTTGAAGACATTTTGCTTCTCATCCAAGAAGCTTCTTCAGTTCACCAGAATATGAAGAATTGAAGAAGCTTCTTGGGTGAGAAGCAAAACTTCTTCAAGCAAAAACAAAGACAGTCCAGTTGCCTTTTGAATAAGCGCTTTGGGACAACCATGACCTGGATGACTGAGCATCACTATAGGTACTTTATTTAAAAATAAAGACCACTGGGAAGTATTCCCTGCCAGTTTTTAAAGATGAGGAATCTTTAAATCCTGGCAAAAGGACTGAGGGTAGATGTGATATTTGGAAATTACATGTCACAATGACCTATCCCTCAGAAAG